>VXBI01006644.1:131950-233557 GCA_013397375.1 Toxostoma redivivum
GCTCGGCATTGCTCGGCTCCGCACGGCACCGCACCGGCACGGCACGGCTCTGCTCGGAGATGCCGCCGAGCCGCCGCTGCGTGCCTGCGCTCGGGCCCGCAGGCCGGACAAAACCAGGCTTTGCTCTTTGGCGAGAGCAGCTCTGCTCAGGGCATCGCTCTCCCAGCGCCGCTCCCGCCAACTTTCACTATCGGAACTGCTCCACACCACTCCTGGCTTCATCCCGGGCTCTCTGTGCTTTAGCTCACTGCTTCATGGTTTCAGAACGGGATCGACACAGTGAGGGAAAGGAAGAGGGAGCACAAGATTCCCACAAGAGCAGTTGACTAGGTACTAAAAAAAAAAAAAAAATTTAAAAAAGAAAAAAAAAATGTGACTTTTCACCTCCAAAGTGGTGGGGGGAAAACAGAGCATAGCAATGCACAAATATTGAGGTGTGAAGCCCCACGCTTTGGTGCAGTCGTTTCTCAGATGGGCTGAAAGCAGCACCCTTACCCAGTCCCTTACACAAGTGTGTCAGTGTGAACGCTCACCTTCAAGGAGCACAAGCGTTCCTGTCAATCCCATCCTCACTTCCACTGGTTTAGAAAATCTGGAGAAAAGCCACAAAATTAAGTTAAACCAGCAAGAGTTTAGAATCAGATTTCCAAATATAGTAATTTTAAAGAGTGAACTTGCTCCTCCTAATAATGCATAAAATGTTGGTGTCAGTCCTGTTTCCATTTAAGCCCTTATAAATACAAATTGTGTATAATATGATGTCTAAGTAGGAAGAGAATCATGTATGTGTGTGTATCCAGACTGTATTAAAGATAATAGATATGCATGTTCTCTCTGTTCAAAATGCATATTGGGGTAAACACTGAAGCATACAAGAAAGAATATATATATTTTTTCAGGCACTTGAAGTACCCAGTGAGACCAGGCAATGAAAGCTTATAGAGAAAAAAGTAAGATCATAATTTAAAGTAACTAAGACTAGATAAATCTTTTTAAAAAATAAGTCAGACATCAGGCCCCAGATGTCAACATATCCTGTCTCCAGGTAATAGGTGAGAAAAATAAACCACACTATGGGGTTTGTACTAATATGAATGTGTGCAGGCACTTCTCTGATGGGGGCACATAACTGCCTTAGTCCCAGAAAAGAGGCAGTGCAGGATGAGCTGTGATTCCAGTCAGAGCTGAACACCCATTCTCTACCCAATACTGTATTTCATAAAAACCAAACCAAATTTATTCCTTTCCTTAAGGTCTTTCAGCCTCACCTGCACCAATGCACCAATGTGTTAGTTCATAACTGCTGCAAGGGTAAAGGCTGCTCTTAATTCCTGTGTCTGATGTGAGGCAGAGGACAGAGCTGGTTTTAAAAAGCAAGTGATGGTGAGAGCATGTGGTATGATGAAAACTGAACAGGGCCAGTAACACCTTGTGATATGCTTTTCAAATTTTATCCTTTTTATTCTATTGCAATTAGAAATAAATTAGCTTGCAGAGAAAGCAGGCAGTGATGTGCAGCTGGCCTAGGTGGCATGGTGAAATTTATTATAATTTATTATGAAGTCACACAAGTCAACATTTCCGTCACATGGAGGTCAGTGTGCAGTGCACAGACACTCCGTGAGCATGTTCTGCAGATCATGTTTTTATCTTCCTAAATGAATATGTCTCTACAGTAACTGAATGTTTGCTTGTATGGAGCTCATTACAGCTGGGTCATACTTGAAATCACAGAGTTTATGGCATGTGCAGAGGAAATTATTTTTCATATGATCTTTGGTCCTACTTCTCTGCAGACATTTAGAGCCACCCACATAGCCCACATCCCGCTGCCAGCCAAGCTGCCTAACACCGATCAGTCGCTGTTTTTAAACTCCCCATGTCCATAAGCAGCTTCTTATTGACCAAAATTATGGCTGTTAGTCTTCATCAAACTTAAAGGGATACCAACACATCTAAAATACATTTGTCTTTTTTTTTTTTGTCTGAAACAAAGCAAGGAAGAGCCACAACTCTGTTCAGAAAAGGAGAAAAACTCTGAAAGAGCAGCTTGTTTGTTATTGACTGACTACACAGTGACATCAGGTACCTGAAACTGCTCTCCAAAGCCTTGTGTTCCTACCATGTTATTAATTGCACTGAAAACTCCTTCAGTTATTTGAAGCCCTCAGTTATCCAAAATTCTCCCCTTCTCCACCATTATGTTCAGATAATTGAGGCTGTGTGGAGCACACTTGCAGCCAGTTAGAAGAGCGAGCATTATCTTTCAGCTGATACAACTATCAATAGCAAGTGTACAGCATATACTACAAAGGCTTTATTGTGCATATGTAGAGAGATAGAGATGAGATACGGTTCCGGGAGGCAGTTTGTCTAGTGGTTACAGTACAGAGTTGGGTGTCATGAGACCAAAGTTTTAATTACTACCTCTGCTACTGACTCTGTTACTCAGATAAACCACTCGCTGTCTCTGCATGCCAGCATCTCACCCTGCAAAAAAAGGGCACTGTGAGAATTATCCACCTTTGTCAAGCACTTTGATACCCTTAGATAAACAGCTTTTTATGTATAACTGCTGAGTATTACTGCCCATTTAATTGCATTTCTAAAACTCCTTGGAAAGAAAGGACTGAAAAAAAAGTAGCTGAAAACATTTGAGAAGCATAACTTTGGTTGTCAGAGACTGGCACAAAAGTCAGCAGAGCTCTGCTGACTTAAATCAAGGCAGACTTGGCCCTTGAAACAGTTTGCTGAATGTGATGTGACCAATGTGAACAAGCTGTACCTGTGCTAGGTACAAACCACCAAATGCAGATTCCTATGTATTGCTGCAAAAATCTTTGTGTCTTACCACAAACTAGTACTGGTACTTGGTATTTGAACAAGAATAATTCAGCATTCATTAAAGCAATAATCTTTGTGTTCAGTGTGCTCTGAACAAAGTAATTTTGTTTAGAGAGTCCCAAAACTTTCCGCATAGGAGGACTGGCACCAGTGTGTGTCCTCCCCTCGAATGGAGCCAAGCGATGCGCAGCACATTACACCAGGAAAGGTGCCAGGCTCAAAGAACACATCTTAAACCGTGGTGCCATTAATGCTTCCAGCACACAAAAGGCACAGAGATAATAGAAAACAAAGGTCTTTGAATAGTGATAAACCTCCTGATTGCAGGTGAGGGACTGCACAAGCTCCTTGTACAAAGCTGTAACTGCACGTACAGTACACCCGGATATGCAGACATATTTGTAATCAGCATCCACCAAACTCCTTAAGAACAGGCAGAACACGACCCTGTGAGGTAAGGAGAAGGCACCTGCTGCTCTGCTATCTTTCTGCTTTGTCTTATAAGCATCTGAAATTCTGTTTTAAGGCTTTTCCATGTGGCGATTTCTATAAATCGCCCTTATCGGCTGGAGTGCTGAGGTGAGGGGAAAAAATCCTGCACTCACTTAAAGCCTTTTATTTCTCTTGTGACATGGACATCTTGGAGAGCAGATTAGCCAAAGGAGAGAAAAAAAAAAGCAAACAGAATACCGTGACCTAATCCCTCCTCTCAGAAAAAGAAAGGGGAAAGAAAGCCTCTTGTGATCTCCATGGAGTAACTTGCCTTGTAAACTAGTCTCCTGTTTGAAACGGAAACAAGAATGTGAATCCCGATACAGAGAGGCTACCAAAGGCAGGGAACAGCTTAACAGACCAGAGATTTTCCCTTTCAGTACAACGCAGGGTATTACACTGGTCCTGCCTACATTAGAAATACAGGCAGTGAAAACTTAACAGGTTTCAAGATCCTTTGGCCACAAAGACATCCAAATGCAGTTATTTTTAGACACTAGGCAGGAGCATAATCTGTGTCCAACTTTATAAACTGTGGGCTTGTAGTTTATTAAAAGGATTCTATTACTGGCTCCCCTCTCTTCAGTTATTGCATCCAACCCCTGTGACATGCACTTACAGCCCTCTCAAGCCTGCCCCTCTATAAAACCAGGAATGCTGCCCCTGCCCCCTACTCCCCTGAGGGAATAGGGGCAATCAGCATTAAAGTAACTAAATATTTGAAGAAGAGATCCATTTTTACTGGTAAACATTATTTGGAATAAAAGTTTGTACTTCCTCAAGTGCTCAGATAAAAAGGCACCAAGGCAGGCACACTGGCTGCCATTGTCCTTTTTTATTAGGTCAGAAAGCTGAGATCTGGGGTAAGCTCCGGGCAAAATTGAGAAGAACCCCTCAAAACTCCCCAGGCCTCTTTGCAGCCCAAAGTGGACAACTGGCTCACTGAGCCTAGTCTCTTCTTCAGCTTCAGCCAGTGAGATAATTCCTAACAGCCAATTTAATTTCCCCTTCTGCATGCACATGCCCATGACTAGGCTACTTACACCCTCCATTTTCCATTGTCTAGAAATACTTGGAGCAGTGAGGTTTTTTGCAGCTTCTTTGCACATCTCACTCCATTCTCAAGAAGCACTGTGAATATGCTCTGAGCACTGTGGTGGCATCACTGCTGTTCCCTCCAAGCAGAGGATCTGAGCATCACTAGCTCTGACACGCAAACACAACTGGCATGAAAAGCTTCCAGGAATACTCACGTGTTTATGTGCTTGTTTTAGTCTGCAGGAGCACAAACACCCTGAAAACCTGAATAGCGAGGAATATATGCAAACAGAACTTCACTGTGGCAACAGCTAATTCATCTTTTAAATTCCAGGTATTATCTTCAGACTTCTTTTTTGGCATCCTTCCCCAGTTCCCATGCAAGTATCCAATGTCCACGGCTTCCTAAAACATGGTGGCAGATGCCATTCTGATAGGAAACCAGAAATTCCTTCCTGATCCAGCAGATTACGTCATGCCTCTGAAATGCAAGATCAAATCCAATCCAGCTACCTGTCCATCTCCAGAATGCCTATCAATTAGCATTAGACACTAATTTGATTAAATCGGTATGTGGAAATTTTATTTGATTCCACCTAAGGAGTGTAATTCCCCCTGCGTGTTCTCTGTAACCCACTAATTTTCCAATGGAATGGGAAACACAGGTTGGGATTTGGAGGCTAGTTCTTCTACTTGTTAACATGTGAGCTTAAAACCGCAGTAAAAAATAAATCCATGCAACTTGGTAGAATGAGACTTGCCAGTTTTTAGAGAAAACGGATTTCTACAGAATAACCCAGATGGAGGAAAAACGTATACTTTTAACTCTGAAACCTGAAGTGTTCTTTGAGGGAAAACGAATACATTTTAGCCTTAAAGGGATCACAGACTGCAATTATATAATTCTTGTCAACTGATGTTAAAGATAGGCTGGAAAGAATGTATGCTGAGGCCCTGCAATAAAACGAGCTCCTTTACTCCTTTCAAATGTTTGCAAGCCTTGGAGGTTATCCAAAGGTCGAATACAGGAAAAGTCTTGGTGAACAGAAAACATAATCATGAGCTTTTTTAATACGGGCTCTTTTTGTAATAAAATAAAATTATGGTAAGGGAAGGGAGGGCGGGCTCTGTCTCCTCAGATCTAAGGCCAGGGGGGCTGAGTTTTAATCAGAGGCTGCTGTTCTCCCCTCCTCTCTCCTCCCCAGCCTGTCACTGCACAGAGAGAGAAGCCAGCAGAGGTGCACAGGCACTGGGTGCACTGCACAGGGGCAAAGGCACAAGCCTGTACTGAAACCCTTGGCTTTGCTGCGATGCAAGGACATATTTCCCAAGAGGCAGATGGATCTTCATGACCAGCCAGCTTGCACAGGGAAGCAACAGATCCTCCTCAACACTCTTCTCACCTGGGTCTGTTGGAGAACAGACAATGCTGGAATGAATGTGCTGTCCCTTCTGGGGTGCACCAGGACAAATGGCATGTTTCCCACAGAAACACCCCTGGAAGCTGGAAGTAAGGAATATGGAGAATATCACATCCAGCTGCAACTACACAGGAGTTTAAAGATGGGTTGTCAGTACACTCATGGATTTTGGGGTGGAATCCTGGGCTGCAATCTTTACTCTTTCCAAAAGTGATACGGCTTTAGTTGTGACCACCAGCATTTCTGTTTTACTTGGAGTACCTGGAGGCACTGCCTGGTTAGCCCACCTGGGTAACCCCCACAAGTCACACACAAGCACTTGCATCATCCTGGATTTGGTTCAGAAATTTTCTATCCAAGTGCAGATTTGACCCCATCCCCTCAGTCTGCTAAACACAAACCTGGAGCAGCAAACCATGAAGTATCTGGAGGGAATTCATGAAGTGGACATTTGCTGAAGGCATCAGGCACTTCTGAGTTGTGATCATCCTCCATCAGAAAACCTGTGGGACACTCACCAAGAGTGGCTTTGTTTTAACCCCACACTCTGTAACACTTTATCACTATTTATCTCTTGTGATGACTGCTCTATCATCCAGCTTGCTATAAACCTTTCTTACCTGTACCTCACAGGCTGAGAAAACAATCTTACAACAAACAATATTTTTTCCTCTCAAAAATTAGAAATCTGTTTTAATGATCCATCTGTACTGCCTGGGGAATGTTGTTCATGCTGACAAGTCCAACACTGTTTTGAAGTTATTTTTGTATTCTTGTATTTCTTCTGGACTTCCTCTGGCATTGCATCATTATCAGTCTGGATGGAGACACCTTTCCCATTCCATGCTTCATATGAATGAATAGAATTAGGAAAAAAGAAAAGAAAAAAGAACATACCTACCATTCCCATCTAGGTGAGAAACCCACTTGAGAGCTGGAGAGAGTTAGAACAATGTGGATTGACTGGTAAATGCACCTGCTCTGTTAGGTTTTGAAACTATTTCACATTAGCAGTGTTCCCATGGACCATCTCTCAGTCTACAGATATGAAAACTTAACTGCATATTTAATGCAAATTTAAGCCTTGGGGGTGTCCTGTTCAGGGCCAGGAGGTGACTTTGATGATCTTAGAGGGTCACTTGCAACTCAGGATATTCCAAGATTCTATGAAAGTATTTATTTTTTATATAATTTCATGTCTGTAGTATGTTTTCTGTTATGAGCAGCACATTTTGTTCTCCCTCATCTTTGAGGAATAGATGCAGAGCTGCCTTTCACAAAACCAGGAGACAAAGACCTTTGACAGACCCTCAACACTATTGCATGCAGAATATGCCATATATTTATTTTTAATAATATAGTGAGTCACAAAAGAGATGTGATTGGCAGCCGTATTGCATTCCAGGAGTTCTGGGCCATACCCATTAGGAGATATGACCCAGAACATCACCTCTCCATTTCATTTCACCTCTCCCTCTTTCATCCAATCCTCTTCCTGCTGAGTGTCATTCCTTGGCTTTATCCACATGTTCTTCCTCTTGCCTTTGAGCTGAAAAGTCAAGAGAAGAAATACATGAGCACTGGAAAAGCCCCTATAAAGCAAACTGCTGATTTTAAAAATAAAGGTACCTATTCACAGGCTGATTTAGAGAATTGTTTTGGCACGTACCTAAATGCAGCTGATCCACAAGATGTAAAAATGCACTAAAACTCAGACACCAAAACTCAAACAGACATTGAGAAGCCCTTCCCGAGTGAAGCCAGTTGCCCAAGCTGAGGGGTAAGTTAAGACATCCTATAGAAATTCCATGTGCTCAGGACAGCTCTTGGGCCCAAGAAATAGTGATAGCAGTAAGCTGACCCTGCACACCAAAATGAAATCAGAGCCCAAGGAGATGGGATCCAGATTTTCCTGAGAGCAGAAGGTGGATGCTCAGTGGTGCTGCAGGCAGGCAGCTCTTCAAACAAGCTCCACACATGGGAACAAACATGTCCAAAGGCCTCACACCCAACGGGAAGCTGCTGGGTGCAGCTGGAAATCTGGCGCTCAGAGTGGGCACTGAGCCCTGGCAAATCCAACTCCCATCCCTGCTGAAAATCTGTCACCACATCGTCAATGTTAAAAGACAGGTTTTTCAAATGGGAAAAGTGCATTTATCACCCTCAGCAAACTCACGAACAACACAAGGCATAATTGCTCAAATGTCATATAAAAATTCTCGGCTGAGCAAACACCACGCATGGACCTTTTTTGATCCCCAAATATGAATGCTTTAGAACAGGATGAGCATGTGGCCAGTGGGGCTGGAATGGAGAATGCTTTGTAACCTTAACTATACCAGGCGTGATAAAGTGCCCGCTATCATGAAAAAAAGCTCATCTAAAAGACAGAGGGAAACCAGATGGGAAAAGAACACAAACTCTCTGCAGGAATTTCAGGGATTTTTTTTTTTGATGTTGCTTTCAGTTTTTCCAAAATAAAAATCCCTTCCCATTGCTTGATGCTAAGTAGAAACGTGGTCTGATTCACCTGAGGCATTCTGAGGGCAAGGCTGAAAGGTCAGGGTAGCTCTGGTGCTGGAGCTGCAGCCTCCCATGCCATTGGGGTCTGTGAGCCCAGCCCAGGGGAGCGAGTACTGCCAGCCCCTCCACCCCATCTAGCACAGGGGCTGCAGGAATGCCTACCTCAGCTATTGCTGACTGCAACACCTTGGCTACTTCTGATACTGCAATTCTTTCTGCTGCCCTGGCAAATGCTTCAGCAACTCTTTCTGCTGCTGGGTTTTCCGATGCTCCCACCACAATCGCAGCTGCTCCTTCAGGAGTGACCAGACCTGCTCCCACGAGGCTCTCTGCCTCTGGCATTGCACCTGCTTTTTCTGCTCCTTCCACCTCGGCTTGTGATGCTGTTGCATCCTTCCCTGCTTTCTCTGGTGCTGGGGCAGCCAGCAGCTCCATGTGCCCTGCCAGGTCACCAGCAGCCAGCACAGCAGGAGGACCCTTCCTTCCCTGGGGACAGCACAGTCCTGGAGCTGGCCTGGAATCTGTTGGTAGAAACAGAGAGTGTGAAGCAGCACAGCTGTAAAGAAATGTATTTTCTGGTGTCACTACAAGGGGACTAGTGACAGGTCCTGGAGCTAGCAAGGACTGCTTTCCCACAGCCTGCCTTGTCCATAGCAAGAGATCAGGACTCACAGCACTTGTGCAGTAGCACAGCTTTGACTGTCATGTCCCAGTCTCATGTCCTCCTGTGGGTAGCAGCCACTTTTGCAGTCTTGAACTGAGGCCAAGCTCACACTGTACCCCAAAACATCTCAATGCCTCATATCAAGTAGTTTGTGTAGCAAAAAGGAGATAAAAGGGAGGCTGACTCTTTCCTGAGATACATTTTCACTTAATATTCCAGGAAAAAAACCCTAGAGAAATTCTCTACAGAGAAAGCAGCATAAAATCCATGGAACATGAAAGTCAAAGTGTTTTTTCAAATTGTCATATTCTCCTACAGAAAGAATCCAAGGGGCATCCCCATGGGCTGGGAATAGCAGGCTTGAGTCAGACAGACATGGTGTGTCTTGTCCCAGAGTTTCTGCTAATGCATCACACTCCTGACCTGCATTACCTCCCTGCTTCAGTCTATGCTCCCCGTACACACCTTGGCTGTTGAGCTTCAAAATCTCTTCAGTCTCACTAAGTTTTCAACTGGAATGTTTGTCCCAATGCCATGGGAGGTTAGGGTGAAATTTTGACAAGCCAGTTATCTTTTCTGGTAAATACAGAAGGGACACCAGTAGAAGAGATCCAAAACTATCTAATATGCATATATCAATCAACTTTTGTGTTAGAAAGTACCTCTACCAAGTGTAGCTGCTATCATGTCAAAATATAGCTTGCAGTGAAGTAAATGAGTAATTCCCATAACAAACTGTGAGAGGTATTGTACTATAGGTGCTGCTACTCCTATCTAGTGATTACTTCTCCAATCTAGAAGTCAGGACAAATCTGAGAGGTGATGCTGGATGGACTAAATTGTATGAATTCAGAGTACTACTTCAGGACTCAGAAAGAGCCATTGAATCTACTCACACTCACTAACTTAGGCAGAAAAAAATTCAAGCCACCATTTGATTAATTCCTGCATGTTTTGTCCCATCTCTCTTACAGAGACCAACACCGGCATCAGATTAACACACAAGTAACTTTTTGGCTTTGACTACACAGCAATACAAAGAGATTCCTGCAGCATGGAGGCATCCTTATGCTGGCTGTAACCCTGCCAGCACAACACCAGGGTTTGGCACAGCTCAGAGCCCCCTGCACACCTCCACGGGCAGTCCCAAGAAAAGGACAAGTAACACTTGACAGATGTGCTGAGAAACTGAGATCGGCAGGGGACCCTGATGCAAGCACACGGAGGATACTGGCCGTTCCCAGCTCACACATGCTCCATAAAACACTGGCAGCAACTTGGGCAGGCCTGATGAAATAGTGATGACACCACTGTTCAATGCTGCTTAGCATCAGTAATTAAAAAAAGAGGAGGAAAAATAAGGTGGAGAGCTATGAAAGGACAGGATGAAATACACAAGAAGTGGTAGGGTTGAAAAAAGGCAGTTGTAGAGAAAAAAGGTAAAAGGAGAGCAGAGAAGGTAGAGGGGGAAAACTGGAGAAGAAGGAAACAGGATACAAATTGTCACTGCTGAGAGCTGTGCCCAACTGCACTTAGAGAGAAGACAGGGGCTGAAAGCCACCTGAAGTGTCCTGTCACACACACCTACATCCTTGTGGACACAAGTCAGTCACTTGCTCACTGAACAGGTTACCTGCATATCTGCTTCATTAAATAGTAACCCTGTAGGTCTGCTGACAAGAACATACTTCTCTCTCCTTTGGTAATTAGCCCTGAAGGCTGGTCATGCTCACTGGCCATGAAACGCTGCAACAAGCAGCCTTTTCATGCCTCGAGCTTACCTTTGTCCCTGTCTGTTCCCGGCAGGCTGGTGAAGGCAGGCACGATGCCCACCTGACACTGGTGCTCTGGCTGCATGCATGCTCTCACCCCGCCCAGAGGGTGCCTGTGTCTCTCAACAGGGCAGATATGAGCTCACTGGGACAGTCGTGACCGCAGAAACTAGGAACTTTCAGCCTTTTCCTTCTGCTTGGAAAAAAACCAAGGACAGACTCAGGAGCAAGCAGCAATTTGCTGCCAGTCAGCTTGAGACAGCTGCAATTTGATATGCTGGGAAGAGGAAGGGTCTTACAAGGCTCCAGAGATACAGGAGAGGAAGCACAGGGTCTTGTGTCAGGAGCTGAGCAGGAACTGGAGGCTCAGCCCTTCTGCATAGGCTGGACACACTGTTTGCTCAGCAAACCTGAAACTGGGGCTGAGCAGCTTTCTCTTACTTTTGCCACCAAGGGCAGGACTTTGCTGGCATAGGTCTGGCCCCAGTCAGTGACATAGTCATAAGAGCAGTAAGAGACCCAAACTTATAGCAAACTTAAAATGCCTCCTAAGGTTCCTGCAATGTGGGTTGAGTTAAGCTAAAGCTGACATGAACTCAGTGTTAGGGATTAAAATGGTTTTGGGCTTTTTTGGTTTTTGTTTTTCTAAATTACTTTTCTTGTCAAAAAACAAAGAAGGCTGGTTACTAACACTTACCCCTTTCAAACCCGTTAGGAGCCTGAAAAGAAGCATGCATAGCCCAAAGCTTTAGCTTTATGATCACATTTCCCCTCCAAAATATTTTGGAGATAAATTCCAGGCGCTTCAGCCTGGAGAACTTCACTGGAGAACAGCGCAAAGATTAAAACCAAACATATTGCCAGTAATTCCTGGCAGCCTGTTCCAGCAGTGAGACCATGGAGCTGCGAATGAATCTTCAGCTGTGCTCTGACTCAAGATAAGACCTTGAGCAAGTCCCACCTGCCTCTCTGGCTTGCAATACTCTGCAGGGGCAATGACTGACAATTAGCAAAGGTTATTCCTTATTTTCTGGTGTCTGAGGTCTGGTCACTGTGAGCCTGTTTGTTCAAGAAGCTTGCTGCCTGACTGCATGGCTTTTGTATATGTACATATTAGCATTTTGACCCATTTGCATGGGGGGGGACAATTTCACCTCCTAACCTCCAGTTTAACCTCATAAATTGCCTCTAAGCCACCAAAACATTACCCTGCTGCTCCCCCAGGCGCAGGCTGGTAGGATTTTGGATAAAGCCACCACTCAGCTGCACCATGCTGCCCAAGTCCATCACCCTCTGCCCAGCTCACTCTGATGCCAGACCTGCATCAGTCCCAACCTGACCTTTTCCCAAGCACTGGCATACCTGGCTCAAGGCTGCTCTGTAGATGAACTCCCTTGTGCTATACAAGCCCTGTTCCTTCCACCAGAGACCACTTCAAGGTCTGTTTTCAGCTCTGCAATAATCCTGTTCATGCAGGGACACAGTTTGCAAAACCCCTTTTTAAAAATCTCTCCCACCATTTGGCATTTGTCTAATCTGCCCCCAGCCCAATTGTTTATGTCTGACTAATGTTCATTGCTTCAAAATGAGTTTGGAGTTAATGCTGTGTCTACCAATTAAATGTATGATGGAATGACATCAAAATCAAAACAGACAGAAAAAATTATTTCCTTTTAATATGCTTACCACACTGTACAAAACTCACTATATAAGACTTAGGTTGCTTAGAATTTTGCCAGACTTTTCTCTTTTGAATTAAAGTTTTTGATGCTAGTTGTCTGCCCTGCTGGAATTCAGGGTGAAAATTTCAGCTAATGCATCTCATCCACTACAGGAAAGATTTTTACTCCAGTTAAAAAAGGAGAAAAACAACAAACAACTGATATCTTGTGCAAGGTTTTGGTTGAATAGTCTCAGTGCTATCATTTGGAGCTCTGCTTTAAATTTTGGCAGGAAGGTCACAATGGTGCCAGGGAATAATTTTTTACAGGAAGAATAATGCAACTTTGGCCAAGCTATGAGCCCCCGAAAAATCAGTTTGCATATGCTGTGCAGTGATTTGTGATAGGCAGCAAAAATATTTTTCAAAGTCCTTATTTCACAATCTAAATATTCTTTTTGTGCAGTTTTGGTTTTCTTTAATGTAATCTATAAAAATAGCCAGTGACCTTTAGTGACATCTAAACAGGCTCCCTGTTTCCTTCCATGGTTTGAAGCCTTAACAATAGCCCCAAAGAAATGACTCAATACCACACACACATGTACTTGATGCCTGGGAAATTGCTGGTTGCTGGTCAGCAAGAACAAGGAGACTCATACAGCTCCAATGCATGGCAGGTTCAGGGAATTTGGGGAGCTCAAGGCATCAAAGGTCTGAGATGCAGGAAGCCAACATCCCCCCAGGCACCACTCTGCACTCCAAGCAGTGTGAGGATGCCCATGAGTTCTGAGTAAAAGATAATGAGGGTAAAAAACCTTTTGGGATTCCATGGGATGGTGCGGCTCCATTCACTGAGCTGCTGGCACAACACTTTCCATGTGCTGAGCTCCCAGCTTCCTAGCACAGGCTGCTGAAATCTTTCAGTGGGGCAGAGTGGAGGATTTGTGCTTCCAAATCAGTGTATTCCTATATTAGGGCAGGAGCATTAAATTACCCTCATTTTTCAAGGAGGAGGAAATTTCAGAAATGCTATTAGGCAAAATTCACCTGACACCAGCTTTTAACATGTGTGTGTATAACCTCAGACAGAAAGAAACCTTTGACAGTTCAGCTGGTGGAACTGTTGCCTTTAGACCACAAGCAATGTGTGTGAAACCCGAGAGAGGAAATCTACAGGTTTCTGAATAAATCAGGATTCTGGAAGTGGAGTCAGCCTTCTGACAGTCACAGTATGGCAACCACCAGTGTCCAAGGACAGTGGGCAGTTTGCAATGAATTACATTGTTGCTCTGAAACCCCTGTGTCCTAAGGACTTATTTTCTAGATACCTGCCAAAGCTGCTATTTACCCAACATAGCCACAGCATTGGGTCATTAAACAATACTGATGGCAATGCCCAGAGAATTCCAAGCACCTATTGTACTATCACTGAATTCCTCCTTTGATCACCATGTTCAGAAATATCTGATTTTTATCACTCTTTAATAGCTCCCAATCAACTTTAAGAAGTAACCACAATGCTCATGGTGGAACCTTTGTCAGACCAGGCTAATAATTGACAAACCCAGAACAGCAGATCTCACTAGCTCCCCATTGTCAGTCATATATGACCTTCTCCATGGACTTGAAACCCCAGGGAGAGGGTTTGAGCTTCCATGTTGAAGATTACTCTGCCTGTGTCAGAGCAAAAAGAGCTGTAACTGTAGAAGCCTTTTCTCCAGCTTCCTGCAAAACCCACAGAGATTAATAGGGAAGAAAATTTGAAGTGGATTTGAGCAATCTCAGAAGGACACACACTCCTAAGCATGAAATAGGAACTTTGGTGTTTGTGTTGTTACTAGATCACTCAAGAGAAATGCATCCTTCCCATACTCAAGGCACAACAAGACTCTTCCTTGTACAGCTCTGCCACCCTTCACCTGTGTACCAGACCATGCTTACAAATAATCTGGCAACACTTCCCTGTTGCTGTTATGACCTAGAGATAGCAGTTCTCACCACCTTCCCCTCTCTGAGATGATCTAATTCACACATGTCTAACCCCAAGCAGCTGCCTATTCAGCATATGCTTAGCACTGACAGCTTCTGATTCAGATTTGGAGGTTCGTGTGCCTCAAAGTTTGCCTGAGCTCTCCAACCATGCTGCTCCATCTAATAAAAGACATTATCTCTACCTCCAAGCCTTGTCCAGCAGTAATCAGAGAAATGTATCTTGTCTGATTCCAAAATTTGTCAGTTAAAAGGAAATTAAAACCCAGTGCTCTGATGAATGCTTCTGAAAACAAAATGGTCAAAGGAAAGGAATCTGAAATCAAGTTTATAAATTATAGAAGTTAATATTATTTTACAAATCCCTGTTTTCTGTATGCTGTAAATGTTGCTCTTGATAGGTTTATCTTTGAAACCTAGGAAACCCTCAAGAATCAGAAACACCGGAAGTGAGTTTAGGACCAAGACTTCTCTTGGTGAAGGAGACATACATCAACACCCATGACTTCTTGTTTCAGTGAAAACAAAAAAAACTTATCCTTGGTTTTGGATTTTTTCCGTGAAACTAATGAAGATTATAACCCAGTTGCTATATATTTAATGAATCACAATAAGCAGATGACAAATTTGCAACAGACATTTGAAGAGGGAGCATTTTTGGTAATCATAAGTTATGTAATTACATGATTAATGCTCTAGTTTGTTGGTAGTCAAAACGTGGCAATAATACATATAACAACATGTTTAATCCAGCTCCATAATGTGCAGTTGTCACCCCATGCTCAGATAACATTTTCTCTCTTTATTACCTACCTGGTGATGTACAACCTGGAAATTCCTGGACTGGCACTGAAGAACCAGGCATTATCTAGAGGCAGTACAGTGGATTCAAGTACAGTGTATTGGCCAATTTGGGTGACTTTCTAAGGGATTAAACAAAAATGGTAATTTATAAGACTTACATAACCCTGAGGAGTAAGAAAAAAAGGAAAAATCACATATGTCTAAATGAAACTTTTGTAATAGGCATGTTGGTATAAGCTACCTGGAGAAGATGAAATAAAAAACATAGATTGCATTCACCTCACCCAAGAAGCAGCTGCGTATTCTGGTGGAAGTGTTGGTGTCCTGCCTCTAACATGTGCACACATTCATGTCCCTCAGTTGCAGATCACAAACCTATCAGTCCAGTTACTTGATTTGTATTGTTTATGAAGTCATAAGGATTTTCACTCTGGGGTATTTTGGGAATTCTGCAGACTTTCAGTGCTCCTACTCAAATCAGCCACACAACCAGATGATTAAGCTAAATTCAGTTAAAAGAAAATCTTTATTCAATACTTAAACAAAACCACTGAGCTCTAAAACACTGAAGTGTTATTTAATGACCACTAGGGCAATGTGACAGCCAGATGCAAGCTGCTCTGTGCTGTCCAAACTCAGCTGCCCAGGGGTGATGCTCTGCATGACACAACCCTCCTAGCAACGAGTCTGACAGCACAGAGTAGCTCCACAATGTTGGAGTCCTTGACCCAACACCCAGGCAGAGAGAGCATCCATCTGCTCTTGCTTTGGGTGGGACAGAGGGGCCAAGCTCCTCATCCTAGCAGCCTTGTGTGACATTATCCACTAAACTGCATGCATCACTCTCTGCAGCAGCTCACAGAGCTGCTCTTGGGCTCTGTCTCTTCCTGCTGAAGCCACTGGGCATCTTGAAAGGAGCAAATGGGAAAAGCCTTGAACTGTGCTTATGTTGTATGGCAACACAGTCCATATAGAGCATGCATACAGAATAAGTGAACCTTTTCCACAAAGCAGCTGTCTCAGGCTTAGAAACCAATGTCTCTTTACTAGTTAGCCAATAAAAGGATTTAGGGTTACTAAAGAATAAATACCCATTCTCTCAGGAAAACCTTTATAGAATATATGGATGTACCAAGCTTTTCATTTGGTGAGCTCTAATTACTGAAAACTGCACAGATGCAAGTAGCCAGACCATGCTCAGACTCTCACAGGGACACCTGAAAAACTCTCCTCTAATCATCACACTGCATCAGAGAAGCAGAGTTGGAAAAATTCAAGCAAATCCCTTCTGGATTCTCAAAGGAAGCTCTTATCCAAACCTGCTATGTACTGAGAAATTCTGGTTTTGATGGAAAAGGACCTGTCTCCCATCATGAAAATTTCCTCCAGCATCTGAGCTGAGCCAAGTGCAAATGAAACCTTGAACCTATGCCCAGAATGATCATCAAGAACTGAAACTTTTGAATTAGGACAATATAAAATATGCCAATAAAAATTTCTTTACTGCAAGTCCTGTTCTGATGTATAAATCTTGCCTCATGTCCCTCCCAGCCCTGCTAAAACCTGGGCTGTGCAAAAACCCCATGGCGACCCCACTCACAGTATCTCTGACACAAGCCAGGGAGCAGTTGAAATTACAAAAGACAGTTCTCAGATCAAAGAAACCCACCTCAATTTGCATGAACTTTTAGATAAACACACACAAAAAAGTTAAAAGTTCACTGAGGGACTGACTCCTTCCTGCAATCACCCTCACACAAATCCTATATTTGCCATTTGTCTTGATGGGTGGTAAGGTCTTAGGGCAGGCACCATGACTTCCTCTGCATTAGTAGAAAATACCAACACCATCAACCTCTGGTTCTAAATAGAGCCTGTGAGTCCTGCCACAGTATAAATAAAATTTGTAACCTATCCAAGCCCTAACACGACTTTATGAGGACCCTCCCCTCCTCTATCCATGCTGCTCCAAGTTACTGAGGTCAAATTTAGTGAGGCTGGACATGTAAATTGACTCATGCATGATATGTCTAGATGATCAGAGACTGGGACACAAGACACATGATCAGATCATATCAGAGCAAAACTGAAAAATTTATAACAGAATCATTTCTCTCTCATTTCTCCTTTGCTTTAATCACCAGATGTTCTCCATTCAACTACCTGCTACCCTCTCTGAGATTTAAATTAGGCACATAGTACTCCCACAGACACGACCACAGCACAGAAAGGTTATAGGAGAAATACATTTTTGCCTTGGCATCCTACAACTGGTAAGAGATATGAAAAGAACTAAAAATCCTGTGATGACAAGCTAGCTTCGGGCACCCTAACTAAGAGCTCAGAAATCTCCCTCTTTGCCTTGCATTAGAGAGAGCAGCTTCACAAAGACTCAAGCTCCAGATTATCTTCAGGGTTATTGTGAGGTGACTGCGAAGCTTTCTCATCAGGCTGCCAGTGGGGGGGACAAAAAAAGCTTTCTGAATCAGGCCCTTATCATTTATACCACATTACAATCCAAAATGAAAAATTACTTGCTCCAGATTTGATAGAATAAAGCATCTTGAGATGCCACAGAAGTACCCAATTTTCAATAAAGACATTAAACCTAAGCTTCAAAAAAAGGGAATAATTACATCGCCTTTGCTTTGAGTTCTAATGTTAAAAGTGTCAATTTATAAAACTAGGTAAACAACCACAATTCCTAAGCAGACTGCAGCTAATTAGACCCCCTTTGATCTTTTATTTTGCCTAGAAGCTTATTTAACAACTTTACACAAAACTCAAGGTTTTGACACACTAGTGGACTGGAGGAGGGAGGAGACCACAGAAAAGAAAATTTTTCCCTGCTGCTTGCTGAGGTGGGAGGCTGGTCTCTTCCTGAAGCACACTCATTAACAGCAAGCCTGGGAAAGTTTCTAGCCATGGAAACAATTGCCTCTTATTTGAGCTGTCTTGATGGAGACATGATGCAGAACAAAATATTAAAAATGAAATCAAAGCACAATTCAAGTTGATACAAATGCTCCATGCAGTATTTGTGTGTGTTCGTTACTTGTGTTAGTTACTGGTTCAGATGAAGGATCACAACACAGGAGACCGAAGAGCATGACTGCAGAGCAGTAGGAGGGGTTGCCTTTACCTGCTACAGCAAATAATCTGGGCACTGGCATTGCAGTATCCCCCAAAAGGGCTGTGCAGTGCAGAGAGAGGAGGGAGCTGCAGTTTCCTACCTGAACAGCAATGACCTACACTACAGAGGAGGGGTTCAATAGGGTCTGGGAGAAGGACAGGCAGTGCTGGCCAGAGCAGCAGAGTCCATCCTGAGCTATGCTGCACCAAAACAAATCTTTGAGCAAGTTGACTCCATCTTAGGGCAGCAGAAAGAACTAGACAATATCTCCATGTCCCTTCCAGCCCTCCTTCCCATGAAGAACTGACATTAAAATAACCATGAGGGCTGGGTGACACAGAAGCCACTAGGACTTAGACACTTGTCACTTCTGTGACCTCATCACATCCCCCTCCTTTCTGTAACAGGAGAGACAGACATCCCTATCTCCCAGGAACTCACCACAGCAGCAAAATCAGGAGTGTGAAGGGCAAAAAGCTCCTTGTCCTGTCCTGAAATTAAAGAGCATCATTAGATTTGAAGGACTCAGGTCGTTGGGCTCATGCACACAGACAAAAGCAAAAGACACAAACATCTTTCCCCCTCAATACAACTGGGAGATCATTCCCCCTGTGGGTAATCCCTGCCCTGCCTGAGCATACCAGTGGGTTCTCTGCAATCTTTCCCAGAGGATGAAAGTTTCACAGCATCCACCTGTATTGCAGCATCCTTCCCACTCCCCTGGGTGAGGGTCAATCCTCAAAGCAGGAAGCTGGGCATGGAGAGAGAAGAGTAACAAAGGACAGGGAGAGGGAGCGAGCTGCTTCAAGCAGCATAGCTGCAGTGCCATGTTCCTGTCTGCAAGCAGATCCCATCAAACAAGTATCTGAATAAATCTGAAACAACCAAAACCATCTTGATTTACGGATTCAGCTGTGTTAATCCTCTAACAAGCAAACCTAGGGCCCAATGCAAACCTCAGTTTGATGTTAGCAACTCTAATGTTTCCCTGTTACCACTTCACTTGCTGTCTTTAGTCTTGAGGAGGGAAAATCTGAGCTTACCTGATAGCTGAATTTACCTAGGATTCTTTGTTCAAGCAGGAATAAACATGCTGATGGCAGCTCTCAGCCCCCACTGAGCTATTACAGTCTCCCCACACTCACAGCCAGGTACCACCCAGAGGATTCAGACACAGCCCTTAGCTGTGCTCCAATTCTCCCACCCTGTGTTCACAACCACCAAGAATGCTTAAAACATTGCCAATTTCTTGAAAAATTGATCTTCCTCACCCAGTTCCAAGGCTGTCCTGGCTTGCAACTTCACTTCATTTTCTCCTCACTCTCCTGCAGATGCATCAGCTGAATGATGGTTCAGCAGAGGAAGGGAAGAAGGAAGTGATCAGAGGTGGTACCTGCACAGCAGCAGAGCTATTTCACCCTCATGCTGCCATTGCAATGTTAATGATTTCAAAGAAAACCATTTGCAAAGCTAAAAGCTTAATGTAGGAACAGAAATCAATACTGGGCTCACTGAAGTCCCCTGGTACTGAGACTCTAAAGCCTCATTCAGGTAGACAGCACTGGGCATTCCCTCCTTAACGACTGCCTGCAGACCATTAGAGACAGGACGCTGCTTTAATTTATTCTCTTTGTCATTCTAATATAGATCTTCCCTTTTTAAATGGTGATTGTACTTTATACTGCAATCTGGGTTCAGAAATAGAACAAGTCCTAAAAGCTGGGATCAATACATCCCACATTACCTTTCAGAAGGGAGGCAGAGAGCACAGCAAAGAAGAGAGGGCCAAATGCCCTGCTGGCAGAAATAGTGAGTTCCTTGATGCTGCTGTTTAAAATATGAGCCAAAGTATGGACTCCAACTTAGCTAAATAAATGAAGAAAAAAAAAGTAATCAAAAAAAAC
The DNA here is from genome assembly GCA_013397375.1 of Toxostoma redivivum. Lineage (NCBI taxonomy): Eukaryota > Metazoa > Chordata > Aves > Passeriformes > Mimidae > Toxostoma > Toxostoma redivivum. The sequence goes on from VXBI01006644.1 coordinate 152,195, forward strand.
TAAAACACCAAACCAAAACCAAAATGAGTAAAAAACCCTCATACAAACCAAAAAACTATTCATCCTTCTTTTGCCCAGAACAGCTCTCTGCAAATAAATCCAAGCTTTTCTAAATGTTAATGATTTATAATTTATCACTACTAATTATACTGACAAACAGTACTGTTGAGATGCAGAAACTGAACAGGAAGTCTGACCCACCCAAGGCAACAAGCCTAAAGAGACAAGTCAGCTCACCTGCCTGCTGTCCATGCTGCTTCTGGCACAGAAGAATCTCTTCTCCTTTCCCAATACTCCATAGTATTCAGATACCTGAGAATTTAAAGTAATTTATCTGGAACTATTCATAAGTAAAACAGTAAACATAAAGGCTCCTCTTGCCTGCAAAGGTAAATGCTTTTTTTAAGGTAAAAACAGTAAGGTTCTGTGAATCTACAAAAATTATGATCCCTGGTTCCAGAAAACTTCAAATGCTGTGAATCTGGTCTGTCTCTTTTCAAGAAAGGATTATTCCCAAGGTTTTCTTGTTTGTTTTTGTATGCCAGACTCTTTCCCTCTCAGCAGAGGTGGAGCATAAGAAGGCATTTCCCTGTGCTGGCCAGAGTGGGCTTGAAAATCTTCCTAAAGGAAGCAAGCTTAATAAACAACAGCAATCAGTCCAACAAGCCTCCTCCTTGGCTCCCAATAAACAAGGAGCAGAAGGAAATAGATTAAAAAAACCACACCCACCCAAAAAACAGTGAAGGGAAGATTTTGAAAATGTGGCCTGTCAATATTTCATTTTGCTCTGTACATCAATGAAACTTCTAAGAATTTAAATGTCGTGGGGTAATTCCAGAATGAAAACTGATCCATGCATGCAAGTCTCATGCAGCTGTAACAGTTAAATAAGAACTAGCTCTAGACAGTTTATGGACACTGAAATGATGATCAGGTATGAAAGATGATCTCCAAAAGTTGCAGGGTTAGTACAAAACTAGTGCTTCTCTCCACAGTGTTTTGATGAACATAGGTCACCCTGGGTGCTCCGAGGTGTCTCTGTAATCCAAAATCATTCAGGCATCCTTAGAGGAGAGTGTGCAACAGGCACAGAAACTTAACTAAAGTTTGTTTTTTTCTGATCTAGTTGATATAGGTTTCTCAATCTGACATTGCCCTAAGGGTCAGAGATACTCTCTAGTTTTATTACATACAGATGCCAGATCCATATAGCTCTGCTCCCTAAGAAAGAAATCTCCAAAGATTCCAATTGTTTTAAATAAAAACCCAAGAAAATGAAAAACAAACCCTCTCCTACCACCTACTCAACAAGCACATGCAACCCTACCCAAACACTGCTGCTAATGCTTTGCAGTAACACTTGCTCAACACCAAACAAAAGCACCTATAAGTCACCAAGTCAGTTGGTAAAATCAGACCTAATATGTCATAATATTTCAGTTTCACCCAAACACTCTTGGTTAGTTAGTGCTAAATATTCATTCCATCTCTTAATCCTTCTGCTAGGCAAGCCAGATTTCCTGCTAGCAAACAAAGTCAAGCAGCGTGTCTAAGATCACAGAGGAATGTTGCCTGGACCAAAATAATAACAAACATCTTATCCTTCAGTCTGCCCTCCTCCAAAAAACAAGGGTCCACTCCTTCCACTTTAGTTCATTTCACCTTGGCTTTTATCCACTGCTTATTCATCTTATTTCCTCTCTCCTAGAATCCAAATAAATCTGCATGGTGCTAACTGAGCTCCTACAAAACAAATGGTGGAAGAAACGCATCTCAACCCCTAATTCACTGAACAGCTCAGGCAGCCCAGGAGAACGAGCTGCCACGTGTCCCCTGGAGCCATGCACGGCCCTTGAGATGACTTCTTTGGGGGAGCACCCACCATTTCCTCAAGGAAGCCACTGCAGCTCACTCACTGTCCCTGCCTGAGCACTGGGGCTGGAGCCTTCAGTTTTGGCTTGCTCTGTCCCCTGGGTTTGATCCAGTCCCTGAATCCTTCAACTCACTCTTGAGAGCTGAGGAACACCAGGACTCATTTAAAAAGCAATGACTGAAGAGTGTCCAGAAAGCTCTATGAGTACAAGTGCTTTTGTTTCCACTGAAGAAAGGTCTACATTTAGGGCTGCATTTAGGGAAAGGGCAAAGAAACATCTGTGTGCTCACAGCAGCAGCAGTACAGGCACAAGCTGCAGCTGCAAAGCCCCTCCAGCTTGGCTGGTGCTCGCTGCTAACTGCTGGCATAAATATAGTAACAGGGTTGCACATATGGCAGGCTGTTTAATTTTAGAAATCAAAACTATAGAGTGATTAAGTTAGTCATCCTTCCTCAATTTGGGACCAATACAACACTACCAGAGGCAGTGGTCATAACCACTGTGGTTTGCCAGAGAGAAGGAAAGTGCACGTGCTCCTGCGGCAGCAGGGAACACCAGAAACCCCGTCCTGCTCTGCCCAGCCTGCCTTCTCAAAGCAGGATCAGACAAAAGGAGGAAAATCCAACTTAAACCAGCCTTCAGATGAAAACTGAGAGCCTGCAGATTTGCACACATGAACATGCACAGCCTGCAACATGTTCTGGATGGGGTGTGGCAGAACCGCTGCCCTGAATGCAGTGGTTTCAAAAAGTGAGATGAAAATCACACTGTGCCAGTTGGCCTCTGGAAGAGAGATCCATTCAAATCTCAGTCAGGGATTTGGAATTTCCCAAATGAAACTAATGAAGAGGGAAATGAGAGCCCAGTTCAGCCAGCAGGGCTGTCTGGGTGCAAAGATGCCTGGGTCAGGACTAAGAGCAAGCTGTGTGCTGGGACACTGTACAGCCCCTTGTCACCAGCACTGAGTCCTACCATGCTCAGCAGCCCAGTCTGCCAACATGAACCCACCCGTGGCCAGGATGATTGCACCCCAAAACCAGCAGCTCCCTCTGCAGAGCTTGTGGCTTATCCTCAGCTGCAGCATCAGTGGCAGCAGGGGGATGCAGCCCTGCAAAGCCAGCCAGTATCTTTCCCTTCCAGTGAAAACCAACAAATGGAGAAAGCAAACAAGCCATGGAGGGATTTTCTGTTTCTCTAGACAAACACTCTGAGAACAGTTCAAAAGAGGCTAATTAAATTCCAAAATCCCTGTGCAAATACATTAATAATGATTTTGAAATTAGCAGTTAACCAAGGAAGTTTTCAAGGTGGGAAGTGTTTGATACAGAAGAGTGTGTGAGGAAGAGCTGCCCAGCCTCCGTTAGAGACAATCTCTCTGGCTAGCACACGTGTTCAGGGGAGTGGGCATAGCAAATGCTCCTGGGCCCAGGAACAGCAGTGTCCCCAGGCTATAAGGGGACAGAAAAGTAAATCCCCTTTCATTTCAAATCACCAGGAAGCCAAGAAAACACTAAATTACATGGCCATGAGACTGAACTGTCACTGCATAGCCTCACCAAAGAGCTCCTCTTACCCATTTCAGCATGAAGGAAAAGCAAAAGACCTTTTTTTCTCTCTTGCTGTCAATCACAGGAAATTTCCAAACACCAGATAAATCTTTATCTTCCCACTCAATCCTAGGCAAATCAAGGGTCTGCCCACCCTGAGCATGAAATGATGAAAAATGGATAACTTTTTATAATTCCTCATGTGGCAATGGAAAATCCAATATTGTTGCACGGTCTGCACTCCCACGGTTCATGGAACCTCTCAATGTTAAATGCCATCATTCTCACAAGCAGGAAGGACAACAGTACCATTTTTCATGTAATGATGGCAAACCAAGAAAAGAAGTGATGTGAAAAAAACACAGAAAGGAAGTGATGTGCCCTAGTATAGTCCATGGCACAGCAAGGTCTTAAACCCACTGGCTGAGCCCTGAGCACGAGGTCACCCCATCTTAGTCAAATTTCCAACCATGGTCACAAGATTCTCTCTCCTATTCCTTTCCTTTTATACTCTACATGTCTTTTCCCAGCAAAATACAATGATGTTTTTTTCAGGTAAGATCTCATGAGATGCTGATTCATATGCTTGTTAAAACCCAGATCCATTATACCTCTTTTTGCTTTCATTCACTAATTTTATTGTCCTATAAAATAAAAGATTTTCTGGTGAGATACATTTACTGTGCCTCCACTACTGCTAAAGGCATAGAGCTGCCATCATCTTCCGGAAACAGGTTTGTTTATTTCATAAATCTTGGTTTCAGTATTTTGCTAAATACAGAAATTAAGCATAGGATAATAAATTCCAGGATCATTTTTCCTTTGCATTTGACAAACAGAACTGCAGTTCTTTCTCCAGCCCTGAAGTACGTCTTTAAAAAAGCAGTTAGCATTCTGATAACTTTAGACAAACCATTTAATTTCCAGAAGGAGCCTTGTCTGTATACACATAGTCTACTGGGTGTTCTTCTTTCTCCCTGACTGCTCCCTGTTGGGAAGCAGAGGCTTTGGTTGAGTAACTGGCAGTCTCAGCTTTCTGCATCACAAAGCTGTCTCATTCAAAATTTAAGAATCACTTTAAGGAACCATAAGACACTGTGTTATTTACCTCAGCAGCAATGGAAGTACGCTGTTCTACGGTTTCACAGCCTAGGAGAAGAGGCTTGACAATTTTTTTTTTTCATTTGTGTGAAACTAGGAGGGAAAGTAGGAAATAAAGATAGAAGAAAAAATGACCAAGAATTGTGAGGGGATTTCTTCCTGATTTAGGTGGAAAGAGTAGAAAAGTGATTGAGCTTTGACTCCTGTTTAAATGCCCCAAGAAAGGAGAATAACTTAGCAGTAAATCCAGTTGGTAGAACTAGAAGAAAAGGAAAGAAGTTAACTGCCAAATTCAACTAGATCACCAAAAAAAGCCTCCAAGCAGTTTGATTCATTATGCCATGGTTAATCCTGCTTAGGGAAAGATTTCACATTTAAAAGCAGCTCAGATAAGAGAAACCAGAAGTGTGCTTACCATACATGAACACACATCAGCTACCTTTAGCTAAAACTTGCACATTGATAACAGCAAAAGCAGGACAGGGTAGCTCAGTGCAAACTGATCATCAACATCTCCACAACTTGACAGAAGCAGCCCTTCCCAATACACACACATCTGTGAGAGCTCTAACAAATGCATGGAAGAGTCAAGATGGCAGAAGAACTCCAGGATGTCAAAATTTATTTCCTTATCTAATTCTCTTTCAAGCTTGCCCCAGGGCTGAGGCAGCTGAGCACAAGAAGGAGCTCTGCCCAAGGTGCTCAGGGCAGTCATTCCCACTCACACCACTTGTTTCCCCTCCTAAAATTTCATGTGGGTAAATCAACCTTTTGTACAACTGCTGCAGCACATGCCTGTCCTGCTAATGTGGTGCTGCTGATCATCCAGCCAGGAGAAGGGCTTGCACCATTTGGTTTGCACTGGGGCCCTTTGCAGGGCACACAGACATCCTCCATTAGACAGTGATTCACTGCCAGTGAGGGAAGGTGGGCAGCAGAATTTCTGAGTGTGGTAATCTCTTATAATGGCAAAAGCATGTTTTGCCCATGCTAATGCTTCTTTTTGTCCACCTGAAAATCTCTAGGAACTGCCAGTGTTAGAAAGTGCAACATAAGGCCCCCATAAAACCTCCTGTCTGGAATCTGGGAACTACTGATCAAGAACCTCAGTGCTTCTGCACAAAAATGTTATTAGGTTTTGTTGTCTGTACTTTTTCATGCATCCTTGGATAAGGATTTCCTCCCACTGTTCTCACAGCAGCTAACAGTACTGAACCCCTGAGAAGGTATGGTCACAGAGTGAAGATACTCACAGCAGAGATTTTACAGTCTTTTCCAAATCAATGACTGCAGACATACCAGGTTAATCCTGATCAGTAACAAACACCTTTGCTGTGATTATATTGGTAATAACCACTTCAAGCTTCTTAGGTCATGGGGACCTAATTTCATTCTCACAGCTGTGCCTGGTATTTTAGCCACTTCTCCACCCTTTTTCTCACTTGTCCATTTTTCCACATACTGCTATAATTGAGGAAAAGGAAAATGGAAAGAGCTAGGAGTGATTATCACAATAGAAGACTCTCACTACCACTACTTCTCCCTCCAGCCCAGGATTGCATTCCTGTTGGCTCTCCCTTTCTCTCGCTGAACTTGGGAGTGCTAAGTTACCCCTAAGATCCTCCTTGTTAGAACAGGTCCATCACATTGTCTGGGATATAACAGAGTAGAAAAAAAATTTTAAAAATCACAAACCAGCAAGGTTGAGTTGCTGGGAGAATCGTGCTATGCAAACATTTCAGTGCCTGCACTACACAGGTATTTATACACCTTACAGGCAATTATTTATACACCTAGAGGCAACAACTCCAGGCTAAGTGCCCCTACACAAGGGTTGGGATGACAGGATGATCTATCTAGCAGTGTGGTGAGTGTGCAAGCACTCAACTAGACACTGTGGGATAGCAGTGGAAAGAGCTGGCACATGCAGAGCATCAGTTATTTGGGATCAGAGACAGCTCCTTGGCTGTGCTAAAGGCTGCCATACATCAGTAAGCCCATTTGTAAGGTAGCTTTCATCATATGCAATACAGCAATGTCAAATCCCAAGAAACATTCCACTTGTCTGCAACACACTGTAATATGAAAGAACATAGAGGTTACTTGCAACAGACACCAAGCACGAAGAAGCATCTGCTTTAACCAGCTGTCCTTTTTGTCAAAGAGCTCTGATGTCAGAGCTGAGATGCCTGAGGGTCAGCGGGCCAGAGCAGGGCATCCTGGCTCCTGTTCTCTGCTTGGAATGCCACTTTGTCTCATAGTCAAAAGCAGGCGAACCAAGATCAAGATTTTGTTCCTCATTCAACACTGACTCACTCCATAACCTTGAACAAGATCCTACACCACACCTTCCCCATGTGGAAATGGTACAATTTATCCATTTCCCTGTGCTTGTGTGCCTGGTGCAGCCAGTACCCATGAGGTACTTTCAGGTCACTGGCTCAAGGGTGCCAGGCAAGAGTAGAACCTGGCTATTCAAATACATCCTGGGCTTATTCCACACAATGTTAGAGCCTGGGTCAATGTATGTGAATTTTTTCCAGCACTCCATGAGTTCTTCTGTATAGCAAAGTTAAAGCAAGCGAGAGAGAGAGAGGTTCCCATTTGATTGGTTGTGACTAGCTGCAATTAAAAACTATAATTTATTACCCTGGATTATGAGTATAATTTCAATGCAGAGAATTAAGGTTTTCTTCTGAGATGGAAATAAAGATTAATTTTTAATTTCCTTTCTCACTGCACATTTAAGAGCAATGGACTCCATAGAAAACTACAGGTCAAAGTAGTTTTATGGAGGAATGACAATGTTCCATTGCTGGATAATTTAATGCTCTTGCTGCCTTTTTAATATTTGACTGCAGCTCCCTCATGCGAAACAGCGGCAGCAGATGCTGTACACGTTTGCTGCAGCACTCAGGTCAAAGTGACTTTGAAACAACAAAGTTTCACTGCTCAGGACGTGGGCAGCTTTAGGAGTTCCCTGATGCAGGCAGCTGCCTTCCACAGGAAGGGCACAGCCGCTTTCATCGAGGCAGGCAGCTGGTCTGGGGATGGGGAGAGCAAAGGTGGAATTAAAGGTGAGGAAAGAGGAGGATGCTGAAGCCTGAATGGACGAGGTACACAGCAGGTGCATCCCAGCTCAGACATGGACAGGTACATTCAGACAAAGCAAGACAAATATTTCCACCCTGGAAATACTGCTGTAGGACAGCAGGACTCTGTGGGTTTGCCTGCACACAGACTGGGTTATTCCAGTCAGTACAGCACATCAGCAGAACACAGGGGAAAACTGGGAATCATGAGAGCATGAATTCACTTGGTCATGGACCATGACTAGGTCACTGCTTTCCAAAACTGCTCCTAGCCCCTGGAGAAAACAGCCTGGGAAAAGCTGGGAAATCCACAAAATCACACAGTGCTGCTGGGTGACCTGTAAAGGGGAATCCAGTGCAACATGAGGAAAGAGAGGGGGGCTGTGTGCATCAATTCCTCCAAGAACAAGCACCTCTCAGGACAGCTCACACAGGCTGATACCAGCATATGCCATAGGCCTAATATTTTACTTTAGGCAACTGGCAGGGAACAAAAACATCACCGAAGTTCAGGAACACTTTAAATCCTTGCTCTGGTAGCAGAAATTGACAAAAAAAACCCAACCAAAAACAAAAAACCAAACACAAACAAATAAACAAAACCAAAAAACCCCACCCAAACTAAACAATAAAACCCTGCCATACTAATTGCTTGGATCCCAGTTAATTGAATAACCCTGTGCTCACAGAACAGCATCCTCAATGGCCTGGTAATATATAGTCTAACCTTTCCATTGCAGGATTTTTAAAATTTATTGGCATCTTATACCTGGCATCTTGGGTTATAAATGCAATTAGATGCCTAAGTGATGCAACTGCTGAGCAGTGTGCAGGGTCACCAGGAGGAACATCCCCCCAGGACACAGTTGTGACAGTGCTTTCAGTGTGGACCAGACCCATTTTCAGCACAGAACAACAGCAGAACTAGGAGTCCAGTTTAGGACAAGTCAACACCTGTCTGCTACTCACATGTCAGCTTATAAACTGATCCTGTGTAAGATGGCAGCTTCATGAGGCATCTCCTCAAGAGGGAGGACAAAAATATCAAATGGTGCTGTCATTCACCCAGAAGTCTCTACACAGACTGTATCTCTACCCTTTTATGTTAAGTCTCAAAATAGTAGATGTAACACCCACAGATACAGCTTTCCATCACCCTCACTGCCCAGGCAGCAGGACTGCTCTGAGTCTGCTGCTCCTGCAGGGGCAGCTCCAGCCATCTAATGTACTTCTGCTCATCAGTCCAGGGAAAGACTCCTCTGAGCTCTCTGGAAAAATCAGGATGAGCTCTTATTTGGAAGCACTCTAGAGAAAGCATAGAAGCTGAAAAAAATAAGGTAACTGAATGGGGAGTGCTTCTTCCTTCTAGTCAGGACTGCTTCCCAAACAAACCTCTTGCTTTGTGTGAGAGTTTGGAAAAGAACTCCAGCCAACTGCAGTGACTGGAGCTGTCCCAGTACTTCTTGCAGCAAGGGTGCTAAGTAACACCTGGACTGATTTCTACCTTGGGCATCTATCACATCCTGACACTTGACAGAATTCCCTGCAGATTTCCAGTTGCCTACATTATTTTCTTGCACGGTCTGTCCTAAACAATTGTGTCTAGACATTGTTCTCTTGAATCAATCGTGTTTCTATTCCCCCGTGGCTGCCTTTCAGCAGCAACTGAAGTACTCGCTAACTACAAGTTTTCTTCTGATGGCTGATGACTCACAAATCCTGCATGGGGATACACACAGAGTCTGGATGTGACCAGACTTTGGGAGTGTCCAGCTTTATTCAGCCCAAAGCACCAAAGAACTTTGGTGAGTTTTTCAGAAATACTTCCCCTCCACTGCAGGGATGCTTATAGCTACCTTTGCCAAGTACCCCAGATACTGGACCATTTGGGACTCCAGGTTTGGAGCTCTGGGGAAGCAAAGGAGACACAGAACCACCAGCTACAATGGAGTATCTTGCTCACGAGCATTCATCATCAGCCCTGTCTCTAGCAGCCCACCCCGGTATAACCATTGCCTGAGTGCAAAGACTGGTGTGTGTCTCCGGAAATGGAGTTTAGATGTTTGTCTTATCTGAACAAATTCAGTGACTGAACATGCTGCACAAAGAGCGTGAGTAACCCTGACAAAGCAACTGCCACCTCCTTATCACGGTCTCCAAAAGGACTGAAAAGAATCAAGCATCAGAGGCTTATCTCTTGAGAGATGTTCAGTGCCCATGCCTGGCTTACCAATCAGCCCTAACTCCCTTTTCACTAGGGTTCTTTTGCCCTGTTTTTGGTCACACAGGGCAGCCTTGCCACATCCTGAGTGTGGAGGAGTTGTGAGGGGAAGTGGGGTGTGGAGGATGGGCCCCTTTGCCCATGTTGTTTTCTTGTCTTTCTGGATGGTAGGATGTTTGACAATTTTACCATTGTGGTACCATACCCAACGGCCATCCCGGTAGCACAGAAAGGTTCTGGAGGTTTGTGTGATGACAAAGAAACAGAAGCTGAGGTAAGGTTTTCTTGAAGCCATATGAATCTGGGGTCCTTCTGACAGCCTACCCATGCCCCTAGAGCTCAATTTGAGGTCCTGATGCCAGCATGCCAGCTATCTGAAGGAGAAATGCTCACCCTGAGATGGGAGAGGGCTCCTGGTTGTGGCTTACTCCCAGCTCCATATGAGCCTTTTGGGCTATGGTGTTACTCAGTAGAGCCAGAGCCATCACAAGGATCACTCCATGATAGTGGGACACCTCTGCCAACTGGCATTTCTATAGTTTTGGTGCCTGGATCTAATGGCTCAACTCCTTAGGGCAGAATCTACCTGCAAGAAACAGATTGGGGTTGGTCCCACACCAGCCCCATGAGTAATACTGTTATGATGGCCATAACCCTCAAGTGATCTACATTCACAAGGCTCAAGATTGTAGAAATTGAAGTGCAGACAATATCAGCTGTAGAGAAGGAGGATTCTGATTCTCACTCACATCCAAATCTCAACCAAATTGTGCTAAACCAGGCTAGAACAGCCTACATCTACACCTAAAATTTTATTTGATCTTTCACTGCCTCATCCCAAGTTCTCAAATTTCTACAAGCAAATGTGTTGATTTAACTAATATACACTCTTGAGACCACTCTGAATTTTTATATTTCTTAAACACAATCATTTTTCTTCTTGTCCCTTCATTCTGAATGCAGTAAAGGTAAAAAACTAGCATCATGCTTTATCCTTAAGACCACCAGCATCTCTCTCCTCAAAAACTCAGGGTGTAAGGCAGACATCATGAGAAGGATGGTGACAACAGCACAGAGAGACATATAGCAATATTATCATTAATTTACAGGGCTATTCTTATTTGTCATTTGCCCACATGGGCCTGGGGGACACAGCAGTGTTTGAGGACTGGGCAGAGCCATGAGAGCTGCAGCCTGGCCAGTTTTGTTCATCCATTCTTGCATGCAGCCCTGAGCAGGTCACCTTACCCTCATGCTTGGGCTCCCTCTGCCCAGCTGTCTGCCCTGGCTAGGACTGTCTCAAGCTATTTGTAGCAAGGTGTATCTCCTCAGGCATATTCTGTACCTTGTTCAGTGAAGCCCTACTCTGACCTAAGGTCTCTAAGCACTTCTCTGAGACATATATTCAATAAAAACGTGAAATGGATGCTAACTGGTTGTGCAAATACCTTCACTCATTTCCATATTTAAAAACCTTTCCTCCAGAAAACCCACATGATCAACACAGATGTCTGCCTGTAATCATGCATGCCTGAATTCATAACAGATGATGTTTATGGAGAAGTCTCATTGAAGGAGCTTTGCACAGCTAAAGTTCTTCTATCAGGCACTCCCCAAGCAGCCCTCCTCTCATGCTGTGCTCAGCCGAACAGATACAACAGGGGTTGGAGGGGAATTTTCAGCTGGCAGATAATAACCAACACTTGAACCCTTTTTTTATAAATCTGCAGATTTCAGAGGTTTGGCACACTGGTCATCATGAGCTCAGCTTGGCTCATGGTTTCACATCAATCCATACAGGACACAGTGGAGCTCTGCAAGAGTTGCTCAAACCTCTCCAGCAGCTCTACCAGAACCTGAACTATAATAAAAACTTCCCAGCTATTTGTCATTAGGCTTTTTCTCTAGGAGGATATGGACCAGGAAAGACAATGCTCCTCTCCATCTCCAAACCCATTAGGGCTGCACATTTCAATCACAGTCTGCCACTTGTCACATTTCCAGAAACAGAGCCACTTAAGGATTGAGTCCAGGCCCATGGGGCACCCATGTTCCTTGGAAAACAATGAGAGAAAAACTTCATCCCAGCTCAGACCTACAAACAGAGCTATGAATAAAAATATATCTTGCTTTCAAATATTTTCCTCTAACAGCATTGGATGAAGAAAGGAAAAAACCCAACAAAACCCCCAAGCTCTGATGAGAAAGATAAATTCTTAAAAACAGTGACAGACGCACGGAGCAGATACCAGAGGAAAAATGCCACCAAGCTCTGATTAGCCCAGTGAATCAGCACTGTGGACAGTATCTCTAAAACAAACTACTCTTCCCTTTTCTCTTCCCACACTCTTCTCATCATTGCAAAGTCCTCCCAGCCCACAGTTCACACCCTGCCAGGGGTCTGGTACTGCCAGTGCTGGCTCACACAAGCCCCTCTGTTGAGGCCAATGGAGTCTAGTGTGGGCACTGGGCTATTATCTTGGGATAGCTTCCCTCTCCATACAGTTGCTGATGCCTGCTTCCAACTTACTTTTAGACTGCATTTGGGACAATTTCTGAGCTCATGCAATTGGAAGGGGTTGGGTTGTCACATAGGGAAAATACCTTTATGTGAAAGATGAGAAATGACTTCTTTTTATCAAAGGAAGACACACAAGTTTTTAGACAGGTGATGTTCTGATGCATTTTCACCCAGGGTGCACCACCTATACCAACACAGGTTTCCTCCAGGGGCTCTTGGAAGTGTCTTAAGAAGAAGGAAATAAACCTTCTAGAAGGTTTGTTGACTTCATGACCTCAGTGTCTGGAGGCTTGAGTGAAGAAGTGTCCTATTCCCTACTCCAGTGATCTGGCCCTGTGCACTGGTCGCTGATGCCAGCTGAAGACATCACCAAGGTGTCTCTAAGCCATCCAGTCTGCCATGGGCTGTGGTTGGTGGCTGGATGAGGAACCTGCACCAGACTCTGTGAAGCCATAAGTTCACAGGCAGCCAAGGTAGATCTGCCTCAAGTGCTTTCCATCAGCTGGAGCAAGAGAGGACAGCAGCATCCAAGCCAAGCAGCACTGGACAGGCTGTGTCTGCTCTCAGCCTTTCCCTGAGAAAGGGAAAAACTACAAAGGGTGTGAAGGAGACAGAGAATACTGTTCTTCCTCAGCACTGAGTTTCTTCTTTTTCTAGAGGGAACAAATAATAGCCACAGTGAGCCATAGTAGTGACTGAAGCAGAAGCCGTGAGAGGAAAAACTATCTCCAGAATAACCAATTGTGGTTAAAGAGAGAAGAAACAGGAAGAGGAGTGGCAGGAGGATCCTGTCCTGAGCTGACAGAGGAATTCAGTCAGGTTTTAGCTATTTACAATCCCCCTGCTAATTAACTAGCAGACCTTTCAGTGACTTTTCCCAGCAGTGAGACAGTTCTGTAAGCTGCATCACATCACTCACATGCTGGCCAGATCAAGTCACAGTTTCCAGACCAAAGGGGTACCATTTTGGTCTCTCCAGACTCAAGAGACAAACCCAGGAACAAAGCCTGGAGCAGAAAAATACTGCAGCCTTGCCAAACCACTGGCAGCAGCTTTACCATGCAAGCATAAAGCTGGCCTCTCTTTGCTGAACTGCAAGGGGGCTGCTCAGCCCCTGGCCACTAAGCACAGCAGCTCTCCCAGACCTCCCTGTGCTCTGTTCTGGGACCAGGATCAGCAATTTTTCTCTGGAAAGAAGCCCTAATGGTTGCTCTGGGTCCAGCAGGAGGGGCTGGCTAAACACACACTTTTGTCTTAATGTAGGGCCTAAATAAACAGTCAAATAAGACCTCAGTTTAAAAACTCCTGTAGTTTAAAGGATTCCCTCAATTCCCAGTATTTCTTTTATTCCCATGGCAACTGATATGAGTGTGATCTGCAGCCCACATATTTTCTCCTGCATCCTTTTGTAGTGTAACTGGAAACATACACAAATTTAACGTTGGCTTGTACAGTTTTTGCAAATACTGTAACACATTTATTCTAAGTAATTGGTGGAAGCACATTGCATTCTTTAAAAATACACATCATCTGCACTGATGTACAAGCAGAACATGTATGTAACTGAGAGACTTAGAACTACTCAAAGGCTTCCTATCCATACATCTGAAGGTTGCAGTGCAGGGACTCAGTTAACTCTTACCTTCAGGCCATGACAGAGCCCATTTGGGCAGGCAGGGGTGCACAGACCAGCCCCTTGGTTGCCCACACCAACCCAGCTGTAGTCCTGTTACTTGTGCACACTGACTGCAGAGCCAGCAGAGTTCAGCCAAATGTCATCAACCCCAGGTTTTCTAATAATCATCCTTCTTTCAGGCCCTGGTGCTACTGCCACGTCATCTGGCACTTAGTGCCATGGTCTGGTTGACAAGGTGGTGATTGGCCAAAGGTTGGTCTCAAAGATATTAGAGGTCGTTTCCAACTTAAATGATTCAGTGATTTGGCAGGAACAGCAGTTTCTGGTTCCTCTGGCTAATGAAGACCAAGTTCAAACAGAATTCACTTGCCATACAGGAGCTGGAATCAAATGGAGAGACCCTCACTTTAATCATGTGATTTAAACAGAGGTGTAGAAAACCACCATCCCAGTTTTCAGTCATCCCTTAAGATTTTGTCATCTGCTGGCCAAACTGCCATGCTGAATCCTCTTAAATTCCTACCCCATGGTAATAAGGAGCTTATAGGACTAGCTTGTTACTTGGCACACCTACCAATTTGTTTAGCAGGGTTTGGATCACCTTACAAAGGGTTCATGCTCCTGTCACCAAAACATACATTTCCTGAGACGCTTTAAAAGCTTTGTAAAATATCTCTTTTTAGGAGGCTCAGCACCTCCACCCCTTGCATGAGTTCCACATCCCTTAAATAACAATGAAACAGCTTGTTCCCAAGCTGGGAGCAGGCTCTTCCAGGGACTAGGAGGGAAGTAGTAAGGACTTTGCAAAATTGTCAGATGTGTGCACCTGCTTATAAGTGGATATTTTGTCCCATATTTTTGTAGTAGAAAAAGAAACCAGAGGTTTTACCTGACAGCTTCTTACAATCCAGCCAGTGTAAGGTATAATACAGTCTTTTTTTTCCCTTGCTTCTCAGATCTCAGGAGCATGTGCCAAAAGACTGTCAACTTGTTAAAAGTACATTAATGCAAATTCCAGAGCTTTCAGTTATGTTTATGCTAATAGAAAGCCTCCCCCTCTGTGACAGGCCCAAGTGAAGAGTCAGTAACAGGAAAATTAATTCCAGCTGTTGAAATTGATTTAAAACTAGCTTATTCATAATAATAATAATAAGGGGGAAGAAAAAGAATTCCTGAAATAAAAATAAAAAAGGGAAATACGGAAAGCACAAAATCATGTTTACTGCATGAAAGCAGAAAGAGTTCTCCTGTTGGGAAGAAATCTTCCAAATTTAATCAAGCCTGGTTAGAAGAAAGCTCTAGCTTGTTATCAGGTTGTAAGTGTAGATTAACATGAAAAGAATTAGCTATGTGCACAGCCTGATTTTGCAAAGGAAACACATGGGTTTTGTGCATGCATTTTGTTTTATATTCCTTCTGTCTAATCCACAGGCAAGGAGACCAAATCCAGGCTGCAACAGGACAGGTAATATTTTAGATGATAATGGTTGCATACTGAGAACTCCAGAGCTCAGAGTGGGGAGATTAGCTCCCCAGGACTGCTGGGTTTATTCAGTGCCTTTACATACATTTCTGCTGACTTGAGTTCTGAGTGATTTCCGTGTTTAGACAACCCCAGTCTTGGGATCACATACCCCAATTTTACTGGGGTTTCAGAGTTCAAACCAAGATCTGGTGGTGAAACTGCTGGCTGACCTGCCATTTCTAAAACGGTCTCAAATGTCCATATCCTTGATCTGAATATCCACACCATTTTAATTTGAATTTTTCTTTTTAATTTCCCATCAGTGATCCTCCTAAGTCCTTGACTGTATGTGTACCCTGAAAAGCTGAAAGAACGTAACACCTTGCAAAATTCAGTTTTGATGTCAAAGGGTAGGCAGTCCCTAAAAATTTGTTCAGATATAGACTTTCACTCATTCAACACCTACAACTTGAACCAAATTTGAAAATCCAAGGTATTCTCATTTAGCCAAGAGAAGAGAGTTTCCAAAGCACTGGTCTCAGACCACTACAATCCTCCCTGAGTATAGGATCTGCTCTTTCCTAAGGGGCATTTCTGAAAGACCTAAGGTCTTATTTAGGGTCCTGCATAGATGCTAAGCCATGTCTTTTGCCACAGGGGCATCATCTGGTTAGGTCCATTCCTTGCTGCCTTTGAAGGGACTGATCCAGAGTTCACTGAAATCAAGGCAAACCTCTCTATTGGCTCAGCAGTTTTCACATCCAGCTTTAAAGGACAGTCTTGCACATCATTATTGAAATGGCCTAATAAACTCCACACTCTGTCCTCACTGCCCTCCTCTCTTAGTTCCATATCCCCACCTCGTATCTGTTTGCATTTGGCTGCATTTTAAACACCACACATTTTTACAGGGGTGGATGAAGGGATGCCATGGCTTACATGGATCCTCACCAGCTCATGACAATGAGAAATTTCCATGCGTGAGTGGAAGTGAGGATGAAGTGTTGGACCACTTTCAGCAAGAACGTTTAGAGAAGCCAAGTCAAACCCATAGTTATTCAGGAAGTTAACAAAGGATGCCAGTCCTAACCCTATAAGGAAAGAAATGGGCTGATGAATCTGAGGAGGTGGCTTCATTTCAAGGCGGGGGGAAGAGGGAAGGAAGTTTCTCTAGAAATCCTCCTAGAATTTCAGAAATTTGCTTCTTTATTGTCAACTACAGAGAATTAAGACAAACCTTAGAGTATGACACAGCTCAGTCAAACAATAAAACAGGCAGATTAATTGCTGAAAAAGGAGACACCTTTGGTTCAGAGACTGACAGTGCCCCTGACTCATGCCATCAGAGGAAGGAACAAACAACAATAAAGAGAGCAGGGGCTATTTCTCAGAGTGCACCCCATGACTTCTGCTAGCTCATATCAGGAAAGGAGGACACTGCACATTTCCAACAGAAGTGTGGGCAGTTGAACCATCATTTGAACTGAAAAGTGCCATTCAATACTTTATTTACCAAATACATTTAATCATGTGGGGAAACAGAGCATTGCAGTTTAAATGAAAACCTGATTAATAAAGGAGAAGGAGGGGATATCATACTTAGCAGGACTGAAAAATGAGGAAAGTGTGCAGGAGCAGGAAGGATTTTCTCTAAGGGCTGGTATTTCCTTCCATGGGACTCACTTGGTCCTTGCTCACACCATTTTGCAGGCACTTGCACACCAGGCTTTGGAGTTCCAGGCCATTTGTAAGCAAACCACCAGGTTCTTGCTTCTCTGTTCTAATGCAAGTCAGGCTTCTACCTGCCCTCAGTTCCTTTGGCCCAAAACCAGCAATGCAAACCCAGGAATTCAAATACCATCAGTTTGGGGAGGGGATTGTGGTGTTGTTTTTAATAACAATCAGCTTTGGGTTGTTTTTTTCTGCCTTCTGGATCCTGAGTCTTTCAAGCATAACCAAATCACACTTTCAAATTACATGGGGAGGTGCATGGGGGGGTGGAGTTCACACAAACATAAGGACTAGAGACATGCTTTTGAAGTGAAGTTAAAATTCTCAAGCAATTATTTTATTCCCAAAGACCAGACACTAAACAATAAAAAATATCCCTATCCTCACTGGAATGCCTGGTGCTGCAAATCCCCTCCTCCTACATATTTCTTATTCACATAAAGGGAGTTTGACTTGAGACCTGAGGAAAGACAATCAGGATTTAGCCCTATGACTTAAAGAAACTGTTAAGATCCAAAATCTATAATAGAGAGCAGAACCACAAGTCTCTTTTCCCCAAATAAACAGGGTTTGCTGGAATCAGGCAAGAATCTTGTGCTGTAAAAATTCAGGTGTGGATAAAAGCCCAGAAGGAATACACACACAAGTAATGTTAGGAGTGCTTCTCTGCCTTGCTTTTGCATGGCTTTTGAGCCCACTGCTCTAGTCAGGATGATGATGATGGAACACAGGGATTTGAAAACAAAGGAGAAAGTAACCATCACGTCAGCAGTGTCCTGGCTGGACCAGTCCAAAGTGATTCCTTCACCTGCTGGGAAGACCAGAACACTCTGGATCCCACATGCAGAGTCAAATTTCCTGTGTGCTGCCCTGTTCCATATCCTCCTGCAGAAGGCCAAAAAAGCTGGAGCATTTCAAGCAAGCCTCGTGCTGCCCACGGCTGATCAGCTGTTTCCCCAAAGCTCCCGAGGCTGTGCAGCACAAATACACCTCCTGCTGGACCCGTTCAAAAAGCTGCAGCTACAGCAGAAAGGAGCTGAGCTCTTTTACAAGGCATTAAGTTTCATTTGCAATTACTGGGGATTTTATTGCACTACTGAATATAGCAGGTTCCTTAACTGGGCCAGCAGCATTGTACCCATATGCCTTTTTAACAGAGCTTTTCTGTTATTGTTTCCTTATTGGTCTTTTCCCTTTTGCTACACACAACTGGATTTTACTGGCATCCAGCTTGTGCAATAGGCCCCAGGTGGCTCCTCCAAGAGCCTTATTTGTTAATTTGATGGCTAAACCAGTGCATGAGGAATGAAAAATACTGAAATGCAATGCTCAAAATGCTACTTTCACAGCAGTGACAACAACCCAGGAAATGTTCCCCAGAGTAAAGCTGCTGGGCGAAGGGTTCCTTGTCCAGTTCATCCTTGGAAGCAAGACAGTCCTTGATATAACATCTACTCTTTTCTGCAAATAGCTGTGACTCGAGTAGGCCAGAAAAGAGCTGTAACAAATCACCCTACAAGAGCCACAATGTGCTGCACAGGGATGGAGCCACGTGGAGAGAGGACAGGGCTCCTGCAAATACAAGCTTCAGAACACCTGCAAGACTTAAGTGTACCTTGGAGACAGACAATAAGTAAGAAAATGCAAAAAGCCACAGCATTTCCATAGAGAACATCATTTTTTGGGCAAAGATTCAGAAAAAAAATCCTGGGTCCAATGACTTTCATTCAGAATGCAAATGACCAGGTTTACAAAGGAACTCGGCACTCACCAGCATCAAGTGCTAAGTGAATTCAAGAACTCCAGCTCCTCTGAAAACCTAGTTTTCTGAACAAGATACCAGCAGCTGGTGGTAGAACACTAAGTGTTCTGTCATCGGGGTTCACTGTGCTCTTGCCTTGTTAAAGAATTATTTTCTTTCTACAGTGGATAAGAATTGAAAAGCCTTGTGGAAGGAATAAATCTGAAGGAGGGATTAAAACAGAGATAAGCCAACGGTGGAGAAGGAGTTCTATTTGCAGAATTCCATATCAGGATTTTTTTTTTTTCTGGAAAAACATCCCACCCCTCATCAGAAATCTCAAATTATCACAAAGAAAGTGTGTGTAAGAAAGGACCAATTATATTCCTGACTTGGGGGAAAGGTTTCCAGTTTTGTTTGCCATGACTCTTAATTTGAATGTCCTAATTTACGATTGGAGAAGACTTGAAATAAAAATAGCAAAAACCAAAATTAGATGTTTCAGTTGTTCAGGTCATATGTCACCTGCACCTTTAGGTTTTATGGTGGGGAGAGCTATTTCATTTTAAGATTTTTTGAGTAGAGACATCATTATCCTGATTTAGGAGATTCCTTGTTTGTGGCTATTTTTCTTGTGCTGCAAAATTCTCCTAAGATGGGAAATCATGGTGAGCTCTGTTCTAGACCCAAGTACAAGGAACAATATGAAAAGGCATCACCACCCAAGAGTACTTCCTATTGCTGAAACAGAATCCCAAAACATGTGCTTTGCCAAGAATAAGAGAAAGAATAGAAACAGGATGCTCTTGCTGAGGTTACAAGCCACCACTAACAAATGCAACCTCCTCATATCCCAAAAGAGAGCATCTGGTGCAGCTTTACTGACTCAGGGTTGCTTGAGTCGAGCAGAAGATGCATTCCTGATAAACCACAGCAGAGCTGAGAAAACTTGACTTCTCCTCAGCACCTCCCCCTGCCTTAGCTCCTCACGTTTTCCCTCATATTATGTCACAGATAACAGTGAAACACAGAAGAGGCTTGATCCAGGGAAAACCTGCCCTGATGCATTCTTTCATTTACCCCTTGATGTAACTCCTCACCTCTCCCCATTCCCAGAACCCAGTGGAGCCCTGCCAGCATCTTCTCCACTGGTACCTTGGACACTCGAGACAGTGAAAGGTACCTCCACATGCAATTCCACCCCAAATCTGAACCCTTCAGTGCTTTCTGGAACACCCAGAGCTATCTTCAGAATCCCTAACAAATACATTAATTGCTTTCAATTTATCAGCCTCAAATCATTCTGTCTAATTACCATTCATCCAGAGTTTGTGTTTTTAATGGTTTATGGGTATTGTTGGTAATCTTCTAATTTCTCATTAAAAACAATATCTTGTACCCACTATGTGTGAAAAGCCCTAATCCGATAAATCAAGCAAGAGTAACACAGTTAAAAGGAAATCAGTGGAACAATATTTGGGTTTATATATTTCTGCCAGTCAATTTGTAATTAAAAGTTGCTACTTTAAAAAACACAGTTGTTGCTGTGAAAGCCATTATCAGTCGGCATTTTCATATGAATACTGCTTTAATTAATTAGCAAAAGTAAATACATTATATATCAAAAACCGCTTTCCCACTGAACCCATGCGTTCCAGAACAAAAGGCTTAATAAACCATACAAAAGAGGGACAAATTAGCTGATCCCACCCTCCCTTTTCAGGTTTAGAGTCTTTTAAAGTTCTCCAAGGTTTCTTTTTACCCCACACTTGCTTTTTTAAATACATTGTTTGTTTTTCTTTAGAACTGGGGGAGAAGATGCTACACAAACACAAAACATGCCATTCAAACTAAATTATTTGGAAATCAGTTTAGCTGGTTCTTAGAAAACAGGAGTGTTTATGATTATTAAAACCCAAATGTAATTACGATCACATACAACACAGTCTCTTTGGAACACATTATTTGCTGAACATTAAGGGGTTGGAGTTTGATTCACAAAAGGAAAAGATGTGTCTGAAAAATTCTTTTGTCTAGGGGCATTTCAGAGACTGGAAACAGCAGAAGAAAATTCTCCATTTTCATCAACAAGCTGGAGAGAAAGTGTGGATGAGTAGTGTTGATTCAGACTAAGGGCTATGATAAGAACACCTTGAAACATCAATGGCATCTCTTATCTCACAGGCCTTTAACAAGAAACAAGGGTCCTGCCATCTGACTAGCAAACAAATCATTCACCTCATCCTGTCCCTCTCGTGCTGAAGTGCTGCAGGCAAGCTCCATCTGTGGGGAAGGAGCACAGAGGAACAAGTGTCTCATTTGGGCCGAGACTGGCAAGGGCTGGGCTCCCCTGAGACAACAGACTGGGCAAAGGCAACCCAGTGGTGGGATCATCACACAGGTGTAGAACCTGACCCAAAAAAGAACTCAGTGGGGCTCTGTCTGGTGGATAAGACTGAAGAAATTTAATTACACTTACCTACAGAGCTGGAGTTCACAGCATAATGATGAACAGCAACCCCAGTAGGCTGATCCTCACCACCTTTTTAACAGCATAAACAAATACTGGTGAACAGGTGAGGCCAAGGAGTGCAATCACCAGACTGAAAATGTTCAAGGCCAGGTTGGGTAGGGCTCTGAGCAACTCAGTCTAGTGCAAGGTATCTCTGCCCATGGCAGGGCCTTGGGACTAGATGACCTTTAAGGTCCCTTTCAACCAAACCATTCTATGATTCCATGCAGTACAAAAGGACTCAGTGGAAAAAAAGGAATTATTCAAGAACAATTTTTCCATGAGAGTACTGGAGGTTTTCCACCAAAGCATACCTCCAAAAATAAAAACCACCACTAAGAAGATGAGAATATTAGACTGGATAATGGTATGGCTGTGTAACAACCCATGCAAACATCTAAAATTTCGGGGTGCACTCATGCAAAAGCAGTTTGCAGTCACCAAGTCCAATCCTCTTTGCCAAATTTCCTCTCTCATCAGGTATGTCAACACTCCACTCAGTCCTGACTCCTAGTCATCTTCCCACTTGCTGAGATGCTCAGTATGCTTCCTTGCAAAGTAGATTCCTTCTTGAAGGAATTACTGAATCCTCCTCCTCTAACCTTAGATGCATGAAAGATCTAACAGCCAGTCCCAATCCCATATGTCATGTTTTCTTACACTTTCTCTTTCCTTGATGCTTAGACTCAGTTCTTTGGAGAAGGGACAGTTTTTCACTCGGACTCACAGCTTTGCAGTGACACACACCCCAACAGGACTTAGAATTAATGCTTCAGGATACCTTAAGTACCCAGATGATTTTGAAGATTGTCCTCCTGCTCACTCTGTTCCTTTACACCATCACATTGCAACAGCAAATTTCTTCAGCCTTTTCTGACAGGAAATCTTCATCTTTACACCTTGTTTCTCATCCAAGGGTTTCTGTACAACCCTGTTTCCCAACCTCCATCCCTCACACATCAGCTCTGAGGCACAGTTTGATGAAACACTCTTTGGAGTCCCTGCATGACCTGTACATCAGAGCACTGCCACCTTCCCAGAGAGATGAAAGTCATGCTCCTAATCCATTGTTGGCTTCTTGCAAGGGCTGACAGACAGCCCTGCTCTAATCCCACTGCAGTAGGATGACTTCTCATTGCATTTGGGTGATTGCTTGCCTGGACGTTTTTCTAGCAGGATTTTCACTTCAATCGGTGTGAAGTCTTGTTAGGAAGGTACCATTAAATCAAGCCAGAATTCCCCCAGCAAAGGGCACATTTGGGCAGACACAGGGGGATGAGACAGCATAGGGGTAGAGTGCCCAGAGCAGCACTGTGCAGAGAGATGTTTCTGCACAGAGAAGCTTGTGCCTCATGCACAAGCATTCTTTTCCCTGTGCATAACTTCATTGATTTTTATCATTGTTTTATTTGGTTTAGCCGCCCATCTGGAGAGTTCTTGCCTCCCCCAGCCCCCATAAATAACCAAACCCGGCTCTAACCAAAGGCAGTTGACAGAATCAGCCCCATTGCCCTTTGGCAGTTCTTCCAGGAATTTTTAGGGTTTTTACCAGTCAGGAAAAGGCTTTGATGCTTTGGAATCAGGGTTTTATGAAGATCACTTTGTAGGGTTCAGCCAACTCATGAAGTGTCAAATGTGGGGCACTCTTTCATCTCATCACTGGATGGGGAAAAGATCCTCCCTCTTACCAGAATGAGGACTGGAGGGGGGGGAGACAGAGAGATGAAGGTTCATCCATAGAGAGGAGGGTTTCTTTTCTCTTCATAGAGTCCACCCACCGCATTCCCATCATACTGATTGCTGCAGTCCTATCTGTCTGCTCTCCAGGCTACATCAGATAAGAGGAGAACTGCTTGTTCACTGTGGTTCTGATCCTGTGCTGAGGGGCCTCCCAGCTGCAAGGCCAGGCTCTTCCTCACCCTCCTTTTGCAGCTGCTGTTTTCAATGGCTGCTGCATCAGGAGGGATGCTGTCAGGAAACCTGCCACATGCAAAGAACGAGACAGTAATTGAGACCAGCCTAAGGAAATTTCATCTTCCACTTCACACTCATAAACACTCATCTACAAAAGAGAGCAAGAAAATCCCTGATCTCTCTCAAAACTTATGTGCAAATTCCTATCCGGCCATGCCTGGGCTGTTGAGGGCTTGGCTGCCACTTCCCCCTGAACCAATCCCACTGTTGATGGCATTCACACACTGATGGGCTGTTTCTGAAGCTTGCAGCTCTACTGCCTCAATAATTGTTCAGAAGCTGCAGACACCAATTAGTGTCTATTTGGCAGAACTTAAGGCTTCTGTGATGCTACACAGCCCATCTTCATCTAGCAGCTGATACCATTCCATGTGGTTCAGAGCAGCTGAGTTGCACAATTACTTGCATCCTCTCCCATGGATGGGCATGGCTGCATTGTCCCAGTTCACCTCAATGCAAACACAGCTTCTTTGTTTGGGTATTCTGCTCAGGTCAGACCACTCAGAAAATATTCCTTTGCTGGCTGTCTGGCAAACACACAAACACCAGATCCATGTACTAGAAGAAGAGTGAAAGCAGCAAGCGTGACATCCTACACCCAGAGCTTCCAGCCCTCTTCTGCAAAGTAGAAGCCAAAGGCAATGTCATCAACAGTCCCAAGGGAAATTACTGCAAAAATAACTCTGATGATCTTCTTCATCTTGTTTCATTCATGTCCACAACCAAACACAAACAGAGGCCAGTCCAGGGTTCATCAAACTCACGATCCAGTGCAAGGCACACAGACAGCATGAACACTGCTGGCCAGGGGGCTTCTGCTGTATCTGCACAGTCTTGCTGAGCTTTAAGTGGGGAGACCTGGCAGAAAATGTTTTATGATGGTCACATACCTCCAACATACTGCTTTCCAGGGGCACAACCTCTACCACACCAAAGAACATGAAAGAGCTACTGAAAATAGCCAAGCAGTCTCACAGCCCTTTCCCAGCCAACAAAATACAGTGAGGATCAGTGTGAAATTGCCCTCTGGTGCCATTGCACAAAATAAGCTTCCATATATTATGTCTTTTGGGTCTACTACTAAAGGTAGAAGACTCAGGTACTTACAGTGCTGGAGTAGATCTGCCTCCAGTTCTCAACTCTGCATATATGACCTTGAAAAAGTCATTCAACTTTTCAATGGCTGAGCTGTTCAACTGCAAAACAAGGCTTTTGCAGCTTTTGGCTGCCTTGTCTGTTTAGACTGTGAGCTCTTCAGGGCAGGGACTGTCTCCTATTAAACAATCGTAACTCTCAATTAGGGTCTTCTACACATCCAGGGCCCTCACAAAAATGTCATAAAACAAAAGCTTTCTAATAAATTCTGGGGGATTCCAGATTGGGATCCAAAAGTGCTCAGTGGTTTTCCCTGCTGAATATGATGCTGAATCCCTTGTTAGTTTCTCTGTGTGAGGGGGGAGGAGGGAGACTATAATTTAAAGAGATTGCATAAAAGACCATTTAAGTCCTTGTGGCTGTATATTTCTTTTAATTAGTTTATGCACAGTGCATTTGCATGGGAAGCTGCACAGCGTGTGGACAGACTTAATTAGGAGAACAATACATTCCCTCTTAAGATAATGACTTGAGGATTATGAAAATTATTATTCCAGATCCATCCATGGGTCATTCGAGGTTCAGTATCCAACGAACTTTTAAAATGCATTGAGGTCAGCAGTTTGGATACTGTCAGTAAAGTCACTTGATTTTACTTTTGCTTAAATGATTAATTATGAGCAGCAGCTGCAGGCATCCCCCAAGTTACACAATCACCCAAGGGCTCACTGCATTTCACATGTGCCATCAGTTTCTCTGGAGAGACAGATGTGCTGAGCAGGGCTGTAAGATCCACTGCAGGCATCTGCCAGCAAAGTCTCCCTGTGAGCTGTCCCACTCCCTTTCATCCGTCCCTTTGCCTTTATATTCCTGGCTGGGGAGGCAAGAAATTTCCATCTCCTCTAATGAATCTTTGCAGCTGGAGAACCAAGACAATTGGGGGAGAGTTTTAGGACACAGGTCAGTAGCCCACATGAAACGTCACATGTCCCATTTTAGAGCAGAGCACCACAGGCAACTGAGCTGAAGACATCACCTGAATGCACCTCACCTTTAGTCCATAGCTCCATGGGTCTTAAAAAAGGATTTTTTTTTTTTCTGCCTCTCTCTAAAGTCCAATCATTTTTTCTTACTTTTAGGAAAACATGATCATCATGACAAAACATAAGAACAGTCCTCTTTGAAATTCACAGCTTCCACATGGACTGTATTTCAGAGCCAACTCAGTTCAAATAATCTGAGCACCCATCCTGCTCCCCGTTTTCAGAAATGGTTGCTGTTGCGTGAGCAGACTCCCCACTGCAGGAGGGAACCCTGGAGAGGGACAGCCCCCTGTCCCAAATCTCCAGCTCTAACTGTAAAGGTTATGGAAACTACTGTCCTCAAATATGAACCACCAGGTGCAGAACAGACAGCAATCCCATCTTTCACCTTAAAAAGCAAAGCCACGTACACATTCAAGGAGGACAAGATCAGCTCTTTCCTTATCAAAATCCAGGACTCATTTAGGAATCATGGCAATCACACCTTGAGTATCCTTTCCTTCTTCTTGCCTTATCATTATAAGACAAGTTTTCCACTCAAATGCAATGACTGTGAATTAAGTCAGGCTCTTTAACAGCAGTGACAGGAAAAACTTGGTGAAACCATTAAGTGTCATGCTGCTTTTAGAGCTGAGGAAACAACAGTTCTGGAATCAGAGAGGACATCTTCAGCTGTACCTCCTCCATTGAAAAACTTTTATTTCGATTGATCAAAAATTGGCATTTCACATCTGGAGGCGAGAGAAAAGTAGGTTTGAAGAAAAAGAATAGGAAGAGACAGTTAAGGAAAATAAATTTCAAAGGATCATTTTGTGGATTTAGAACAACTCAGCCCGGTGAGTAAATCCCTCACAGTCTTTGTACATCTTCTCCAAAACTTCAAGAGAAAGAATGAGGTGGCATGTCCACACTCACATTGGCAAAGGGACCTGTGACAGGTCTCAGCAGCTGCAAATGTCCTTGTGCTTTTCCCTGCTACTTTCACTATTTTAAGGCTTCCTGAAGCCATAGTAGGTGCTTAAGGCCAACTGTGGAGAGTGAATACCACAGAAAAACCACAATTTGTACAACAGGACACAGCTCAGCAGCAGCTCCATCCCACCACATCAATGGCCGGAGGGCCCTGCAAGGTCCAGTTACCATGGAGCAGGGGGAAGAAAACAAAAGCACTATTAATAATAGCACGAGGAGAGAACAGCTCCTCAACTCTTCAGGGTCAACAGACACGATTTGAGAGCATCAGCCATTAGTCAACCTCTGTTGTTGATAGCATGGCACCCAAAGCATGCCAGGCACTGTGCAGGGCACACAGACATGTCCCTGCCCCAAAGAGATTGCCATCTAATTCTGATTTTACAGTCATATTTCAAAAGCACAGCAAGATCAAAGCCCTTCTCTCCTCCCCCAGGCACTCATTCTCTCTGGTGGAACATATCTCAATTCATAAATCAGAAAAGCAGCCATCTCAGTGAGCACTGCCATTCAGGACACAAAAGGAAACACAGAGATGCCAAAGGTAGTCCTGACATCATGCTAGTGCTCAGGAAAGTAATCTGAGGTGCAAGAGGAAGGGAAACACAGCAATTTTTTTTTTTCCCATTAGCAGAGCACATTTTTTGTCTGTCTGCAGCATAGACAGCAGTAACAGCACATGACAATGATCCATGGCACTCTAGAACAAAAAAAAAATGTTACAAAAGAGAAATTAAATGAAACATCAGGAGCTATTAAGTGAGATGGTCAGAAAATACCTTAAGAATGAAAACAAACATCAGAATAGGGTAGCACTCATTTGGGAAAGGATACTGAACTAGACAAGCAATCCCAAAGGCAAATCCCAATGTCCACAGATAGCACCAGCAGCACCAGGGCACACTTAAGCACACAGGAGTAAAGCCAGTTGTCTCCCAAGAACTGTCCCCACTGCAACATCTAAGGGGTCCCCCCCCCCGAAAAATCTGCAATTCAAAAAGTAAATTTGCCCCTGAACTGTTTAATTTGCAAGCTCCAGCGATCTCCCTGCAATGGGTGCACAGGCACCAGATGTTCAGAAACCAAGCTGGCACTTTACACACCTGAACGTGTGACTGGGAGCAAGACAGAAAGGATGCACATTGCCTGGGAACATCTGATAAGGCTGTGCCCTTCAGAGCCTGCACAGCAGAGAAGGGGCAGGAGAGAGGCTTAGAAATAACCAGAAGCTTTCTTCTTGTTCCGTGAGTCACTCCTGCTTCAAGGAGCTGCAGCTTTGATTATTAACTGGGCTAGTCAGCTAGATATTTAAATGATTCCCAAAAGTCATTAAGAGCCCAATCAGATATGCAGTGCTTGACTCTAGCACAGGAATGCAGAGAGGGAATTATTAGCATAAACTATGCTTTAGAGAAAACCTCCATGTATTTTATATTTCAGGGTATAGGGGAATCTGATTTAACTGAGTTCAAGAGAAGAAAAAGAAGCTTAAGCAATTTAAAGGAGCACATTAAACATAGAAGGGAGTAAAAAATATTAAATAAAAACATCAGCTACCTCAGGGATTAAGGAATAAGAAAATATAATGTCAAAGCACTCTTCCTCTCTATTCTCTAATCAACAGGCAGCTCCTTTAGATTTCCCCTGACTTTTCAGAGAGAAAATTTATACTCAAAGTCAAAGCACTGCTGAAAGTTGTATGCCTGCTCAGGAGATCTCATAACCCTGCTGTCTTCTCTCCCAGAGTGAGACCAGAGAGGTGAGTTGATGCAAGAAGTGAGAGGGTAGGCAAACACAGAAAGCTTACCTTTATATTTACCTGCCTTCCACCCTAGAGCCATGACACAGACTCTCCCTCAGCAAAATCTCAAAGCCAATCTTCTGTAGAATGGTTTTTATAGGAAATATGGTGCAGCAAGAAACCCACTGGATTTGATACCAGAGGACAATACCAGAACAGAAGCAGTGCCAGAGACATTCAGGCCATTTCAGAGACAGGCAGAACTTGCCTGCAGCTTTTCTGCTAGTTTGTAACTCACCTCATATCTCTGTACACCCAAACTAGCAGGTAGTTCCTGCCACATCCTGCATGGAATCCAACTCTTGGGATGGCAAAGTAGCACAGGACTTTTTGCAGGGGCTCATTCAGAGGAATCATACCCAGTATGTTGCATTCTTGTTGCTTCAGGTTAAATCAGAGCCACAACAAGCAAATCTGCAAGACAAAATCCAATTCCAGGTGATTGGAAAGATGGGCTAAGCTTGGACTTTATAACAAAAGAAGAAGGCAGGCAAAAGTGGAGCTTGCAAAATTCTGTGGGATCATCTCTTTAGAAGTAAAGAACAATCAACAACTCACTTCCTAGCCCTGCTTTTCAGCAGAAAACTCAATGGTTTCTCACAAGCAGAGTCAGTGAACAGCATAACCTGAGGCTGGTCACTGAAACTCTTTATCAATCAGTTCCCCTATCCATACATTGGGGCTTAAAGTATTTTACTTCTTTCCATCAAGGAATGGGAGCTGGTAGATTGAATATGCTCGTGCCTATGATACCTTTCTCAGAAAGAGACTGCCATAAAGAGAGCAAAACTGTATTGTGACTGCAATTAGAAACCAAAGTCCTCCCGCGCAGTTATTCAATTAAACCATAAATACAAATGGATAAGTGTCTAATGACCCAGCTCTACACAGTGTATTTATATTCCTCTGAAAAAGAACAATGCTTAAACTGGTTGCAAATAATAGTCCTCTCTCCCAGCCTGGTTTTCCCTGCAATCAGGAATCAGGCTGCACAGTAGTTTGCTGACAAATTGGTTCATGTTATGAAGATAATGAAGGCATCAAATTACTCCGCACTCCTTCCCCCTGGAAGCAGTAAGGCTCTTGCAGACAGCGGTTGCCAGGGTTTTATTTGTGCCTGCACGTGTGTGTCATTTGTGAGCAGACAAGCCCCAGAGGCCTGTCAGCCAAGGCAGGATGGCTCCAGCCATCCCTTCCTGGCAAACTCCCGGTCCTGCACTGACCTGGCTGTGCACTTGTCAGGCTGCCAGGGCAGTGACCATGGCAAAGAGTCACAGCCTCTGAAAGGCATTTTCTCCCTCCAGCACCCACAGAGATGCTCCAGGTTGTTCTATGAGAGCTTGCATGAGTACCAGAATCATTTAGTGATGCTAGGGCAGCATTTCTTTAGCTCTGGTACACTCAGCTTTCCAAGAACAAAGCCTAAAGCAACAGTTCCAGCAAAGTATTTAACCAAGAAGCTGAGCAAGATCATCTCCAGAAGAAATAATACACTTTGGCTGGATCACAGTTCTTTTGGACACTGGCTCTGGAATTTTTTCTATTTCTCTTTCCCTTTCTACCGGCTAAAAGGATGTTTTTACTCCTGCTTTGTAGAGGTTCCTGGAACTGAGGTGGAGAAGGATAGAAGAAAAGAAAATATTTCCATCCTGAGCTGATATTACTAAATATATAAATAGATTCTAAACAGGTAAGATTTCACTAAACTGGATCCAAACAACTTTTTAAAACCCCTCCAGCCACTATGAGCATCAACAAGCCAAGAAAAGCTTTTTAGTGATCATAACAAATATGTCAGGCTTTACCCTGCAATTGATTTGCTTTTGGTAACATAAGTTAAGCTTTAAATCAATATTTCATATATAATCAAGCAGCAAAATCAGCCTTTTAATACAGAACCCAGACCAGCTGCTGTGTCTTTATCTCAGAAAGCAGGAGGGCCAACAAAGCTACAGCCAGGAAAGTGACAGTTCTTCATTATTATCCTCCCTGATCATACCCATCTTCTCATCTTCCCTATCAAATTTCTGGGCCTTTTTGATAAAAAATAATTTAAGAGTGCGCTCCACAGGAAACACACGAAGGGTACAGATTGAGCAATGCCTGGGAGCCCCTCTTTAAAAGGTGCAAAACCAGAAAAAGGACCTGAGAACCGGGGCTGCACACAGGGGTGCCAGGGTCAGGCACTCTGGGAGAGCTCTCCAGCAGCACACTGGTGTTCTGCTGCTGGCACCCAAATGAGGGAGGGCTTTGGAGTCTCACTCCCATGGCACTCTCTGGTGTTGCTCATTTTCCTCACTCTCTCTCCTTCCTGCATTGCAAAGCTTCCCAAAACAGCCCACTCCACACTGTTGAATCGGGTTGAAAAAGACTGATGTTCTACCCTTTCTTATGAAAAAGGACTTGAGATGGGTCAGGGTTCATGTGGAGGGTTGTTTGGGGTTTTTTTTCCCCCAAATACTTTCTTCAGCAAAACAGCTTTCCCTGTTGGTTTGGTTGGTTTTTTGTTGGTGTTTTATTTTGCTTTTATTTTTTTTTAAACTGCTCAGAGAATTTTTTTCTCTTGCTTTGCTGGGCCTACAGTTTCATGCCAGAAATTTGGTCGCAATTCTAGTTTTGGGGATTCCTTTCTTAGTGCCTCTACCTTGCACTGTGTGATTCCCTCTGTGTGCTGCTGCAGTGGTCCATGACATCAGCCTGGAGAGCTGATCCACTGTAACAAGAATCACACAGAACACACAAAAGCAGGATTTTTCTTTCTCTTCTGCAGTTGGATCAGTTCCCTGAGATATTTCACTGCACTGCCTTATAAAACCACATGGTCACCACCACAGGGATGGCTGCTGCAGGCTGGGAATGTCCCAGACGGTGATGCCACTGAGTTCTGCAGGTGAAAGCAGGGTTTACCTTGGCTGCCTCATGCCTTCATACTTCTGCAAGTGAATCAGTGTTGTGTCTCTGAATCAACAATTATAGCTAATAATAAAACACAGCCATTTTGGTGAATCTGGGTTTTTCTTTTAGATGTCTCTCCTGGGACATCTCATACTGAAGCTTCCCACAAGGATCAAGGAAATTTGAGGGTTTGGTTTAGATGCATTTCATAGCCAGCTACAGAAGTGACAAAGGATTCCACCCACCTATGAAAGATAAAATGGATTTATGTCCAAATTCACTGTTCAGTCCTCTGTGACTGCTCCACAAATCAGCGTGTTTTTCACTTACACAAATGACCCACAAATCAACATGCAACAGGAAATTTAGTGTTCAGGCTGGCACCTCCATCCATAATTTGTGCTGTCAAGGGGAAGAATAGGAGGAAAAGACCTAAAGGGCATATTTTGTGTATGTGGAAAAAAATGGACAGAAGGTTCTGCCAGTCATTCACAACCTTATTCCACATGGACCACGTCTCTGTTACAGACCAGCAAACTACAGCCCTCATATTCAATGGGCTGCATTCACAAATGCCAGTCCCTGAAAGCCAGATCAGCAGAAAGGCAAGGATTTCTGAGCTTATCTCTTACCTCTTGTGCCAATTTCCCACCGCTGCAATTTGCTTCCTGGCCAGTACTTAAAATTGGGTAACTTGACAAACTTTCTACCTTAGAATAATGATGCTGAAGTTAACACTTTGAGATACCAGGTGGCAACACTATAATGCCCTTTCCCTGTGCTGCAGGGTCCCACCACAAATGTATGAAAGAAAAGTATTTTCCCCTCTAATGAGAACAAGGGGTTTAATTCCAGATTATTATGTTACAGAGGAACTTCGTTACAGTTTGAGCTTTGCCAGATTCAGCCTGGACTCTTTAGTGAAGTAATTTCACAAGATGTGACAATTTCAGCACTTCCTATGCCCCAAGCAAGACCTCCTAACCTGATATTCACAGAGGAGAGGAGTTTGCTTGGCTGTTGAAGGTTTTCACAGGTTTTTGTTTTGGTATGGTTTTTTTAAGCATATTTTTAAGCTTTGCCTTGAAGTACCTTGGAAATGGGTTGACTGGCTGATGGCTAACACCTGCGAGTCAGGGTGGTGGCTCAGAGTTTTCCAGTTCAAGCCAAATAATTTTCTAAAGGATATAAGCCATGATGATCAGAAATGTATGGAGTCAATTAGCAATGTACAATTTTCTCAAGTGAACTTGGATTTGGGAAACCTCAATTTTTAAGTTACTAATTTCAAACACTTTAAAATAACCTAGTTGCTTAAAAAGAGATATTTTATGCCACTCTCTGAAAGGCATCCTGTGGCAAGAACCCAAAAAATGAGTGGGTAACCAAAATCCCTAAGCATTTTTTTAGAATCTTAGAACAAATACGGAGGAGATTTTATTTTCTTTTTTGAAGTAAGTAGTACTTATGGTCCATATATTTGTATTTCCTGTGATTCTCCTCAATGCACCTCCATCCTGTCCCTGCAGGGTACTTTGCTTTCCCAGCTCCAGCAGCTTCCCCAGGGCTGTTTCAGGCCATATTCATGAAAAGGTCTGTCAGGTTCTTGGGGGCAACACATGGAGGGGTTCTTGCAATGTGCCTAATAGGATCTAGTACATAAAAAACAACAAAATTCACTTCAGCTGAAATAAAATAAGAATAGCTTAACTCTGAGGCTTCAACACCAANAACAACAAAAACTAAAAGCAAAAACTACTTTCTTGTTCTTGCTGTTTACATGCAACCAGCACAAGACTGCTCACACTTTATCCCAGACTTTCTGAGAGAGCTGAGCACTCAGTCATCATATATTGCATATAGTCTAGTATTAATTCCTCTCCTAGGTGGGTGATTAAAATGTACAAAGGCCATTTAATTTGCACCTCGTGTCATGCCTTATAACTTGCAGTCATCATCTGGTAGCTACCAGACAGAGCCACAAACGTGCACACACATCCACCCACACACTGTCATCCCCCAGGAACACAAGTTCCTCCTAAGCAATTATATCTGTGTGCCCCCTAATTCTGATCTCTTGAGCATTTAATGCGTTTGCTCTGGGGTCTACACAATCCTGCTCTAATTTTGCCAGGGGCCTTTGTATCAAAGGCCTGAGCTGTGTGAAAGGTGATTTAGCAGAGATGGTGTCGGTGATTATTTTCAAAGGAACTGCTTCAGCCCCACCACGAGGGACACTGCAGCCTCCAGATAGGGGGCCCTTATCATATTTTCTATTCTCAGATAAGATTATGTTTCCTTTTTTCATCCTCCTTCCTGAATGTTCTTGATAACAATTGGGGGCCAGTTTAATCACGGAGGTTGAAATAACCAAAAGGGTTCCTAGGGTAGTGGTGGGGAGGGCAGGGAACAGGGCCAGGTGTGTGGGGAAGGAGGGAGAAGCTTCACTGGACAGAAAAGTTGGGTAAGGGCAGCTAAAAAATAAAGCCAGCAGAAATGGGGTTATTAGAAAGGGAACAGCTGTTAAACTGCAACCAAACAAAAAGCACATGCAGCCAATGTTCTTGTGGTCGCCTGTCAAAAACAAAACAAGTTGTTCACGCGCCCATTCTGTGGTCTAAACAAATTAGAGTGAAAACGGGACCAGGACAGGGAGATGGATGACCCCAAAACAATGGGGACAGGCCCTTTGTGAAGCAGCCCTTTCTGCTGCTGGTAGGGGGTTTCTAAACACTAATAATATCTTTAAGATAAGATTAATCACTTGGGCATGATGTGAATTGGTTCCAGGGAACCAACTCTGACCCCTGGGGCTTGATTCTCCTTGGACTGAACATCAGGGACCGAAGGGAGCAGTGAGTGCCTTGTGTCACTGCCCCCAGAAAGAATTCAGAACTGGAGTCAGAGGGCTGCAAAGGAGCTCTTGTAGCTCTGGCCAAGACTGTCCATTCCAGAACAGCACAGTAATGTTACAGCATGGTGAATTCCCTGGCATATGCCCGGGGGGTTGAAAGCCCAGTCAGTACCTGAATGAGACCTCTAAGGAAAAACACCCATCTGAACTCCTCCACAATAACACCATGTCCTCCAAGTCTGGTCTGAATCAGCACCTAAATGTTGCATCAGAAGGTGCCAGGCTTAGACAGCGGCAGTTGAGGGGCAGAAGGTGGGGTGGGGAGATAACAAATTTCAGATGGGTTATAAATCAGAACTGTTCATCGCCTGTTGCTGTTTAGCATCCCCCCTCCCATCTTTCTCCGCTGCAAAAAACGGAAAAATCCCATTGTGCCTTGGCAGCATTACTCCCAAACAACCCCTCAATCACCAGTGTGTGTTGTGTCAGCGCCAACATCCCCACATGCCAAACCACAGGGGACTGTTGGCCCATCCCTGTGCAAAAGGAAACCATTCTGTCCTTATGGACTGTTTGCAGAAAGAGGCAAAGTGTATCTAAGACACCAAGGAACCTCTCAAGGCATGTCCTGCTTTCTTGATCTTGGAACCATTCCCTAGGGGCAGTCTGGACAAGAAGAAACCATTGAGACAGTGCTACCACAATATGACACTGATATGGACAAGGCCAGCAAGAGCTATTCTGGCCACTGTCTCTGCTCAGACCTAACAAAAAGATTTGTGTTTCCAACTGCAACATCTGAGGCACCTAGAGCTGCCCAGGGACCATGTCACACATGGGTTACAGGCATTGTCCAGCTTTTGGCCAAAGTTCGGCTCTGTCCTGAACCTGGCCTTTGAGGCAGGGACCAACCTTGGACCTACCTTCCTCCAGTGACAACCAGTTCCAGCTGAGCTGCCTGAGCAGAGCACTTGTCCTGAAGACACTGCCATGCAGAGTTCAAAGCCAGGCCTGTGTGACAGTGATGGCAGCTTACCACAGAGTTCCTGGTAATAAACTCTATTTGAAGACTCTCAGTGAAAAGTGTGTTCCTAATAGAGGATAACATTTCATGGTCATTATGCGATACACTTAACTTTAAAAGGAACAAAAATGCTGAGAAAGTAATTTTCTGAAAAGGACTCTCGGATTTCATTACTATGGGTCAAGTGCCTGGGGAGAAGAATTAAAGAAAAACACGAACTTGTGCACAAATTAATTAAAGATATTTCCACTAATAAATTGTCCCCATATCCCAAGGCAGAGCCTTCAGTTTGCAAAATGTGGTAATATTCAAGTTGTGGTTTTCTCCACCAGGCAAGTGGTTCAGCAACATTTAAAATCAAATGGACAGAGTTGGGAATGTGGAGTTTGGGAATGGAGGGGGTTTGCTTTCTACCTCAGCCCATATAAAATTTAAGATATTTTAACGCATTTTTTTTTAAAAAAAGAGCATTGTTATTCCCCAAGACCATGATGACCATTTAAATTCTTATTTTTCCTTGATGCAGCCAGTTTCTCCAATCAAAATCTCCGCCTCCACATTCTTCCACCAAAATTGTAAAGGACTGTTCCTTTCGATGCAAAGGCAGTGCCAGTTGCTGTAACATGAGGAAATTGCAGCACAAGGAGAAAGAAAACAAAACAAAATCCCAGAAGGAAAAACAGAATTCACTGTCAGCAGCTTTGAGGAGTAGGCCCAATACAGCCCAGTGTTAGTGACCCCCTTCCAGCTGCAGGAGCAGCTACACAAGAGGGGCTGTATTTAAGCAGCTCAGAGCAGCAGTGGGATGGCAGCTGAGCACCCTGGATCTAAGCTGTTTTCAATACATGGCCAAAGCTTCTTGGTTGTCTTGAGAGGCTTAATAACATACAGATCCACTGTCTGGGCAAAGCCCCCCCAGCTGAAGGTCCTGGGCCGTGCTGAAGCCAGAATGCATCACTGCATGGAAACTGTTGGCTTCTGAGGTGGCTGGCACAGCTGAGGGCTCAGACCTGTCTTCTCATCTTTTTTTTTTCCATGTAACCACCAAAGAAAACTGAAGCTGAATTTGATTTTTTTTTTAATTCCTATGACACTCTCCCATTTTGCGGTCTTTTCGGCTGGGAGGAAAGGGAGGTAGAAAGATTTGGAATCTTTTAGCAGCACATCTTCTGCAAAGACCACCACTGTCTTAGATCACTACTGGCCTAGTGACAGATGGGAAGAATTTGGTATCCAAAGTAGGTAACCAACAAATTAAAAGAATTAGTCTCTCAGATACACAAATACAGCTAAATACTCCTGTCCTATGAGTTGGGACAGTTTATTTGGTTTGTATTGACCTGATCCCATTGGAACATCCTTGTTCTCACACTGATGAGGGGCTGAAACGGAAGGAAACAGCTTCAAGCTTCTCTTTTCCTTTATTTTTTTTCCCCTTCTCCCCCCCACCACTTAAATTTCACAGGCACCTGAATCTGATCACAACTTCCTCTGTCCAGTGTAAAGTTTAGTCTGAGAGAGTGCACATACCACAATACGTTGGGATAATATTAATGTATAGTATTTGAAGCCCCAGGGCCTGTATGTTTCATTAATTTCCTCCCCATTAAAGTAAAATGAGGATATCCTGTAGAGAATTGCAGTGAACCATTTGGACTGTGAAACTCGTCCTGACCCTGCTAAGAAAAACAGACAGAAGAGGAAAGAGCAGCTGATCGCAATATAGAGCCACCCAAACGAAACACAGGGGCTCCTTGCTCAGCCCTCTCTGCACCACCACCATGCAAATATTTAGCTTAACAGGATGTGAAGAGCTGGTCAGCAAGCGTTAAAAAAATACGCACTGATTTTTATTTGTTTAAAACGCAAAACATTTCCCCTACATTCTTTGCAGTGCATTAACCTCAGGCACAATTTCCACTCTGGGATTGAGCAAGCCAGGGACCTGGGTTGCACACAAATAATTCAGATTACTGCATCTGTTTGTGTGTGGTAGGACCATACATACCGATCCTTGCTCATTAACCCAGAGCATCCAAGCTCTGCCAAACCCTTGAGGGCTGCCATCCTAAAGGAGGCATCTCTTCCAGGACAACTGGCCATTGTGCTGGGGATTCCAGCCCATGAATGGCTGTCA
This sequence comes from Toxostoma redivivum, assembly GCA_013397375.1. Lineage (NCBI taxonomy): Eukaryota > Metazoa > Chordata > Aves > Passeriformes > Mimidae > Toxostoma > Toxostoma redivivum. Next base: position 189,431 of record VXBI01006644.1, read on the forward strand.
GCTTTGGGACAAATCCAGCAGAGCCCAAGGCCTTTGAAAGCACAATGATATATCCACTCTACTCATCATCCTGCTGCTGTTCCTCACCTGAACCCCCTGACCCCCTCTATCCAGTAACTTTGGTCCTCACACCCTACACCACAGCTTACCTATGCCCCAACTCACCTGGCAATGAATAAAGGAGAAAAGCTCCCCCTTTGGATTTGAAAACCCAGGTGTAAGCACGTGGATTTTTTAAGCAGGAATGGTTTCTTTGCAGAGGACAAGGGCAGCCATTCAGCCAAGGTTCAAGTTTTACCAGTTACTTTTTTTTTTCAGCTTTTCCAACCAGCTCTGCCCAAATGCCTGAGCTCCACTGCTCCGTGGCAGCTGGCGAGACAGGCAAGGTGGGAGGCAGAGCTGTGACCTCTCTGACTATCACTGAACAAGTGAAGAGACCCAGAGCTTGCTGCTTTCATTTTTTGTCAGGCACCTACCTTGCTCTGCAGGTTTTCCTATTTGTCCAGCAATCTTCACGTCATGCCTGAAGTGATCCCTGGGAAGAGACCAGCCCTGCTCAGGGTACCTGCCCCAAACTGCAAAGCCAAGGAACTTGCACATAAACTTTCAGTTGTTCTGGGAAACCAAGCACCCAGACTGGTCTAAATTACCTTCCACTGACATGAGACGTGCTTCAAAAACACATCTGGGAAATGAATTTCCTCTCCTACACCAATCCTTTGAAGACCTAATTTCAATCAAGTAATGGCACTGCCCTGGTCCCAAGGCTGCAGGTTAAAAAGCATATTTTGGAGGCAGTGTGTGTCCTGCCCGGGGGAAGGAGGCAGTTTTGAGTTACCCTGAACCAGCCACTCTGGATTGCTATCAGACCTGTGTGGCCAGGCTGCAGAGGATGCCCTGCCTGTGTCTGAGAGAGCACAGCAGGTTTGTGATGTATGGTATGGGGTGAATCTCAGAGGATAAGGAAGGTGTCCTTTCCCTCCCTACAAAAAAAAAAAAAAANAAAAAAAGAAAAAAACACCCCAAAAACAACAATTAAAAACCCCCCAGAACAAACCCACAACAACAACAAGAACAACAAAAGAAAGAAGAAAAATTCCTCTTCATGCTCCTGCCTGTGCATCAGAGAACAAGTCCCAGAGAATGTGACCTCTGTATAACTTGTGCAAATGGTGCTGAGACTCAGAGGTGACAGTACTGCAGGGTAACATGTCCCTCCAAGGCAACAGCCAGTTAAAATCATCCCCAGCATGCAACCCCCTGAGATAAGAGTTAAGACTCATGGAATGATTAGGGAATTTGACTGGCAAACCCCCAAAATCTTAGTCCAGCACCTCACTTGCTCCTCACAAAGCCCTAACTGATGGTCTTGACTTGCAAACCATTGCCAACGCACCTCCCATGCCAGAGGCTCATAAGAATTATCCATTTGTACTTGCTTGAACTTTTAAAGTAAATCCCATTCCAGATAAACTCTCATTCCCTTATTTCCCAGCTCCAGTTGCCATTTACTTCTCTGCAGCTTTCTACCAGCTCCTTCCAACAAATCCCAGCATATTTTTCTCCCATTTCACTCCACATCTGCCCTTTGCCAGCAACTTTTTTCCTCCTCCTACCCCAGAATCATCCTATACTTACTCATTGCCCAGCACACAATTCAAATGCTTCCCTAAATTAGAGTTGGCTCTAAAGAATGAAGGTCAAATCCAGATGTTGTGATGTTTCTGTGGCATTTGGCTCCCAGCAGCCACTTGGGCCCGTTTCTGCTTCCAGGGCCCTAAACTGCATGAAGAATTTGACCTCTGGGCATTACAGGAATGCATATAATAATTAATCACAAAAGTCTCCAAACACCATGTACATGCCAGCGATCCCATTTGCACCATTTAAGATCTGAAACAAGGACTTTTATGCTCGTATTGGCTTGTACAATGCCAAGCTCCCATTTGAGACTGTGAATGTATCATTTTCCCATTCTGCACAGACCCAAGCCTTCAGCCAGCTCTCATCAGGGTGGGGGGGGCATAGTAATGATATAATATGCAATAGTCTGATGATTAGTAGTATTTCTTAATAAAAAAGCACATATTAAAAAACCCCAGCACTAAAAAAACACAGCCCCCAGCTCATCATTTGAATAAGGAGGAGGGAAGAAGGTGTGGGGGGAAATTGTCTTAATTAAAATTCTCCCTTTCATCCTGGTAATTACATTCAAACAGGCGACAGCAGCAGCATAGCTGTTTGTCACTGTGCCAAAAAAAAGAAATTGATTTGATCACCGGGACATCGTGTTGCATAAAATAAAATTCTTAAAGATTTGCCAGCTTTTTTTTTTAAACTGTAATTACTTCTAGAACACTGCAAAGAAGGGTGAAAACAGAGAGGAAAAAAAAAAAGAAGAGGAGGAGGAGGAGGAGGAGGAAGAAGGAGACCCTTTGGCAGATAATATGCCAGTAATGATGGAAACACCTGTAAGCCAGGGAGATCTAGCAGCTATCAGCTCTGGCTGCATTCCATATCCATTAGCTACAAGAGGCTGCTTGGGCTCCAGGAAAGGAGGGTGTTAGCTCTGACAACTGGTGAAAAGCTGATGAAAACGTACCAAAGGGGCAGTCACGGCACTGCCATTTGATAAAGAGGGGGGGAAAAAAAAGAGGAAAGGGAGAAGGAAAAAAAAAGCCAGGAGTAAATCAGTCTAATTAATGGCTTTGCTCATTTATCAGGGGCAAATGCTAATTATTCTTTTTAATCAGTTTTCTGCCACAGTTGCTCATTCTCTCTGATTTTTTTTTTTTCCCTGCCAGCTCCGCTTAGTGAGAGAGTCTGGAGAAAAGCAATCCAAACCTCTGGCTTATAAATAAGGAAAGCACAAGAGAAAATTAAAGAATGGATGAAATTGTTCCATGAAATCCTACCAAGCTTGTCTCCATGTAGAAACTCCCAGCACCCTTGCTGGTCTCCTACCTCCTTTCATGACTGACTGGCTAAAACCCAAAATGCAAGAGCAGTCCTTGACAGAGGCTAAAGATCCTGCAGAGAGTTTTTAAAGCCAACCCTCCAAACTCTGAACTGCTGCTCTCATAAAGCACATTGCTATCCCTTATTATTCACCAACACCTGCATGGATAGCTTTTGTTCATGCCAATCTGCAGGAAGCAACTCTCTGTGGCAAACCCAAGAGCTTCTGTGTATGATTAACAGTGTTTAACTTTCCCTTCTGTTGTTTTATCCATGATGTGCAGGGCACAGCTCTCAAAAGCAGTGAGCAATGATGGTTGCACATCTCCAGGCACCTCAAGATCTCGGCTTTGAGAAGGCAGCAAATACCACCTTCTCAAGCCTTTTCCAACTGGTTATCCAAAAAAGCCACTAATTGCCACCATAAATATTGATCCTATTCATCAAGTGGTGAGGAGAAGCTTGGGATATTGGTGACCAAATAGTCCATAAACACAGGGACTGAATCTGAAACAAACCCACAGACTTTAAAAAAAAAAAAAATCAACAAAACTACCCAGCAAATTGTCAAAAGAAGCAAAACCAAAAGCCTACAATCAAATCCCAACAGAACAAGACAAAATTTATGGCTGTCTGTTTGGACTAAGAAGTGGTGAGCACCCACGAAGAGAGAGGTAAACCATGACTGCCAGACAGGACAGATTGTATTTGGGAGCATGTGTGACCAGCACTGCTTAACCAACACAGCCAACACCTGAGATCCTAGTTTTCCTTGCCTTTAATTTGCAGAAGGACACAAGTTGTTCACCCCAGTGAGTCAGGTGTATCAGCCAAACCACCCCTCCCACTACCCATAGCAGCAGCACCTGGAGGATCTGGGTGAGCAGCAAAAGGAAACTGTCAGCAGAGCAGCTTTCTTCAATCACAGTTTAAAGGTCTCCAATAAGAATTTAATTCAACAATCCAGTTACTGCACAGTAAATCCCCTGAGTACTAGATATGTGTCTTGATAACTGCTAAACCTCAGTAAACAAGTCTTTAATCATCCATTGGTAATTAATTAGCAAACAAGAACTAATTGCAACTAGATAGCTTCTTAGATTCAGGACGGTTGTTTTACGTTAATTAAATATAGAGGTCTGTGAGCTACACAAATACATTCTAAGCAACATACATGCAGGTTTCTAAAATGCATTTGGTTCCTAATGAACCAAGCCCCACAGGAATTGTTCAAAGGAAGCAAACTTCAGGGTGGTGCAAAGGCTGGCACCTGTGACAGGTGCCCACAAGACACACTCATCCTGCTGAAAACAGGGACACCACAAACAGGGATAAGCAGGCTCAGGAACTCAGAGCCTAGAACCCACCACTCAGTGAAAGGCTGAAAAAGCAAGAAATGATAAATGAATGAGGAATTTGGACTCTACTACACTTGTAGTCTGTTCTATGCAAAATTACTCCTGGAAAAATTGTTTGCCTGGATTTGATGCCAATCCTCATGGCATTAAATCAGAATTCTGTCACCACTTTTGAAAAGAACCAAAGCTTTTACTCCGTGTTTCCAGACCTTACTTTATAACCCCTTAAAACAAGCAAAACTCTGGACCAAGCTAAAGAGGTCATATTAAAACAAGAGAAATCAAAGCCCCAATTTGGTATTACCACACCAAGGATTTAGTGTAATCAAAGGAAAATTTGTGTCTCTTCCTGCCTATGTTGATCTGAATTACAGGTTTGATAGACCCCTTTGTCTGTCTTCAAAGGCTCTGGGATCTTCTTCTCCCAGCTTTGCCACTCACTTGCCAGGCAGTATTTACCCACAATTCCACGTGATGCCCTAATAGCCATTTATAGCGATACTTTGGAAGAGACTGTAAAATGCTGGGGTTATGTCAGCATATGCTAAGAGGGAGAGATCATTTTGAGTCCAGACAGGTTACAGAGAAAATGAACTTATGCGGCTCAGATGTCGGGGGCTGCAGTGAAGAGATTCATGGGCAGGGAGAGACAAGGAAGGACACGACTCCTCACTGCAGAGGTGTAAAAGAAAGGGATGAAGCCAGGCAGATGAAATTCAACAGTTGTGATGTAAACACACAATGGAAAAGCAGCAACTGAGCAGTCTGGGATCCAATTCCCAGCTGCTGCAGCTCTTTGCTGGAGGAGGCTCTGTCCCCTTGACATGGCCTTTCCAGACACTGTATGGTATGCATGGTTGTGAGATTATTTCATCCAAATGGCCAAATATGCAAAACAGACTGTCCAAAGGGCTAGAGCTGAAATGCATTAATGACTACTGCATCCCAAACTTCCCCTGCACAGCTCAAACAACAGAACATTGCTGCCCAAACTCCTCAAAGGGGCTGGCACACAACTCCTTTTTCATGTCAGAGCATGGGGGAGGCAAAATCTCTGCACTGCAAACTCTAATCTGTTCACATTTACCCACCCAGCAAGAGCTGGACTTGAATGGAAGTGAAGGGACAGAAGGTGAGATTTTTTCATCTCATCTAGCAGATTTAATCTCACTCAGCAGCCTCTTAGCCCAGAGACACCCCGTTTACCCCTCTAAAACCCAAACACACTGAGGCATGTGTTTACAAACACATTTATATGTGAGTGTCACATGCTACAGCATGCCAGGAGAAAGATTTAAACAAAAAAATATGTCTTTCTCTAAATACTGCATGTTTCCCTGGTCTATTCATTTCATTCTGCTTTATCTATCAAAAATATATTAACCCAAAAGTCTGTTCCCATCAAAGTCTCGATTCCATGAACATTTAAAGATAAGGCTTATCTTATTACTAGTGCATTAACAACAGAAATCTAAAGGGCTACTGTCAATCATCTCCTTTTCTCTGTTTCTTTTTCCTCTCCCCTCAAAACAGCTTTGCAGAGCACAGCTGGGACCTCAGGGGGGTTCTGGCAGACACAAACACACACAGACACCAACAAGCACAACCCACCCCTGCTCCAGTGGAAAGTACCATGGAATAAACTGATGGTTTGACCAGGGCCAAGCATACACACGTGGATAAGGAAAGAGCAGCACTGGGCAGCACCCACCCAAACTGGGAAGGAGCCCACACGAATTTCTGCAGACACATCCCTTCATGCAGAGCCTCACAGCAGATGATCTGAGAGCAATTTTCAAGAAGTTTGCGCAGGAGAAATGAATCACTTGAAAAATCCAAGGTCATAGAGGTCACCTGCACTGCTAACTCCGTTGTATCTCTTGTTTTATTACAATAATCTCTTTCCCTTACCATCCTTAATTCACTACTTCTCCCCTCTACATCATCTTCCCAACATCATGTGTGTAAATTTTAAATTATTCTTATTAGGATATTTGCATCAAACTCAGGCAGCACCAAGTATCTTGGCAGAGATGTTTGTTTGAGCTTTTAAAATTAAAAGGTTGCAGATTATTTATGGAAAACAGTAATCATTTTCTACAGTGATCTTCTGAGGCAGAGAAAACTCTGCAGTGGACTGAAATTCCATGCCTCTGGGGCAATTAAAATATCCACCTTAATTTTGCAGCAATGTGTTTTCCTTCCCTTGCAATTTTTTTTTGCTTTCTAATTAGAAGTTTTAATTCTGCAATGAGTGTCACTAAGAGACTGAGCCAAAAATAACACAGCCTGTTCCAAAGGCCCTTTGAAAAGCTTTTATTTTTAAAAGCCAGAACAAGACAGACAATCCAAGAGTGATAAATCTAAGGTTTCTGAAAAGAGCTGAGGATAGCAGGAGGGCAAAGAGACAGCTAGGGATGAACAGCACGCACAGTGTGGCTCCTAGTAAAAACAAACTTCTTCTCTTAGGCAAAACTCAACTGCACAAGTAAGTTTCTACCAGAGATCTTACCAAGCCTTGTTACAGACCAAAATAGTCATCACTGAGGACTTTCAGACTCAAAGTCTGAGCAGCCCCTGGACTGGGTTTGCCATCTTCTTCCCCAGATATAGGAGAGAGCTCAAAGGTCTTTGCCTGAGGTCTGTCCCCTGAGCAATATGGGAGAGTACATAACCTCCTGACATGAAAAGGAATACTCTTCTGGAAATACAGCTCTGGGACTCTCTATCATGTCCCTCCAGCCAGATGAGTGCAGTGAAAGCCCTGCACGTGGGCAGCAGCTTCCCAGCCATTTATGTCAGAACATTTTTATCTCCACAGGCCCAGCACAGAGAATCCACCACAGCCAGAGCAGCACCACAGGTGTTCAGGACTGTCCCACCCCATGCACAGCTGTAAGCTGGAACCAGACTACAATTGCTACAAATGACACCTCTAGAAGAGTTTTACTGAATCCTCTGTTCACACCTTTTCCAGCAATTTATCTGTTGTATGCCCTCAGTTCCAGGAAACATCTGATCTTCAGATCAAAAATTCCACTATAGGGGGCTGACACAAAGAAGCAGCAATGAAAACATTATCTAAGGATGATGTTCTTTCAAGCAACAGGAATTTCAGGGTGAACAAAACTGATTTTAACTATGGCTGCACACAGTCTAACACAGATTCATAGAATCACTCAGATATTGGGAAGCTAATAGCACCAACCTCTACTGAAAGTGAAGTTATTTCAGACTTGGTGACTTTATCCAGGCTGGTCCTGAAAAATTTGCAAGAATAGAGACTCCAGAATTTGAAGTGACAGCCTGGTCTCCAACCTATATGGCTTTCTAGATTGAAGCACTGTCCTTTCCATCAAGTGTACTGAGGGAGAGAGACAAGGTTAAATTGTGTGAAATAGTTTAACAGGTCACTGCTGGAAACAGAAAAGCATTTAAGTGTTTCTCTGAAGTACTGTTTGTTATATTACATAAACTTGCATTCAGATAAACTTGTCTACAGCATCAATCAAGTCACAACCAGTAGCTCAAGGCAGAATTAAAATCAGCTTATATCTTACGGGTTCTGAGAAAACAGAAGAATGAACTGTAGGTCTTCCAAAACACTGCATAGGAACACAAGATTTTAACCAGGAAAACATCAGATATTTATGCATGTTAGGTGTTTATTTTTCAATCAGGTACATGTGCCCAGACCATGACAGGATGTTTGAATTGTGCACATCAGGTCTTTCACCCACTGTTTATATGAATGTCATTCACTATCAGGCCTCTGTGGAAGATAAACAGATTGAAGAGAGATGTGGACATATCAGGGTTTTGCATTGCTTCCGCCTCTAACTCTGCTCCTCGTGCTATAAGAAACAAAACCTCTTGACCAGAAGCATCTCAGAAAAAACAGGGAAGAGAGAAAAAGCATTAGTCACAAACCAGGAGGAAGAGAATAGTGCAAATCAGAGACATCTACACCAAAATGTTTAGACATGGGTATTCCTGAGACCTTGAGACACCCGGGGCAATTTTTCAGGAGTCTGAAGATGACACACAAAGTAGCTGAAACTAAGACCAAAAAGACACATGATCCACTTACCTGGCAGAAAATATTCCACATACACGTCAGAGAGACTTGCAAAAAGAACTGCAGGATGGCCAAATCCTTGCTGACATTTGATCACTGGGCTTCTTCCTCACTCCAACACTTGTGAAGACTCAGAACCCACAAAGTCAAGCAAGTAGGCTTGGACCTATGCATGGTGCAGGGAGAAGGGCTTAAAGGCTAATCACAACTGTATTATTCTTTGATACAGTGCATCATGGTCAAATTGACAAAAAACAAGCACAAGCTCTAAGCCAGAAGTATTTATTGGTAGAGCCACCCTCGCCCTCTTTTTGCAGTGATTATCCTGAGGTTTCACACACTGTTATAACCAAAAGACAATATCCAAATGTATTCAGTGGTCTGTGTTCATGTTCTACCTTCCCCAGATGTTTTCCATTCGTTTTTCCCCTCCTCTGCAGGAATACTAGAATTTACTGTGCATGGAAGGAAAGTTTTTGATACTATTGAATAGACAACTGAGTATGCCCTACAAATAAGAGGTTAAATTCTGATAGTTCAGGGGAAAAATGCCCTAAACTCTGTTGGAGATCAACCAAGGTCACTCCTCCAGCCATACCAAACCAGGTTTAGCAGCTTGGTTTGGTCTGTCAGCTGCATGCCATGGGCACACTCCTATCCCTGAAGTTAGCCATGAAACTCACTCTGACTGTTGTAGGAGTGGATTTAAGGTCACTGCCTCTGAAAATCCCACTCATAGGATACCACCTTTACCTTCAAAAGGTAATTAGAATAACAATTCAACCTACGTACCCAACACAGGGCGGACAGCTAAGAGCAAAAGGGATATTTGCAGCACTCATATCTACGTTCAAGCTTTTAGAACATAAAAACTATATTGGCTGTTATCTAAAGGTCACTTACTAGACTAGAGATTAAGATCAACAAAAGGCAGATGATATGAGGAACTCTCCCTTTACACATTTTATAACACTGCCTGATAGAATTAACAAGTAAAAGGATAGCAAAACCACGTGCATTCCCCCAACAGCCCCAGAATTCCAGTGATACTGTTGGGTAGCTCATAGACGAAGACTGCAAAAGAAAAGAGCAAGTAACAAAATAGCAGCATTTAGTGACAAAAGGCCTTAAGCCTATGACAAACAACAACATGCTGGCTGTACCAAAATGTCTACTGATAAAAATTGATGGTGGAACAAAGGGACAGAGAAGCAGCAAGGATGGGGTAAAGATAACTTCTACTTCATGAGAGAACCAATGAATTCACCACTCAAATATCTGCAAACTCAAGAGTGGAAAGACCACTTCCCTTGCATTCAGAATACTATCATGCATTTCCCTTCAGACTATGATACCATCAAAGCCCAGTGTACTTCCTGTGTGGCACACTGTCCCCTGGCTGAAGGGCTGTCTTTTTAAAAGATGAAAACATCAAATTCTGGGTATTTCCCATGAATCATCCCTAACCCCAGGTGTTTGAGATGCAATCTAATTCTGCTGCACCAGGAGGACAAAAGTACATATAACTCCTACTTTCTGTTTTGTGAGCAATCAGAACATCAAGGCATCATTTGAGCAGTCACATTTACTGGAAGAAAATGCGACAGGAGAGTGTAGGCTCCTTGGGGTGGGTGAGAGGATAGTATGCTGCTGCTGCTTAAGGCATTATCCATGGGCATGGTGAAAAGGGTACACCCTATAAAAGATTATTGTCCTCATCAGCTTAGAGTGTTAACTTCCCCATGCCATCCCCAAGGTTTAGGAATGAAAATTTCCAGATGCACACCCCCATGTCCCTACCTAGGGCCCATACCAGCACCATGCATTATTTCCCATTCCTACAGATGAGCCCCAATCCTCACTTAAAGTGTTGCACTCAGTGAATTTCCCACATGGCCCTTGAAGGCAACCTTGTGTACTCTGCTCTTCCTTGGAATGACAGCTGCAGGGTAAGAACTCCAAGTCCCAGTTTCAAGCTTTTTGTTTCAGTCTCATCATTTCCCATCCCGAGCTGGGTGGGGGGAGATAAAGGCCATCAGTCTGTCTGCAGAACAGGCTGGCTCTGTTTGCCCCATGCCCCAGCCAACAGAGATTGTCGACTTTTAATGGAGCACTCAGGTTTCCATTGATGCCAGCTGCAGATAGAACAGCCCAGCAGCAAACAAATGCAGTCCCTGGGGGCTGCTCAGATTCTCCTCTTATTTGTTAGTTTACCCGTAAAATACAGTTGGGCTAATTCTTGCTAGTGTGGTTGTAAAGATATGTTTCCCTCCTCTTTGGAGCAAGCAGGGAGAAAAAACAAGCAAGTGCAGCAAGGCTAATGCAGTGAGAGAACATTTCCCATGGCTTAGGAAACAGCAGTCATTTTCTGCTGAAGATTGTTTGCTGAGCACCCTGTGCAGAGGTGAAGTTGTGCAGCACTTTATAATAACTATATTCATTACACACAAAGGTGCAGGAGGCATCCTAATATCTCCACATTCAGATGGGCTGAAATCCAGCAGCTCCTCATGACATCAGCTGTTGAGTTTATTATATGCTTATTACAAGGCCAAGAAAGGAGAAGGAATTATCAGAATATGTCTTGATTTTTAAATGTTAACAAAAACATTTTAATCCCACCTGAAAGCATCATGATACTGAAATGGATCACAATACTAACCTGCAATTCGAATCCCCACTTGTTCCATACATGAAAATGACCCTGAAGGTCTCCTCAGACTCCTGTTAGGATTCACCCTTGTCACCAAAGTGTTGTTTAAATCAACTGCAAAATTTGCTGCTTCTTAGCCCTGAAAGTCTTACAGGCTGTGATTTAGACAGGAGCCATGAGAGAGAAAAGCTGCAGGGCTGAAACTGGGTCCAGGCTGTGTTTGGATGCCTGGAGTGTGTGATGAGAGCTCTGATTTAGGGCTGCAAGTTCAGAATACTTAAACCAGGCTGGGAACACAGTCTTGCAGGTCAAGATTAAAATGCACCTACAGAACAAAGATAACTTGTATATCACCTGTGTACAGCGTATTTTGCACCAAAGCAGTCCACATTCCTAAACATCCTCTTACACATTAAAAATTTATTTTTTCTAAGAAAAATGGATTCCAGTAAAACCCAAAAAATAAACACATGTCTTGGACACAGGTCCAGTTTTGTAGCTGAAGCCAAATAAAAGCAGACAGAATAACTCTGAAAATATCACCTAGAATATAGGCGTAGGTTGCTTGATTTAGAAAAACTTTTGACAGTTTTCCACAATATATTTGCACAAGCAAGCTAGGGAAAAGTCACCTAGAGAAACTCATTACAGGCTGAGCATGATGCTGTTTGGAGAATGTTAAGAGAATAGTTATCAATGGTATGCTGTTTGGGAGGGTGTAATAAGCATGGTTCACAGAAGCCTGTCCTTGAGCTAATTCTATTCAGTATTTTCATTAACGATCTCAACAACTGGATAGATCAGTTAGGAATGAATATGCTGGAAGAAAGGACTAGAATTTGAACCCAGAAAACTGGGGCAGTAGTCTGAAAAAATAAGATGTTTAAGATGGGATGTTGAAATGTGTAAGTACAGGATGGAAGCCTATATTAAGAAACCTATGGAGAGGCATTGTGGTCTGAGCTCACACATTAAACTCAAAGACAATAAACTCCTAATTGTGCAAAACCTGCAGACAGGGAAGCATAAACAGGAAGATGTCTTGAGACAATCCCAAAGTTAAAATCCTACTTGAATTAGTCAGCACTCGTGAGATCTTAGCTAGAGAACTGCCTGGCAGAGAGAAATGTATTTAAGAAAAGACACTGAGCATTTGGAGAAACTCAGGAAGACACAAACAAGCCCAGGTCCAGGAAACACAGCCCCAAGGGGAGAGACTGTACTAACAAAGAACATTTAGTCCAGAGGAAAGAAGATTGATCACATCCATGCTCAGTGTTTAAGTATATAAAGAATGCTGTAAAGTGAAAAAGAATAGGGTGTTCTCTGTATCACAGTGGATAGGGATAAAAAAAATATATATATAAATAGGCTTACACTGCAACAAGGAAGATACCTTGGGAGAAAAAAATCTGTTCCCTTGCTATCCCAAACAACCCTAATGATACTGAAGTCCTGTGACAGCTAGTTACAAAAATCTCTAAAATCCAGTTAGCTGGACACCAGAAAAAAACATATATACAACTGATCCTTCCTCTGGGTAGGGAGAGGGACAAGGTGACTTTAGGATTTCCTTCAAAATGTAATAGTTACTGCCATTCTATATATATCTAACAGATGACAGCTCCTTACTGAAAAGGTGCAGAGAGATGCTTGTCAATTACAGATTCTGAAGAGATCTTGCTAATGGAACGCAATAAATGTTTCCTCTCTTAATATTTTTATATTGATAACAAAGCAAGCAACAGGATTCCAACACAAAAATGGAGATGTCAGAAACAGAGTGGAAGCTCAGTACACAGTACTTTCAATGAGATTTGGTGCTGTCTTAGACACTATTGTATTGACATCTATCTCAGACATGTAACAGAGCTCCTCCTCTTCACACACAAATGCCACAAACTGGAATGATGTAGCACTGCTGCTCTTTAACTCACTGTGCTGCTGCTGGCCACCCCTCCAGGAAAGGCTGCACATCTGTGCTTAAGTGAAGGGATTCTTCTATTCCATAATGTGCAAGTCACACACCTGGATTTGATATTTTGAGCTCAGAGTGACAGAAACTCCAGTACCACAAGCACAAAACAGTGAGATTGGCCATAAACAGAAAGACACCTAATTTGCAAGCCAGGAGCCACAGGCTGTTTACACCAGAATGTCTCAGCCATAAACATTTAATTAAATCAGCTTTTTTTCAATCATGGCATATTTTCTACATCACTGCTCATTATCAAACTTGTTGCAAAGCCTCTCCTGATGTTCCCTTTTCAAGACACTGAAATGCTGGACTCAAAGTTACTGCAACAGGCAGGAGCCAGGAGCAGCCAAGTGCAGAACAGTGACACTGGATTTGCTCAGCCACTCCTCAAGCGTTGCCCACCTCAACATCCACAATACCTGCAAAAGTCCATCCAGCAAAAAACTCATTACATAGTGCTGACAGTGCTAGTTCAAAGTGCAGGTGAAAACAAAAATTTCATCTTTACAAACTTAAAACAGAATCTGGTTTTGCTATCAGGTTGCAAACTCTGGAATTTGTGATCAACTTTGATCTAGAATTGCTCAGCAAAAATACTGATGCTCAATAACATTCATTAATTATCAACTTAGTCACTTCTATTGATCGGTATAAAAATGACAAGTTCACTAAGTGCACAATAAAATGCTTCACTGATTGACAGCATTTTAAAATTATTTACACGCTAACAGACATATATGCCTAAACTACAGTCAATTACCAGAGTTACCACTTTCTGTAAAACAGAACTTAAAAGGAATTACAGACCAGTGTCAGCTTACTTCAGTGCCAGATAAAACCATGAGGCATGAATCAAAGCCAGGCTGGCCAATCATCCTGATCAATGTCATTCACTAAGCATCAAAAAAAAGCCAAGGAAAGCCTCTACTATATCGGAATTATGCACACACATTCATAAACCATTTGGTTACCAAAGGCTTTCTGCAAGAAAAGCAAAGAAAGAAAAGGACAGAAGTAAGAATCTGGCTTTAATCAAATGAAAGATCAAACAAGTGCTAAAAAACTCCACACTAACTCAGTGTTGCTTAACTAGGGACCCTCCAGAAAGGGAAGAACCATAACTGGACAAGACTTTCAAATAGCAGAAGGTCAATATAGCTGGCAGGAAGAGGGGAAGAACTTAAGCACCACCAAAGCTAGGCTGGAATTGAGTATTGACTCAAGTGAAAGTCAACCATCAATAACATATAAATTGAATTATGTGGATTCATTAACAGAAGAATCCATGATGAAAGATTTGGGCACCAATGTGAACACTCAATAGAAATGAACACTCAATAGAAACACTCAGGGACCCTGCACAGCAGGACTCTTTGGGATGATGCTTTAAAGGGACAGATAATATTGTAATTATTAAAATGCTACTTATCAATCTTAATTTGGAAGAGCATATTGATTAACTTAAACCATTAGAAGCATGGACAGTTTTCTATACCAACAGAGGTTGCAAAGATTTGCACTTCTGAAGACAGATGACATCTGATAAACAGCACAAAATAAAGGAAATCACGACTTCTGTTCCAGCAGAACACGAAATCAACTCAAAATAGCAAATTATAATTGCAGTACCATAATTAGCTTGTGGGTTAGAGTGCCACAAGATATCTTGGAAAATGCATTTCAGCAGTTTTTTAAATGATTGTGTATTTGTCTGGCTAACAGAAAAACCCACACTTACTCTAGACAGAACAAAAACATGAATTTTCAGGCTCAAAGGACACAAGAGATCCACCAGTTGTGAGGAGACTGGGGAAACAGTTCCCTTATATAGGATTTCCATAATTATCCATGGCAGAAGTTTTTGTACTTTCCAGGAGTGTGATGCTGGAAACATTAAATGCTTAAAAATTAAATGTTTAAAAATCTATCCTATCTCCCCTTGAATCTGCTTTAAAATAGGAGAGAAGAAAAATTAGGTAAGGGAGCTTGAGCAACTCCAAACACCTCAGCCCACAAGGCTCCCTCACACCCAGCAACTCATTGTGCATGGTGTGGTCAGACAGCCCAGATCAGCACATCAGGGATGGGGAAATATCTTCAGGCAGCTCTTCTTCTTTACAGGACTGCAAATTAGAGCTGCAGAAGGGCCAGCATAGCAACTGATCTCCAAAGACAAGGAACCTTCCTGCACTGGCAGCAGCACAACTGGAGTTAAGTGGGCAAAGGTGCTGTGGTGAAACACTCCAACAACTGATCTATTTTTCATGCAGGTTTGAGACTTTGTCCTTACACCTTGTGTAGGATCTGTGAATCTGCAGCTCTTCCCTAAGCTCAGGCTCCTTGGAACAGACAAGGTCTGATCAGGAAGATGAATGCTTCCTACCTGCAGGAACATTTCCTGATGATTTGACTCAAGAAGCAAAACACACCTGCAGGCAGGAGGGTGCGAGCTAATCCCTGTTGTGCTGCAACCTACAGAGAGAGCTGATCCTTCTGCAATTCCAAACTGCCAGTCAAAGCTTTAACATCTTAATACACAGCATGCTCTAATTAAAATTTCTAATTAAGGGGAAAAAAACCACCCCACACTAACCAGCAAAACTAACGTTGCAAATTAGCAAGCCTTATGTACAAATTGAAGATTGTCTTTGCTGCTCTTTCGTGGATGACTTTAATGTTAGTATTTTAAACAAGTAGTTGTGGACAAAGTTACCACAAATTCACTTCTGCCTGTTTTAGCAGTAGAACACAAATACCAATTCCTTCATGAGCCTTCTGTGGATAGCAATCCACAGACAATCCATTTAAGCACCTTCCTTTGGAAGATGGACCAAACCAAATATGGACCATATGGACAAACTCTGTCTGCATTGCCTCAGTGAAAGACAAAGTTATGACAGATTTCCTCTTACTTTTGCCACAGAGAAGAAATGTTCTGAGGAGTCTGGACTAGCTGCCATCAAGGCTGGCAACAGCAGACGCATCAGTGCCCTTCACATGGCAGTAAGGGAAGAGAAGCAGCAGGAGCCACAGTCTGAAGACTCAGGTCCATCCCTGTGACATCCCACATATGGCAGTAGAGAACTGACCAAATTCATTCTCCCACTTTTGTACCCATCAGTTGGGCATCAATTCACT
The DNA here is from genome assembly GCA_013397375.1 of Toxostoma redivivum. Classification (NCBI taxonomy): domain Eukaryota; kingdom Metazoa; phylum Chordata; class Aves; order Passeriformes; family Mimidae; genus Toxostoma; species Toxostoma redivivum. The sequence continues at coordinate 205,594 of VXBI01006644.1, forward strand.
GCACAAACACATAAGTGAGGGCAAGTTGTATATAATGATGTGGTTTTGAAATATATATCAAAGGCAAAAATTGTCAAATACTGTCAGCACTTAGTATTGAGAAATCAAAATACTCTTCTGTAAGAGTTCTTCTCAATACTGATCTCACAGCAACTTCAGCTTTAAAAGAAATTGTATACGTTAAGCTGTGATGCTTAAACATTTATGTATCTGTTGTAACAACAGAATTACCAAATAAATGTACTCACATACCATCATTGCAGCAGTTTAAGGTCTCTACAAATACATTTCAGCCTAAACTCATGCCTCTCATTGAGTTTTGTGTTCCTGACAGTTCTATTTTCATTCCAATCTGGCAAACCTCTGTTCTTCCGCTGTTTTAAATCCAGACCTCTGCCTGAAACTGTCCAGTCATTCCATGCTTCGTCAGATGGCAAATGAGATTTACAGCTCAATTTAGAACTGGATGGAGACCAAACTGTGCACTCACCCAGTGGAGTTCTAAGCACAAATCAATGTTCACAGTTAAAAACAACACAAAATTCCCCCAACACTGAGGTATAAAGTGATTTGCATTTCTCTTTGAACAAAATGCTTCTCTTGCCAGAGCTCCCCAAAAATACGTTTAAAAGGCAAGATGACACAAAATCATCCCTTCCTTTTCCCCTCCACATTCATCAGCAATTGAAATCTACCTTAGGTCATCTAATGATGAAACAAATAAGATGTACACAAGAAAACACTCTTCTCAGATGCCTGGTGTTTTGGGGAGAATAATTTTAGATATTCCTGCACAATAAGTAACTAAGTACCCTATCTGCATTTCTACTGTCCTCAGACAACATAGTCAGCGCTCTGCAGAAAAAAAATTCCCATATCCAGTTAACAGAGGTGGGCACTAATGTAGATAATATCTCAGTAACTTAACAGTGTCTACAAGAGCTTCTGAAAGACCTTGACCTTTCCAGGTAACAAAACTATGTTCTCAGAGAGTGCAGAGTTCAAGTCAGCTTTGGTTGAAGTGAGGCTTAAGAAAGAAAACTAGACGATGGATTGCTTACTTTAGCAAAAACTAAGAAATTTAGGCAAAACCTCTGTGTGGGGTCTAAGTTTCAGCTTGTCCTTATGGAATGCTGTTTTGGGAATGAATTCACCAGGAGGGCATGGATCACTCCTAATTGTCAGACTGAAGTTATAGGCACTAAAATATCAGTTTTCACAGAAAATAGTATAAAAGAACTGACTCCTACACATCTGAATGGGGGCCATATACAGCCTAATAAAACCAATTTTGTGGTCCAAAAAGGATGGAGTCTCTCTGATTGACATGAATGAGGCCCTTGGGAAATCTCAGAATGATCAACCAAAACACAAGAAAACTGCATGACTTCCACTCAAAAGAGAAGAAATTGATCTAAACAGAACACGTTAGAGCTAATGAACAGCCGAGCTTTCTCAAAGAATCAAAAGTAATCAGATCAGTTTAGCCAAAATGCCAGTGCAAGGGTGTTAGCAGGCACCTCATTCACTGCTGGGCTTGTCAGTTTAGCAGCATTTGATCCAGACCTCAAATTACCTTTTGGTTAAGAAATATGAACTAGAACAGGCAGGACTGGCAAGGACTCAATAGTAAAAAAGACAGTCTCATTTTTAAGAAAGTGCCTTGTAAAGCAGTGCAGAGTTGAGAATTACCAAAGATCTTGCAGCATTTTCTGATTCTGTTCAATGAGTTCCTTTCACAGCTGACTGTGAAATACAAAAAGATAAGAATTTGAGAGATTCTCTCTCCTTTTCTTTTCCTAGAAAAAGTATACAAATGCATATCAGAAACTTATGGCTTAGATGCTCCTTAGAGGACTCACCTTTGCCAAGTAAGTTACCTTGAAGGGGAAGTGGATAATCCAAGTATTGCAGACTGATTGCATCATCTTGGAAAAGCACTTGTATCAGACTCACAAATGAAAATAAAGAACTGTAACACTTACTGAGGAATGGAGACCCAACAACTGGAACTTCAACTAGCACAGCAGGAAACATGAGAAAGACTCCATATTCTGGTGTTGACAATGGGAAATAGCAGATCCACTGCACTCTTTTTCCTCACGTGTTGTCTACAGGGTAAACTGATGTTTTTAACCCCACTTGCACAGAACAGCAGAAGAATTTGTGGGGAATCCCAGAAGACTGTCAGTATCTCACTTAAACTCAGCTTCCTCAAGCCCCTGGATTCCTCCTGGGTGCCCATCATTTAGCAAAACTGGCCTTACCACAGATTGCAGTCATACAGTCCTTCCCTTTCTGCCAGTCTTGGCAGGTTAGCTCCCAGTGCTAGGCTCTATCTTAAAATAATTCTATTTATATCCTCAACAAGTTTGTTTAAAACTCATGTGTTTGTAAATGAAGAGCTTTCCAGCTCAGTGTGGATATTAAACTATAAGGGAAACATGAAGGGGTTTAGAAACTGCTAATAAGGTAGCATTCCTCTGCTGCCTTTCATCCTTCATTTCACAAGATGCCAGAGCACTTTGCAGATGTAAACACAGAGCTGCTTGCCCAGCAGTTGAGAGGCAAACAGTGCTGGGCTGGACTGTGGCTTCACCACTGCAACTCCCCATGAGCTGTGGTGGGCTCTCATTTTGCTTTACCACCCCATGGTTGTTCAACTGCAGAGTCCAACAGGCAAGGAAAGTGCTATTGCCCAGACGGAGATGCCTTGCACACATCAAGAACTCCCCGGGTGCAGATGGCTCACTTTTCCATAGTCAATTACTTGCTACCGACTAATAGAGGATTTAAGAGACAGAGCTATTTTCAGCTGAGAAACACACACAGAAAGGACACCGGTGCCTCAGGCTTTGGTCAATAGATTGGAGTTGATGGCTCTGTCCCAGACATTAAATGCATTGTAGTTTTTAACAGAAGCTGTTCTTTAAGAGCTGGGTTGCAAGCCTGATGCAAACTCTTCAGTCTCAGTTCCAGTGAAAACCCCCTTTTTAGGTGGGGAGACTAAGCTTTGATTCCAAGCAAAGGATGCCACCTACTGAATCCTTGCTACCATGAGCGCAGCTTTGACCCTCCTGGCTCCAGACCTCTGGCATGATCACAAGCCAGACTGCAGTCCCAAATAAATTCCAAGGAAAAGCAGAAAACAGGCTTGTAAAAACAAACCTTTTCTCCCTGCTACTCTCCCCACAACCCGAAGATGTATTACTCACCAAACATCTGCACAGCCATAATAATTTCTAGTTTTGCAACACTGACAACCTTAGCAGTATTAAAAAACTCCTCACATCTTTATTCTATTTTGGATTCATTATAATACAGTCTGACAATATATGCTGGTACAGTACATTCTGCAACATTTAACCTGTGTTCCCAGTTGCCGTTCTTAACTTCACGGCTTAATGACACAGAGTCAGTAGATCACAATATGACCCTGTTAATATTTTTTTAATGCCATTTTTACAAATTACAGCATAATGCACTGATTACGAGGATGAAAGGAAAGTCTCTACGTCTGTCTGGAAACCAAATAAAAGAATGTTTGAACATCTGTTCATCCTACAAATGTCTTTAAAAGCTTTGATTTTCCCATAATCATTTTGTTCCACCATTTCACCCTTTTTCAAATGTGTATCCAACAGCCTCAGGACAGCAGCCAGAGATCTGCAGCAATAGCACATTATAATCAAAGTTCTTGGGCACACTTCAGTTCTCCCTTTGGAATTCTACATTGGGAGCTCTGCAACAGGAGCAAAATGAGAGGATGAAGATTTCTGACAGAGGCTTTCTGCAAAGGATTCTAAGGCACAAGGACAGGGTAGGGTGGCAAGTGAAGGCACAGCCTGCTCCTGTGGGTCCATCAGAGCTGCCCAGGGTCAGAGCCTGAACAGAGGCAGCTCCTCAGCACACACAGCAGAGCTGGGATGAGCTCCATGCCAAGAGCCTTCCCCACCTCACTGGGCTCCCAGCAATGTCATGGGAGTTCTGCCGTGGATCTCCAGGACAAGAGCAGAGCCAGAGCACGGAGAAGCAATGAGCAAAGAAGGAAATGGGAGCACTGAGGAGGAGATCAGGTCTTAGACTGAGAAGACGGAAGAAAAATGCCAAGTTAGTATACTAGTCCGGAAATGAAATGGAAAATTGGAGGAAGATTTTAAAAATATGTTTACAAGTGACTGCATGAGAAAGGGATGTAGGTCCAATTGTGGAATTATTGCTGATCACTCCCCTAGAGTACCCCAAGCAAATAAACCATGGGACTCCCGGCACTAGGACACCTTTCAGCCAAGCAGAGGTCTGCAAATCTAAGCGTTCAGGGTTAATGAGTTTTCAAAGGGATCAAGTTCCATAACAACAGACTCACTGATCCTGTTAAGGGCAATCCACGGTGTGGGGGAGAAAACATTTATCAGATAGGCTTTTGTAAAAATACATACCCCCATTTACATTGACAACCTCCTCTCCAGAACTACTCAAAAGTGCCTTAGAAATGAGAAAGACAAAACCCTGTAAGTGAAAGGATAACAACTCTGGAAGCACCTTTCCTGATCATTCCCCTTTTCTTTCCAATACTCCAAATTAGCAACTCATTTAAAATTTGGCAAGGACACTAGAATTATCCAGATAGAAGTATAAGTTCCTTAATAATTAAGAGTATTTAATTAGGTTTAATACCCATAATTCTTAGACTAACCTGAGATGATAGTAACACTGTTCCTTCAGTGTCATCTGTTTCTCTATGTTCCATCACTGCAGTATCTTAGGCAGAGGTAACAGTGCAGAGTACAAAACAGGATTTGATAAAGGCTTAAAAGAAAGATAACATTAAAATATTATTTCCAAAGACCGCTTTTGGGGGTGTTTGGGAAGAAGAGAGAAATGGGGAAGGAGAGGTGACAGGGGTGTGAAATGAATTTTTTCCATTACAGAAGGATACATTTTCCAGCAAGGCTGGTAGCACAAGTTACGTTAAGCCAATAGCTGAAGTTGCCTGCCTAATTCCTCTGGGATCACACTGAAAGGATACCCCATAATCTTAAGGAATGTGCTAAAGCTTTGCTGGGACTCACTCAGCAGAAACTGTTTGGGATTATTACACAAAGCACTAATTCAGTTCTGATTTAAAGGGGGACGACCATCAGCCTAGTTTAGACACCAGGCTTGCTCTGTCTCACAACTGTCCAGCTGTAAATATCCTGTCAGTAGCTGACAGCTTTGCCATTTGTAGCCACTTTGGCAACCTAGAAATTAAAACGAAAAGAGTGGAAAAAAGTCAGGATCATGTTAACGTGATGGACTCATGCCCATCAAGGGATATAATGATATGATTACTAAGTGTAGCAATTATTTACCTCCATGTGCAACTAAGTCACTTACATCATACATATGGTCACCATCTATAGCTGACAGGATGCTATTCAGCATCAACAAGCAGGAACTCTTTTTGTTGAAAAGGCAGGAGCTAACATTTGCCATGCTGCCAAGTCCAAGTCCAATTTCTGTTCCAGACTGCAGCTTTTGTACCTGTGGAATTGCTGTTAGTTTTCATGTTAAGGTGTCCTATACTTTGTATGCAACAAGGAAGGGATATTACCAGTGCTCTCCTTTTTATGAGCCTAGGACATGAAATGGAGAGAAAGAGCTAAAGCAGCCATGAAATCCCTATTAAAAACTAATGGTTTCTAAAGCATCTTGGAGACACTCATTTTACAAGGCTTATGCAGCAATCTTCTATCATTATTTTAATGAAATAAAGCCCTTGACTATTTCCAGAGGCAACACTTTCTTTCACACACAAAAAGCATTTTGGTTACAAAATTTAAAAAAAAAGGAAAAAGAAAAAGAAAACAGTTTTGGAACACAATTCATTGCAGAACAGGCAGGAAAACCAGAAAAGTTACATAAAATGTCACTGAAGATAAATTCTGAACCTTTGGAACAGCAAACAGAAAAATTAAGACTCTCAGCTACACAGATCATTATGTTTAATATGAAAAACATTTCTAGATGTAAATCATATTTATAAAAAACATCCATACCATCGCTCAGATAGCATCTTACATAGTTGCAACTGAAGGAATGTGAAACATCCATTTTAGGTTTCACCTATCAAATAGTGTGCCTTCTGTCTCCCACTTTTCTCAAGGAAGCAAGCCTAGAATAATCAGCTTCACTTTGTGGGTCACATGAAATTCACATCTTGCCTTGATTTAGATTAATATTAGTGGCAAACTTCTAAATCAAGAGAAACTTCAAGACAATCATCCAGGAAAACAGTGCAATTAGAAGGTATACCCAAGTGTGCTCATCTGGCAGGTGAGATTCTCTGAGATGCCATAAAATGCACATCACAGAGATAACAAAATAAGCAAATTTGAACAGAGTAATATGAGATGGCAGACATTGTAGAAGGGGGCACAGTCAGCACGAGCTTCCAGGCTCGTTTGTGAGGAAGGAACAGGTTTAATGCCTTTGGACAATAAACACATTCCACCTCAATGCATTTCAGGGTCTGGACTTTGAGGTGTAATCAGAGGCCTCTCTTACTTCCTCAGGATTGAATCATTTTCTTCTGTGTGTCAAAAACATATCTTTTAAAGATAAGAGAGATAGTAACAGGTTGGGCTGAATCATTCTTGCTGCTTTCATCCTCTTTGGTCATATCCCCCTTCCCTCCCTTAGATTTCTTCTTGGAGGCAGCAGTTAGCAGCATCTTGGTATCTGGCTTGAGCCCATCTGTAAAAGAACAAGAACACACATGACTAACACACTCAACATCACATTTCAGAGAACTAGAAAAAATGAGCAGGCATGTTTTCATCTGAAATCAACCAAGGAAAATAAAGTAAATCAAATGCATTAGGGAAGTCACATTTCTGCATAAGACTCCTGCAATATGGTAATTTACATCGAAAATAAGAGAAGTCTTTAAAGATAACGTTCACAACACCGATACCACAAGTCCAGTGCAGTATCCTGAATCCTTCAGTGTGCATCTACAGCTTTTAAAGTATTAAAAACAGACAAGAATTTAAACAGGCCAGGCCAGCTTGCTTGGTCTAAGTCTTTACTTGGCAGGTCTTTGCTCTTATTTAGACATATACCCAAAGTTTCTTATCATCACCATATAAAAATATAAGTCATGAATAAAAATCAACTGGTAAAACACTAAAATTATAGAGAGTCACAAGCCTCAGAAGATTCTTAAATTTCTTTAAGCCTATTTTCTGGATTTACCAGAAGCACACTGCTTTTTTACAACTTGCACATTGTAAATTACACAGGTTTTGTGTTTTTGTTTGTTGGGTTTTTGTTTTGTCTTTATTTTCTTAAGACAAAATATTTTCTAGGGGTTTCAACTTGCACTGCTTATTGCTTAGATGCACTAGAATTAAGCTGCATAGAATTTTGGGGAACTGTTTCTCCAGACATTTGTGCCAAACAGTGGTTTATGACACCTTTATTTTTTCTTATAAGTCAACACACTGGTAACATTTTATATAAGAAATGCAAGACAGCAAAGTCCAAAGAAATGTAAAACAAGAGAGATGCAGCTCCTGTAAGACCACTCCTGAAGAAGTGCTTGCATAAAGCAGAAGGCAACAAACTCCTCAGAAGCCTTTTCAGTGCCACCTGAATACACTGCAATGTGGTTTTCAGGCATTGGGCCAAAATCAGTTTAGGTATTTTTAACCTGTGGTGTCACATAACCTTATCTCAAACACTTAATCAGCCTCTCTCTCTTCATACTGAAATTCAGATGTGGATTCTCGTATCACAGCCTGACAAAAAGATTGAGATGCTTATGATTTACTGGAGACAGGAGGTCTACGGGCACAGGTGAGCTGCTCCAGCTCAGACACATGCAGGGCACTCACAGCTGATGGCAAGGGGACACAGCCCAGAGCCCACCTTCTCATCTTGCTGTGGCAGGGAGCAAGCTGCTGCAGCAGCATTCCCATGCATGGCCAAGGGAAGGGAGGACATGAGGAAGTGTTGAAGCAAAACCAGGAAACTGCCCACTTGCCATTTCACAACCAGAGGCTGTCAACCATGCATAAGGCCCTGCAGTCGGGAGGTTTGTTTTTTTTTTTTTTTTAAACAAACAAATAACAAAACAACAACAACAAAACACAACAAAACAAAAACCCCAACAACAACAAAAAAACCCAAACTATGCACAACCCCCCCCAAAACAAACAAACAAAAAACCAAAAAGCCAAACAAATAAATAAAACAAAAAACAACAACAAAAAAAAGGTAAAAAAGTGCAAAGGTTCAAAAGAGGAGAAAAGCAACACATTTTGTATATAACTAAATAAATTACAGCCCACACTGAGGCTGCAGGAGTCCAGCATCAAGCAGAATCAACTTTGTGCAGTTCTACAAGATCATGCATTTCACAGTCATGGCAGCTACTGTTTTCTCTTTCCAGATGGCAGGACACAAAAAAAGCAATGGTTATTTCATTGTGAAAATAATTGAGACTGTTCTTCCTTGATGGCTGAGAAGTCTGATAATGACTATCTTTGCACATGTAAGGTTCAATTAATCAAACTAGGTAATATGGTGTGGCGGGACCACATATTTATTATATGATTTTATTACATTGTAGAGTCATGTTTGATGCAGCTGTTTCGATTTTTTAATTGGATGCTTTCATATAAATCCCATTAATAGCATTACCCTTACAATCACTCCATCTTCACTACGAAAAATAATTTATCACTACATGAAAAGCAACTTATTTCCTATTTGGAAAGCTCTGAGAGCATCATGGGTGCTGCTAGAAAAAAAATTAGCAACAGTCAAAAAAGGGAAAAACAAAAGAAAAACAGCAGAAAGAATGACCTCACGCAGCCCCACTCGCTACCTTTGCGGAATTTATTTAATACTTTATGTTTTCTTCTGTTTTGATCAAACTAATTGTAATTGTCCCTGCACTGGGTTTCCTCCACTTTCCTGAGACAACCATTTATTTTTTGGACAAAGAAACATTTCATTTTGCTTTCTAGTTGGTTTCCCTTTCTGGGTCTTATCACTATTACAAATGTTGCTGTTACTGGCACAGCACTGTTTAAGAAAGATGTTTAACTAAATCCTTTCAGAAAGACACATTTTAATTAAAGCAAACAAATCCTAAAACACTTTTATTTATGTTAGCAGTCTTTGCGAGACTCTAATTTCCAAAAAATGCTAATTGGCGGAAAGGAGAGAGGAAGGGAGGAGATGTGGCACTAAAATTGCAGCCAAAATTATCCCTTATGGGTATCTGAAGAGCCCAGGCTGCCTCTGCAAGCCCTTGCCCACAGGGACATGGTAGTGGTTGGCCTCTCACCCTACAGAGACCCTCAGCTGCAGCAGCAGATTGGGGAAGTCTCAGCCACGAGGGTGAAATAACCATGGTGGATAAACTGAGTTTCAAACCCATCAGTGACATCAGCTTGGATAGCCCAACACAATTGAAACCTGGCACAGCATCTGCAGCGTTCAAAGCATCTCATGTCTGAAAAATTTTGTTTTTCAGAAGAAAAGACATGATGCATGTGGAACTCTGCTGGGGAAAATGCATTTAAAACTGAGCTATATCACCTCCTCCATCCTACCACTAATTTCCACATAGAAGAATAAAGGTATATCTCACCTGCAGCACTTAACACCTATTTGGACTAAGTAAGGTGTTGCAGGTAAGAAGTTTACAGAGAAAATGGCAGAACGTGGTAGTTCCTACCAGTGAAGTGACAGGCTGACAGCCAAAGGCAGCTCAGGTATTATTAAACTCACACGGTATCTAAATTACCTAATCAGATCCCATGGCCCTCATTCTGCAAACAGATTAGGTGGCTGGCATCATACCCTGACAAATGGCATTTTCTGTTTTTCTGCTCTGGTGCCAGCAGGTCTCAGGGCTGAGGAGGCTCTGAGACAGGGAGCAGCACAAAGGAGCAGGCAGAGAGAGACAGGCACAATCGGGGTTTCATCTACCTCCCTGGATTTCTCACATTACACACAATGCATACTTTACATTTTACAAAACCAAGGAAATGAAGGGAAATATATCTGTCACCGAAGAAGACATCAGAGCTTTAATAGCTGAAGTGACGGATATTTTTAGATGAAGGTCTAGTTTAACTTACTTACATTAAGGGTCTAATCTCTGTTGAACAATAGCTATGTTAGCTTGAACACATAGTGAGAAATCTGTTCCATTAATTAAGTGCTGCCTGTACTACTCGGATTTGTAGCAAATGTTAATAGATTTTTTTTTTTCTTCCTCCGCTGGACAATTACTTTATTTTGCCAAGTTGCTAATGGATTAAATTGAAAAGGTCCGTGTGTTAAAAAAAAGACTTTAGCTTCAAAGTTCTAAAAAATGCCTTGCATACAACAATGGAAAATACCTATGTATTAATATTATTAATGGGCCATCCTCAAAGGCACATAAGATATGTGAAAGCTTAGCAAATTCATTTCTACCTATCAAAACCATGTCTGTAAGAAGTGCCCAGACAAGGTCTTATGCAAAACGTACTTTTAGCATCCACTAACTCAGGTTAGATATGAAAATCTAGTTGTAAAACAGTGTAATCTACTTCATTCTTTTCAATTACTTTTAATAATTAACAAATAAAAATACAGACTCTTTAATATCCTTTGTCTCAGAATGGCCTGAAGTCCAAACTGATCCATTTATAAATTATATTAGTAAAAAAAAGCATTTTCAAATTCAAATGAAAAGCAGTACCATATCACAAAAAATATTTTCCAAAATCTAAAAACAATTTCCCGTGCACAAAATAAAGGAAAAACACAGTATTTTACACAATTAAAAAAAAATTAAAAATACTAATAAGAAGCTAGCAGCTTAATGATTTGCAGTATCTTACACAGTTAAATGAACGGCAGCGACAAGTTTTACAATTGCTCATACAAGAAATTAGCATAGAGACACACAGATTTTAACCACTTCATATAGAAATTCCACACTGCAGAACTCTGGATCCCTTCTTGGGTATAGATTAAAACCCCATTTATCTACACACAATCCATTCAGGTCCCCTGCCTCCCTCCAGTGAAGTTTCTCCTACAGACACAAGTGTTGCCCCGGGGTTGAGCAGGCAGTGGCAGAGCTGGGGATGAACACCCTCCCGCAGATCCTGGGACAGGCTCCACATCAGCCAGCCTGGAATGCCAGCCCCGACACAAATCTCAACACCCACACATAGCAACATAATCAGGTTTGCTTTTGCTTTGTTTTTCCTACTGCTTCAGCTGGAAGGAGGATGAAAGCTGACACAGTATCTGCTCCTCTAATTCCTTCTGCTCACCCAACAGCAGGGTGAAGGAGCACCTCTGTGCTTTTGCCCCATATAAATATTTATTTCATCTATTACCTGTAACCTTGGACTCTACTTTGCCTTTTACACTTTTAACTTCTCCACTACACATCCTCCTTCACTTAATACTGTCATTCCTTATCAACATCCCTTGTCAGATTTGTTGACTTTTTTTCTTATTAGCCTTCTGCTTCCCTGCTCCTTCAAAAGGTCTCAAAGGGTGGTCTCTGTTCCTTCTTTCTGAAGTCCAACTCCTTCTTCCTTGACTCACAATTGCACTTGCTGTTCAGCCCTTCAGGAGTTTTATCTCTCTCCCCCTTTCCCAACTTAATTTTTCAGATTTCCCATCTCTGTATTTCTATATCCTATTTTCACAGTTCTTTTCAATATTTAAAAATAGTCCTGTCTCCTTCAAAGCTAATGAAACATTGTGTTTCAATGCAAGATTTTAAAGACTGAATGCCAGACACATTTTAGATGAGAAGCAAGATAATACAGTATCTCCTTGTAGCCCAGCCAGAGACAGGAGCAATTTTTAAGCAACTGATAAACCCATCATTGAAAACAGGTGTCATAATATAGGTGCAGGGCATGCTTTCCAGCACAGAATAATTTATTTTGCTGAACTTCAACAACTCCCTTCTCTTGTGCACACTTGTAAAAAAAGCCTATTGCTAACTATGCTGCTGAATGTGGAAGTATTTGCATGGATGATTACACAGTTTTCTTACAGCATAAGAATTGTAATGGGAAAAAAAATCACGTTACAAGATTTCAATGCTCCCAATTAATGAGAATTTTGCTTTCAGGCCAAAATTAAAAGTTCATCCTACCCTGCACTGGTACTCGCTGTGGTTTGCCGGATAAGCACTGGCTCAGGATCCTCACCCTGCTGTTAGGAAAAAGCACATTGAGGCTACACCAGCAGCTACCCCGGGAAAATATTCCTTTCTGCATTACATATTAAAAAATTGCTAGACTATTCTTGACTCGCCAATACTATTGCCAAACCTCCCATTCCATTCAGGAATTTGTGAGCAGAATTTCAGTAGGAAACTGAACTTGCTTCTCCCTTCTGTAAACAAAATATTCTATTAATTTCCTTCAAGTGCTGCAGGTAGAAGACTCAGCTACATGCAACTTCTTGTTTCCTGTCAACAATCAAACGTTAAAAATTGACTGAACAGCAGAGAACAAGTTAACATAGCATATTTGATGTCAGAAATAATTTTTATCCGAGGCAAACTTAACCTTTTAATATGACAGGCAGACATTTTTCTTTCCTCCCGAGGGAAGGAAAAAAAGAGCAAAACTTGAAAAAGGCAAAGTGTTGGGGATAATCCTCACTCACAATGGATTATTCGTAACAGCTGGTTTGCACAATTTCAGGATTTCCTTAAATTGAACTCTCAGAACCTGAACCCTAATTACACAGTTAGAGAGTGTGTGCCTGCATCAACTCTTGCTAACAGAGAGTACAAAAGCTGGTTGACCTGAAAATCAGAAATAGAGGCCCAGATGAAGACATCCATGCCACAGTCTGATGCAGAGGGGCTTCACCAGAGAGTGTACAAAGGGAGCCTTCTCCCTCAGCTTACTGCATTGATGGACCACTGAAAGGAAATAGAAACTTTTTGCAAGTACTGCAGGACTCAAGAAACATGTATTTCAGCACAACACAGTAAAAAAGTAATTCATTTTTCTTTTCTTGCAACAGCTATATATATTTATCCATCCTTAAAAAAACATAGCTACCTATGCCCAAAGAAGGGTACAAGGTTCAAATAGAGCAGCACTCCCATTTGTTTGCTATTCTGATCAACTTTAAAATAATAATAAATTTACCATTGGCTTGCAACAAAATTAATAGAAATATCAGTGTTATAAAAACTTTTTCTCAGAGTCATGAAATACACTAGAAAGCACACACTTGTTTTCCAACTAGCCCCAAAACATGTCAGCAGCTCTACAAAACTGTTTCTATGCACCCTAAGAACTTGAAAAGCTCATGTAATATTCCTCAAGTAACACTCTGGAGTTTTGATTTAAACAAAAGGCAGAAGCATTCCAAAATGAGAAGATCTGTTTGCCCAGCCCCTCCTGTTACAGTTATCTCTGCAGTTAGGCAGAAAGGACAAGAACAACAAAATATAACATCCTGCTGCTTTAATTCCTTACATCAGTTAGCAACTCTGCTTCTCTTCTCCTCTGCTAAAGATACCCCAAATCCTACCTCTTGACTTTATTAATTCAATTTTGCTCCTTCAATATCCCAGCAAAAAACAACCCCCCCCAAAAAAAACAAACCCACACCAGAAAAATCCAACACACCAAACAAACACACAAAAACCCCCAAAAACCAACCAACCAACCAAACAAAAAAACAACCACAAAAAAATCCCAAACTGATTAGGAAAAACAAGATCTTTGTGAGCCTTCTAAGGACAAAAGTAACTATGTTACTGTACCCATAAACACTGTAATAGGGACCTCAAATGTACCACATCTCATCTAGTGGACTGGATGTTGGGTCATCTAGAGACTGCTGATCCTATCTAGCTTGGCATCCCATCTGCCTATCATGAATATATTGTGCTTTAGAAAGAGCAGGGGTGAAACTGTGTCCTGAGCTAACTGGAGCCCAGGATTAGGCAGGAATTCTCTACCTGACATCAGGGTCAATACCTATAAACCTTTTCTAGGCAGAAGATTTAAGTTCTCTTCCAGGAGCAAATCTACTCTGCTCCTAGGTGTTCATCACCACGATAACAAATATAATATGATTACCAAGACAATTTCAGTGCAATAGTTGACCAGAGATTCTCACAAGAAACAAGGGATACTCCTTTCCTTGCTACCCTCAGGAGCTCAGGATTTGAGCTTCAATTACTTTCACAGATCAGGCAATGAATTTTACTTATGTAAATCCCTTCTCAATTCCCCAGTAATTCTATTTTGAATCCACAACACCTTTCCCACATCTCTTGTCAGCTCTCTCAAGTATTCTGGTAGAGTTTCAAACTCCAGACAAGAGCAATTTTTCTCTTCTGGCAGTACAAGATCAGTTATCATCACCTTGCCTGGCCTGTGAATATTAATAGGGCTACAGCAAGAAGTTGGCCAGGGAGCAACCAGCCTCCAAGAAGACAAGCAAGGAGACTCCTTCCTTCCAAATGTGTTAAAATCCTCAGCATGGTACTTGGGATCTAAGCAAAAGATCCATAATTCTTTGTTTGATGACAGAGACAAGGAAAAAAAAAACAAACAAACTTACAGCCACTTTGAGCAGAAGTAGACTGCCCCATGTCCCAGCCATGTTGTGAGAGCCAGCCTGCATCAGCAGCACTATTCCTGCAGTCTCAGCATGGCAGACTGCTTGGAAATCCCTAACAAATAAAACATCTTCCCATAAATTGGGGAACAGCTTCCCTGTACCACATCAGAGAAAGCTGCAGCTCAGTGGTGAGCAGGATTGAATCTTGTGTATCAATTTACGTTTATACAGGCTTTTGGACTGAAAGACATTTTTGTAAGAAGTGGTACTACTGGAAATAACATGGACTTCATTATGGGCTCCTGCTTTGCAGGGAAAGAGCCAATCTTCCCTGATGAGGAAGACAGAAGCTGTTTTAATTTAAGAAGCTGACCTGGGTGAAGTTCAGGCCGAAGCTGTATTTGGAAAACTCTCCCATCAAGCCGGACACAACCCTTTCAAGCTCAGTGCCAATTCCACACAATGGCTTGAACTGCGCTCTCCGGCAGTCCTTAAAGGCACATTTTGTATCTTGGCTTTTGCTGCAAGCAATCAAGAAAGAATGCAAGAAAACAAAACTGTTTCCCAAGCACTGTTTGCTGGTGCCATAATTAATATAATCAAACAATTCCACAAATTGCTTCCAATTGCTGGCGTCACTTTCATGTGCAGAGCCAGACTTTCAAAGAAGGGCCCTTCTTGTCCTACATCCTTACACTGGTAACCCTCTCTTCACACAATAGTAAACAAGACCTCACTAAATAGTAGAGGGTAATTTGTACTGTAATAGGTCCCCAAGGCACCATAGACACAATTTGAAATGCCATCTAATTTTTCTTTTTAATTAAAAAAGCAGTTACTATATTTAAACAACAACACAAAAAAGTTCAGAGGGGACAGATTGGAGTTTCCCACAGCTCTCTGGGAGTTTTCTCAAGGTCAGGAAGAGTTTTATAGGCTCAATTGGTACACATTTTTTTCTTTAATTAGTCTGCCATACCTTCTACATGAAGTCAGTGTCTTGATTTTCAGTCTGATATTTTTCATATTGCTAAATGGAGCACAGACTCCAGCACCACACTGTAGCTGCTGAGTGGGTATCAGTGGTACACTTCTCTGTGCTTGCCTTGCCTGCCCCTTCCCTTTCCTCTCTTCATCCTAAACCTGTCATCCACACTGAGGAGCCCCAGCATAACACAGGGCATTGAGTATGCCATTCACTCAGCTTCATCCAGCAAGATGACCAGGATACATTACCCCTTTTTCCAAATTTACATAATATGACCACATTTTTAACCTTGCTTTTCAAAAATAAAATGCAACTATTAAACACCAGGTACAAATGAACCACTGTCATCTGAAGTCACATAGCAGGACAGATTTCTGAACTTGACAAATTTCCATCATGTATCACACCACTGCTCTGCATCCATCTCATTACTTCAGTAAATCTACACAAGCCCACACACACTTTAGAAGGATATTTGCAGTTGCCACAGTGTGTTTTCCAAAATACACCCTAATCCAACACACCCTTCAGTCCTGAATGACAGCATGGAGATGAAGTGACATAATTAAGGTCTTCACTTCTTGGCCAGTTGGCCATCCTTCAGCAGAAATCAGTTGAGAGTACCAAACCTGACCCCATTTTACAGGCTCAACACAGCTGCTGTTGCACAGTGCACCACAACCATTTGTTGGCCAAGTCTTCCTAGAACAACTTCCCTAAGAGCAGAGGACTTTCTACCTTGCAACTCTTGGAATACAACTATGAGTTGCATGCTCTATAAAACTTTGTGTTTCTGTGCAGCAGGGACCAACCTTAATAGAGGTTACAGGGAGACTCCAGTGCACCATGCTCTAGGTCTAGACTACACAAATTAAGTGTACACACAATACAACAGATTAACTGTTAGACCTAAAAGACAACCACTATGATCATATTTCTGGCCTCAAATCCAACGCTGTTCCACTAGTCCATATAGGAAATTTTCAAATTAATTTCCACATGGGATTTCAGTACTGTAACAAGGTTGCAACTATGCCAGCTGATATATCATATCAACAATTATCAAAACTCTATTTGATGGCCACTCAAGGTCCCCAGAGCCATTGGGATCATGCCTAAGGGCTGTGCTCACTCTCTCAGCATACCTGAATGGAAAGGCACCACTCACACTGGTGGCTGGGATTTCAGTCCACACATTCTTCAAGCTCCCTGAAACAAAAACTGAATGCATGGAAAATGCCCAGTGCATAATGGGAGCAACTATGAAAAAATAATGGAACTAGTAAGGAATCAAATTATTAACACATATAAACGTAATGTTGGAAGCTTGGGATTATAGGCAAGCTCTTCTTACAATTCAGCAGTAGAAAAATTATAGGCAGGTCAGCATGAAATACCCAAGACCATTCAAAGCACTCAAAGTCAGAACAGTATCTTGAAATCACTGGATCTCCTAAAGTTCTCTCTCTCCTGCAGAGTACTAAGAAACATGCAGATATAAACACAGAGTAGAATCTGGGAGAGTCTGAGACAACTGTTAAACAGGACAGATTTTCACAAGTTTTATTGTTGAGGTAGTCCTTGCTGATTAAATTCTCAGATCAAAAGGAACAATATGACAAACATGTCCCCAGAGAGTACAGTTAGGTATGTAAAAATAGATCAAGGAACCACTAAGCAGAGGAGCTTTCATAATTTTAAAAACCTCAGAATATCCCTTTAGCACTAAATTTCTATCCAGTGAGAGTTTCTCACCACAGAGGCACTCAGCAGTGGGCCAGAACGCAATTTTGATTGTGTTTTTGTCAGCACTGCAGTACCTATTAAACAATAAATAAACAAAACCAACAATGCCCATGTTATGTGAACCATGGTGAGCAGAAACAACTAAAAACAGGTTTTACACAAGGGACTAAAACTTCATTGTCCCAGCGCAAAGGGAACAACAACAACAAAACCTGTACCAGTGCCCAGTATCTCCTACTACAGCCTCTCAGAAATGTATACAATGAGGAAGAAGTTCAGGTTAGCAGACCTGACACAGAATCAAAGGCAATTCATTACAAAGCAGCTCCAAATCAAAGTGCTCAATCCACAGGCCCTCTGTAATCCTCCCACCTCGGCTGGCACACAGCAGCCAGCTAAGCTGGACCGACTCTGCTGACATATCCCAGGCATCTGCTGCTCAGCACTGGTCCAGAGTTTAAGTTTGGTGATACTCATCTTCCCCCAGGCTGCCTTTTTAAAGCAATCCTGAACAATGGGACTTCAGAAAAAAGACTAAAACATTTAAATTTTTTTTTTTAAACTTCTAGGCAAGGGCCTTTAAGACGATTAGAAGGGGAGGGGGATTGGATGGCAGCTTTTGCTTTTTCATGTTATGTATATTGTGTGTAAACAAATATGCAATTTGCTTTAAAAAGATAAGGTGATTAAATTTTTATC
Source organism: Toxostoma redivivum (assembly GCA_013397375.1). NCBI lineage: Eukaryota > Metazoa > Chordata > Aves > Passeriformes > Mimidae > Toxostoma > Toxostoma redivivum. Next base: position 223,640 of record VXBI01006644.1, read on the forward strand.
GGGCTTGTACTCTGTTGTCACCACAACAAAGAGAATTAGGAGAAGGAAAGAAAGGCCTTTTTATTTGAATTATGCTCTTACCAGAGGTTCTCTACAGCACAGCTGTAAAGCCACTCAATGTTCTCCAAACAGGCCCTTTGATTGCATTTTATTCTACTTGTTTGCATTTGGAGCAATCGAAAGGAAAAGAACGCTCCACATTTTGATGTCTTAATGTTCCTTAATACCTTCTTTAATTTATATTAAGCTTCTTAACTAGGGTGATGAATTCTTCAAAAACAATAAAGACCTAGCGCAGAAATCTTTCACACACCATGAAAATTGAAATTATAATGTATTCATGGCTTTTTTTTGTTATAAAAAACATTATTTAGAAGAAAGATTTAAAGCATATGAAAAAAACCCCCAAAGTTGTATGAAAATTACTTGATCCAGAGAAATAGAGGAAAGTTCAAACTAATTATTACCAAGGAAATAAAATGTTGTAGGAGGTGGAGAAGAGTAAATAGCATGAGAGTTTTGGGTTACTGTGAAGTTTTTTGTCTTTTAATAAACTATAAATTTCTCATCTATGGCTTTCTACCAAAGAAACAAAAACCAAAACCGAGAACACCAAAACAAACACTAAAAGTTTTTGTGATTTTGTTTTACCAAGACAAAATCAAGTGTTTGCCAGTTCCTTCTCCTTTATTATTCATACACTTCTTCCCTAAAATGACTCTTCACAGTTCCACAGCGTGTTCCCCTCCCAGTGTCTTTGACAGTCTGCCAAGACCAACAGCCAGCACTGAAACTGGTGATGATGAAGGAATGGGTACTCAAACACCCCCAGATGCAGCAGCTCCATGGGGCACACACGTGCTCCTGGGTAGGTTTCCAGTCAAGCCCCATCCACAGGTGGATCTCAGTCACACAGGAGGGAAGGCAGCATGAGAAAAGCAAGGGTCACTCACTAAGTAGAGGCCACTTGAGGGAGAAGACTGGACAGGTTTGCTCTCACAGGCACTGTGTTTTCCAGTTACAGTGGATGGTCAAACACTACCTGGCTAATGTATCAAAACTTAATTCTCAACAATTCCAATGTTGTTTAAAAAAATCTCTTCTGCAGAAAATGAACACAGCTTTCAGTGAAAGCCCATTATGGACTTGTACACACAAATTATGGACATCACATGCAAAGTAGCCTTAGTAAGGAGCATCCAAAAGGGTGCACTCTGTCTTTGCTTCCCAATTTGTCTACTATTCTATCTTTCTTTTAAAAATTGTACATTCCAATTCAATGCTTTAAGTTTTCAGCAATACATATGCATCTACACATGTATAGCCACAAACCCCTCACTTTGCTCCCCCTTGTCCTCTGTAAAAGAAGTCCACAGGAAAAACAACAAGCTGTGGCTGGTACTTCTCTGAACACCAACACAGTGCCCAGAGCTGTGCTACAGTGACCGGGTGTCTGGGTACTACAGCAGCAGAGAAATGAGCTGCCTAAGTGAATACTGAACTACATGAAATCCTCAAAACATTCTTGAAACAATACATTTGAAATAGAACAGATATTTTGATCTGGAACAATTGTCATTTTCTGTTGACATCAACTGACTGCTCACCTACATTCTCAGAGTCATGTTTTTAAGCAAGTTCCAGGAAAGCAGCTTAAAACCTCACAGTAAAGCCTGCCACATTTACAAAATGTTTGTGGGAAAGCTCACTTAGCTGTACCAGCAATCAACTGGCCACAATAATTAAAAATTCACATGCTGCATTTACCACAGAATAAAACAATGCTGATCCTAATCTAATATTGATGGCACTCTGGTTGAAGTGACACCTTCCCCTCTTGAACAAGTCACACCAGCACAGAGCAGAAAAACCTGAGTTCAAGAGTGAATATGGATCAACACATCCAAACTGCAAAACCTGAGTACCAAGAAATTGCAGACTGAGACTGAGGCAACACAAAACAGCTTTACAACCCACATTGTTGACTTCTGCTAGGGTGGAACGTTTTCTTCACAGCTGTCCTGCAAAGTAGTCACTGCTTTTGCAGGAAACAAGAGAGAAAGATACAATGCTAACATAAAAAGTTATTCAAGCACAATAATTATTGTGCAACAGGTAATCACAGCTGTATCTCAACTATTTAAACTTTCATCTGCATTTTTTAAGGGAGCAAGTACAAAATTTATATATCCAAAATAGTATTTATGTATGCAACCAGTTAAGTCTTAACTGCTGTATCTAAAAAAGCTTGTGCCTTTAAGCACAAATGATTCATGAATTTTAATTTGTTTTAAATGTTGAAAAATTCCATCCAAGTAAATTGAGTCAACAAGCCAAACGATGAAGACATGTATCTGGCTTTTATTTAAAAAATAAAAAAACTCCAGTCTATAAATTTCTTAGTCACCCACAAATCCTCCTCTAGCAGTAAAAAATACTTTCCAATAACTAAGTTTCCTGCATTTCTTTTAATTAAGACACCATGCTTTTCACATGCTGGTAGAACACTACTGAGCCTTAACTTGATTCTTTATAATATTTAACTTCAATACTTTCAAATGTTCTTATAGAAATAAATTAGCCAATAATCATCAGAAAGGAGGGGGGAAGATTTGCAGAATGGGACTCTGTAAGCTGCTTCAGTATCGTTCATTTCAAAAATGCAAAGTCAGTCTACTCTACAAATAAAAATGCTTAAAATTTATATAAGCATTATTCTAAAAGTAATTATTTATCTATATTTCCCTCCTAAACATCAAGACTTAGTTCAATCTTTTCATGCTTCTCAGTAAATAGAAAGACCAGAAATAAAACTTTGAATATAAAAGTCAATGTTTTCTAATAATTACTTTATAGTACTCAGGCTCCAAATAAACAGCAATGCCAGCCAAGCTGAACAGTGATGTTTATAAAGGGACAGGCACAGTAAATCAGACTTTAAATGAGATAGCACAAACTGCAAAGATACAGCAACACAGACCTAGCCCACATTAATAACTTAATACCTCTATCCATGCCACAGCAATACTTCCATTTTTCTAGGCAAGCACCCAAGGGCTGGGTTTCCTTCCTCATTACACTCTTCCTGGGGCACAGACTGTACTAAAACCCAGTCAAGTAAAATATCAGAAAACAGGTACAGCCTCTGTCCAAGTCCAGGGAAGCAGATAATTTTCAGACTGAAGGAGATCAGCTTTCCTGAACCACCACCTCAAAAGACTCTTCATCTTTCTGAAATTTCCAGGTGCTGATCACACTGTTTAGAAATAAGATGCAGGCAATTCACAGGGCTCTATGCAGAAATTATGAACAAGTGTCCTGATACAGGTGGCTGGCTGGAACAGAACAAATTACAGCAACCTAATGGACAAGATTCCCAATGCAAATCTGTTTGAGTGTCTGGGTCCAAATCCAGCTGTGAAAGGGAAAAGGTTCACAACTTATATTGCAGGGTGTTACAACAGCCAACCCAGCTCCGTGGAGTAACAACCTGGATTGAAGAGCCACTGCACATTTTCAACACACCAACTCACTATGACTTGCACTGCAAAAAAATCCAACTCCCACAAATAAATACAGTGTTTCTAGGGAGTGCAGTAAAAGGCAGCATTGAAGGAGAGGAAAATTAAATTACAGAAGATGTAATATGACCAGCCAAAGCACACAAACAAGAATAAATCAGCCCCATTACCAAAACCACAAAGGCAGCATCTTGTGTGATGACTATTGATTTCATTAAGTTTAGGTTCTAATACAGTCATTTCAGGAACAGGGGCTGTCAGTTCTGAAGACTTATTTGTCTTGACAAATAATTGTTAAATGTTTGCCATGTATTAACATATCAATGTTTATGATATCCTAAATTACTCAAAGACATCACAGGAACTTATTTAGCCTATCACTATAAATAACTTGTAGAGTGACCCAACAAAAGCATGGAGTATATTTTGCCCACTGAATTTTCCTAGAATACTGGATTTTTGAAAGGGAGTAACTTAAGAAATATTCACACTCAAATTACATTTTTTTTCTGCTAGCTCCTCTACATCTTCCTTGTAGCTCCCATTATGACACTGCTCCAGTCAACTCTGCACTTCATAGCATCTGAAAAGTCATCCAGTAAAAAGAAACTGTCCCTTCCCATACCCATCTGTGTTCTCTATTTAGAGCCCTGATGTCTCCAGTTATTGCTCAGGGCAGAGTTGATCAACTGCAGGTTCTGTGATGGCAACCAAGAAGCCATTTACAATTCCAACAGCTGTAACTGATTTTGCAGCAGAATTATGGCAAATCTGTAGTTCAAACCCTTCCTCCTTATGAGGAGGAAGAAAACAACTGGAATAAGAAAAAAAAAAAAAAACCCCAAAAAACAAAAAACCACCAAAAAAATCAAGAAAAGGACTGGGGAAGTGTCATGGAAAAAGGGCACAGCCCTGGCCAATAACAGCTCTGCCTGTGCAAAGCTGGGAACATAGAGACTATTACACCATGTTAAGTCAAGCCCAAGGTCCTATCTTATCCAAGTTCCTTCCTTACAGGCAGGCAGCAGAGGGGGAAGGCTGCAGCACACCACAATACTGAGCCTTACTCTCCTTCTAAAGCTCTCCATGCCCTGAAGACTGAGGCAGAGTGCAGGGCTACCTCAGGGACTGCACAAGGGAATGGTCCAGCCAGGAATCACATCTCCATGCTGGTTAATGTCCCAGCACTAGCTCTGGCTTTATTAGGCTACTGCAGCTTTCAGGGATCAAGATGGAAGCAGCAGCATTCCCTCATCCTGCACACTGATGAGGGAATTCAAAGTGTTCATTAAAGTGCAGGTTTTACATGCACTTCATCAAGGCTATGGATCTACAGGAAGCTTAAATTAATACTTACACTGCTAAAATTCAAGCTCTAGTAAAAACTCTAAGGAGAAAGAAAAATCGGAGTGTTTACAAAACCTACCAGATGCACTCCCTTCCAAATAAGTTTAAACAGTAAGTCTTAACAAGATTTTCCTGAGGACAGCTATCCTGGAATCCTTGGAAGAAATGCACAGGATGCTGTGAGGAAGACATGAGCCTCTCTCTGGAAGGTAAGCAGGTACTTTGCCCCAGAGACAAGGCAGGTGGTTAGAATGCAGCAGCCTCTTCAACTCCTTCCCTCTGAAACAAAAGCAGCCTCCATGTCTTGAATGCCCATAATTTAGACAACATGTACGGTACCCAAGCCTGCTCAAGATGCAAGGGAAATTACCAGTCTGCAGATAGAAATGAACTGGTTATATGTCCTGTAGCAGGCAAAAAGGAGCTCACCAAGGTCATTTTAGCAGAAGTCAAAAGAAGCATAAAATAATTATTTTTAGCATTTTGTTTCATGCTTGCATGCATCAGCTTTGACTCAACAACTTTTTATTAAAAAAAGGCAACAGGAATAAAACTAACATTCCAGGTAAGACATGCTCAACTTGCAACTCCAAAGTATACTTCTAGTGAACTTCATGAGAACAAAAAACAAAAAAAATTAAATAAAATAGCTTTAACATGAAAAGAGTCTCGGCCAGCAGTACTGACTTCAAATGAAGGTTAGTTTGTGCTCGGCAATCTAAAATTATAATGGACAGGCCACTCTATTCCCAGCTTTTATTCAGTCCTATTTTACTACTTCAAATATATACTACCTAAATTTGTATACTCTTTAACAGTAGTTAATCTTCAATTAAAATACCTAGAGCAGAAACTAAGATAACTGGTTTAAAAGGTAAAAGCTTATTGACAAAAACGTATTCTTCATATTGCCTTTTTTTTTAATTCTGCATATTAAAAATGTCATTTTTACGACTTGGAAAAAATCTTCAGGAATAATGAAGGCTAACAAAAGACTGAAGAGCAGTAATTAAAAAAGCTCCATATGTAGCATCCTGATTACTGTATCAGTCCCATTTCCATAACGAAAGGAGAAGTCACCAAACTGCTGCCTGTCCTTTCTGGTGACAAGGAAAGGGCAAAGAGGATGGCGTGTTTCCAAGGCATCATCCTTCAGGCTCTGAGGGAAGAACAAGAAGTCTCCTGCTGTACAAGATGTGGGTGTCAGTGTCCAGCACTTTTCTGGAATACGGTAACCCCAGCTTTGGTGGTCCCTGCACATGTAGTTAATTTGGCAGCAGCTGGGTTCAAAAGTTTATCCTCCCTTTTTGACCTGCAAAGGTTTAGTGTGTGGGCGTGCACGAGTGTGCACATCATACCACACAAGCTGAAGATGTGCAGCCACAACATACACTGTATGTGAGCATTTATGTGTCAAGGTTTGCACTCAGAACACACTGCATCTTCCTAAATACCAAAACATCATCCAGTATACACTGGAGTGATGTGCACTGGATGCAGCATTCAGTCATCCCAAGCCAAACGCAGCCAGTCTGCATTTCAAAAAGCTTCTGGAATTTTTAAGCACAATTTCAAAAGGACAAACTACTGAAAAAAAAATTTAATTGCAATACTACTCCTTAGATAAACAGATTGAACATGCTCCAACTAAAGTACACTGACCAGTTCTGCAAGCCTGACTAGATCTACACACTAACATGCCCACCACAGGTACACCTAAGTAATGGATTCAACAAACCAGGAATTCTTTTCCTATTTACAGTGCTTTCCATCACAGACACTGCAGGATAAAAGTGTAAATGAAGCTGGGGGTTAAGAAAGACAGGCAGGAAGACTAGAAAACATGAGGAGGCCAGAGACTGCTGAGCTCAGTAAGTTCATGAGTAACAGTGACAAAAGCAGAGTCACAGACTGGTGGAATATTCACAACTTGGAAGAATGAACGTATTCTCCAGTCAACATCTGAATATCTTCTTGAATTGCTCTAAAGCACTCCACAATAGCAGGCAGAAATCTCTGATCTTGGCAGAAGAATATATTTTTCAACCATTTGTCATTTTACAGCTCAGACACAGAAGCAAGTCAGTGCCTATCAGCTGAGCTTCAGTGACTGCAAAATGCTCCTCAGCACATCGTATTCACTACAAAACATCTTCACTGGGATTTAAAGAGACATCTGATTATGAATTTATAGCACATTTGTGATGGGGTTTGAGTACTCAGACAGTCACTATCACTGAGATAACAAACAGTAACTCATTAATCCATGGAAATGTGACAGTATAGTTGAGTGCAGCAGTTTTCTCAGCACTTGTGTTATTTTGAAATCTTGAATCAATTGTTTACAGAAGCTCTTCACTTGTGTTCACAGCAGTAAGTGCTCTGCATACCAGTGAATCTTTAATACTTCCTAAATTGCAGCATGTATGAAATAGTGGTTTCTTTTATTTAAATGGTAAAAACCAGCTCATAATGGATAAATAGTTCATGATGAGTGTAAGACAAATTTTCAAACAGAACAAGCACTTTGTGTTTGTTGATGAAGTTGTAACTTTCAGTCAGAATTACATAACAATAACCCTATTACAAACCAGTTCCAAACACAACAAGGGGAAAACACTCTGTATGCAACACAAATCAAGTAAAGTATGTAGGCATAATGGCACAGAAAATAAAAGTTATTTAACAGAAGAGCCCATACATCAGCAACAAACTGGGAATTAAAACACAAGATGGAGCCCTAGGGGGAAAACTTAATACAAAGACACTACAGACGTCAAGTCTATCAAGACCAGACTACTTGACCAATGCTAAAAAATGCAAGTCTCTCTTCAAAAGTTTCAGGGACAAAGTGAAAAGTTAATGTTAAGAGCTCTTGTGCATTTCAAACCTTCTTATGACCTAAAAAAAAAGAACCAACCCAAAAAAAACTACCCAGCTTTACAGGGAAATTTCCAGTTTTCAACAAAGATGTTTTATACCGTGCTTTAGCATCAGATGTGATGCTTAATACATGAAAAACAAAGGTAAAAACTCTCCAAGAAAACAAAAACTGTGTTTTTATTGTTATACAGTAATCCTAACATGTAGTCATAAGAAAAAAACACTTCTTATTTTTGTTTCAACACAGTAGTACCCAACTACTTTGAAAAATCCCCAAACAAAAAAAATAAATAATAACTATTCCAATAAATTACATTAAAGCAGATAAATAAAACTCATGAAGCAATAGAAGACAGAAGAACAGGTTCCCAATGCCATGCAAGGCTTTGGGCTGACATGTCTATGGAAGGGATACCAGCCTCAGCTGCTGTGTGAGCAGGGACAGCACATTTATTCCTCCATTAGTAAAATCTGTATTATAAGTATAAACTGGGAGTAACTACACATTTGATGGTTGAAATGAGAGGATGAATGATCCAGTAACTGCTGCTCACAACAAGGAAAACAGAGGGACAGATACTGCCTTACAGAAGCCTCCCAATTGTCACACAGCTTGCTCTCAAATTTTTGCAGCCCCAATGGGCAGACATTTAGATTAGAAATTAAGAAATGAAGGCCTAGGCAGTTCTGCTTCTTTGGCTTCCATCAGTTCACAATATTATTTCTCCTCTGTTTCAGTTTCCTCACTTACAAAACACTCTTCCTAATGCTACAGTTCTTTGTACAATACCTTGAAATACAGAGTCCTTTTTCAACCTGAAGAAATGCTACACATTCTGTGTAAGTTTACAAAGTGTCATTGTTGATGAAACAGCGTGTTCCTTTTAATTCCATATTTAAACAACTCTGCTGAGGTCTAAAGATGTTGATTTATTTCTGATTTTACAAATTTTAAAAAAGGCTTTCCATGGAGATGTAATTCATGAGTTTAACATTTCATCAAATATGCTTTTGTTAAGTGTGGTTGAGCAGGCACATTACTCAAGGTCATAAACTTTAAGTCAAATCACAGGCAACTGAGCAGCTCCTGTGCTTTTTCTATGGTCTCTGCGCCTCCACAGAAGGCTAATTATTTTACAACAAACTTGAGAAGTGTATTTTTTACCCTGAAGCCATATTTGTTCCTTGTTTCACTGTTTCTGTTTCCACAGCAGGAACTCTTGTCTGCAGTTCATACTTTCCCATCAGAACCACAGTGCTTGAATCATCCATACACCAGCAAGAAGAATCATGTTGAAGGTAAATTACATCCTTAAGAAGCATTAACTTCTGAGTGATGTGAAATTTAAACCACAACAAAAGAAAACATAGACACAGTTCAAAAGTCAAATAAGAATCAGAAGTGTCTCTCAGCTAGCCTAGCTGTGGGTCTTTCAGTGCTGCTGGCAAAGACCCCAAAACAACAAACCAAAAACCTGCTGTCCTCTCAAAATACAATCAAAAGGTACCAGGAAAAAAGAGTGAAAAAACCCCAAAACTATTAAGGTGTATTTGCTAAAAAACTTGATCTATTTGTGTCCTTACAACTATAACATGCATATATAATTATGGAAAATTATTAGATCATCCAGAGAACATCTCAATTTAAGGTAGGATGTTTCCTGAAAGTACACCTTTGTGCCTTTCCAGATGTATTCACAACTCTTATGAATTACACAATAGCCAGTTTTCTTCACAAGATTAATCCCCAATAGAGAATACATGCAGTGGATCAAAACACACTATTATGAAAGCAATTAAAAAAAATTACCAACAGTCTAAGCCAACAGGCTTCTGGCTGACCCAATAACTACTCCAAAAGACAACACACTGCAAAAGCTCCAGGAGATGGACTTATACTGGTGCTAAACCAAAACTCCAGAGTCTTCTTCACTGTACTGTCATAAATTTGCTGGCAACTTATCTAATATCTCTACATCTCTGCTCCATGGCTTTCTAGAGGAAAAAAAAGAATAAACTCCATCTGAAATAAGACAGGCACTAGCTGGGGGCTACCACTACCAAATGTCAGGGAAAGGACTTGAAATAGTTACAGTCCATTATACTCATATTTACCTTATGGATATAGCAATAAAATTCACATGTGAATACAAAAAAAAAAAAAAAA
>VXBI01006644.1:233579-379956 GCA_013397375.1 Toxostoma redivivum
CAACCAAAAAAAAAAAAAAACAAAAAAAAAAAAACAAACTGTCCAGCTTCACCCAGAATTTAGCTGGACAAGAACTCTGCATATAATGTGCACATTGCCAGAATTCAACAGTCTTCTGAAAAAAAAAAAAGCCTTAACCTCTTTGCTTGTACTGAGGTAAGCACATTGTGCTGAGTTGTTTGAGCATATAAGCTGTTTGAATTCATTTTTACATGGAATATAACTTTCTTAACACCTATGGTTTTTTTTTATCAGTGTAAAACTTGCAGAAAAACAGTTCTGCAATAGCAAACAGTTTATTATTCTAAGCAACAAATCAGATGGCTACAATGAAAACCATTATTATTACATCAGCTCCGGTCTTAGGATAAGCCCCAAGATATGCTGACATAAAAAACAGAAGTCATGGAAATATAGAAACAAAAGTCTCAGGACATTGTTTTGTACAAAAATAGATATTCCTATTTTTAGAAGGGAAAAAAAAAACCATACCAGCAAATGCATTGCTGAACTGTGACTGGTCTGGAAAAGGGAGTTCCCCGACTATATAAATTGTCAACCTCACCCAAAATAAAGCAAGTGGGTTGTTTTGGTTTGGACTTTTTTTTTACATCTGTTATGACCAAATGACCCTCTTAAGGGAGGTAAAGCCTATTTTAATCTCTCCAGTTGTCCTGAAGCTGCTATTTTATCTTTGTCAGTTCTACAGCCTTGTCTTTCACAAGTACCCTGAACCCAACCTTTAAGTTGTTTCCTACTCGTGGCACTTTTCTGAGGGACCAGCAATCTCACATGCTGGAAAAGGGCTTCCTGCACAGAAAAAGACTCACACCCCAAAAAAACTTGGGATGAGACAAAAAATAAATACCATGATACCATGTGCCAGCAGTTTGCTGTTCAGGAAATCTGTAATTGGAAATCGTATCATAAAACACAGCTGAGCAAATGAAAAAAGAAGTCACACTTTCCTTCTAGGTATTCCAACTGTCTCTGGTAAGAAAAGAAGGGAGATCAGCAACTGTACTGGGATACAAAGAAACCATAACATGTAGTAGTGCTCCAGGTGCTAAAAACATTCCCTTTTCAAGAGCTGGAACATATGGGAATCACAGGTGGCTCTCCCAGGGCAGCCAAAATGCACACACTGTCTTGAGTCAATGCTGAGCAAAAGCCCATTCTGAAACCTCTTGGGACACCACACAGTGAAATCAAATGGCAGGGATGCTCAAACTGCAGCTCCATCTTCCTTCAAGCACTACATACAGAATTCCTTTGTACAGCCTTGGCTGCAAGCCCACTGGTTTCCCCACTTAATGCTGAGACGAGCTGTAAAGCTTTTATATTTGTGGAAGCACATGGAGAAAGTGCCTGAAAAGTGCCAGTACATGTCTGAAATGCCACCAGCCTGTACCATCTTAAATCACATGCAGCATTAAGACTGATAACTAAGACTCATATAAAACCGGTCTAACAAATCCAATTTAATAAAATAAATTAATAACTACTGCAATCTTTCTCCTTTCATGATGACCAAATATGGCTACACAGCATCAGCTTTCAGCAAGGCTGGGGGAAGGGGAAAGACTTGTTTAGCAGTTGGTCACATTTAGTCAGACAAAGCTGGAAGGAGGCAAAAGGGTAATAATTTAGTGATGAAGAAACTCCAAAGACCTAGAAAAGCATGGCAGCATCCAGAGATGGGGCTTGCCAAAAGGCTATTTTGGGGACAGATAGGGCTACAAAGCTGCTATTAAGCTTCAATCCTTAAAATAAGCCCATAAACTCAGAAAATATTTATCTGTAAGGGTGGCAGCCCAATAAAAGTTTTATGAATGTTTTAAAACTGCCCTGTCAAGGGGCTAGCTGCTCAGTCACCTCCCTCCCTCCTAAAAAAACAACACAAACAAGAAAGTTAGGCCCATGTGTCAGGTTCCCAAGCAGGAATAGACAGGACTGCCTGAAAAATGGCTCTGCACCTCCTGCACCCTCTCATTCAGCCAGCAAAGCACACACCTCCCTGCTGGGAACACCAGCACCCAGCCCTACACACCTTCCCCAAGAGCTTTCCTCCTCCTGTCACTCACTGCATGCTGAAGAAGGGGAAAAAGAAATCAGTGTATGTGAACAAGAAACACCACGGACAATGGGAAAATATAAACTCAATCTGGTTTTAAAGTTTAATGTCTTAAATCTTGGACCCAGAGATGGTAACAACATTTGGTTTGTGCTGCCCAAATTACCAGTCACTGTTAATTGGGCAATGGCTTAAAGACAGGCAGTGGGCCAAACGTCGAGGATCAAGAAAAGTCCACTCTGGACTTCCCATGTGTCCCATTTTTGTTAACACCTAAAGGCTTTAGGGAAAAATCAAGCAGAAGTAACGCAGACAAAAAGAGTGAGTTTAAGTAGAAGAACATAAAATTCATCTACAAAACGGTGTGAAGCCTGGAAACTCCAGACAGAAGAGTGATGCTGCTTCTCCCTCCTGCCAGATATTTTCTCATCTCCTATTCCCCACCATCACCAAATCCAAAACTCTATACAAAGCGTAGCCAGAGGATGTTTGGCACATTCCTCAAAATCCAGGAGAGAAATAATCACCAGCAGCAAAATCAAAATGGGATGAAAAATAAGGAAGAGCAATGAAAAATTGTTTGCAGCCAACCAGACTCTCACTGCTCACATGCAGAATTTGCCATACAGTAGTTAGGACCAATTCAAAACAGCTTTCAAAAGAAGTGAACTACAGTTTGTTCACACTTAGTCCACTCTTCCTAAGCAGCACCATCCTACATGGTTCCTTCAATTTCATTTTCAAGTAAAATGCTTATAGACGTAAAACCAATTCAAACTGCCCAAAGAAAATAACCCAGATCTCTATGGCAGAACAGGGGGTCTCATGTGCACTCATACAACGGAGCACACACAGCTCCCAGGCTGGTGATGCAGATGTGAGGCTGTGGCCAGCCCAGGGATGGTTGGCAATGCAGATGTTTCCTGTCACCAGTGTCATGTTTGTGCTGTTACACATTTACTTTTTTAAATGTATTGTGTTACTCCATCTATCTTAGTGAATTGTCCATCTTGTAAAATTCTAATTATATTTTTTTCTTCTTCTTATCTGCATTATCTAAAATTATTTATACTATTATAACCTAGGTTTCAAACACTGGTTATAAACATTGTTACAACAGTTATGAGATCAGGGTTCCCATACATACACACAGAGAGATGAATAATTTACTTTACAACTGCTCTGAAATGCTGGAACATGATTTTGTTTCCCCAACATGCTGCTCTATCAAAAATCAAAAAAAACCCAACAAACTAGAGGGACGAGATCCAATCTGTCTTCCCCTGAGATCTCAAAGTAGTAGCTTTTCTGAAGATGGCACAACAGTGTCCTGTATTTCAAGCTTTGTTGACCACTTCTTTCTGGGGCTGTGGAGCAGTTGCTGAGCCAGAGTTTGGCAGGAGTAAGTGCTCTGTTAGATTAAATTTCAGCATAATGTTCTTGATAGGAATCGGAGCACCATCCTGAAAGTGCAACGGGAGGGTAAAACGCCAGCCATCAAGATGGATGGTTTGTTTTTATTTTTATAGAGATTTTCTAAACCTCAACTTTCACCTCTTATCCCCCTCCCCCTCCTGTTCTCAGTCACCTCCAATACTCCATCTGTCCGCCTCATTTAATAGAAGCCTATATTTCCTAGCTAATGGATGCATTTGGCTAAGAAGATAATCTCTTTGTGTTCGCTTCAGTTGCCACATTCCTGTTATCATATTAATACTGATTAAATACGAAACCCAACATTGAAGTCAGACCCCACACATTATTTAAAAGCGACAAGATGTTCATATTTTGGCACTTTGAAACCTCAGCCAGCATAGAAGTGACCTCTCCCCCCCACCTCTGAACACCTTTCAGCTGGGATGCCATCCATATGGATTTGTACAGGACAGCGTACTTTAAGAGCATTGTCCTGCTTGAGAACACTGTGCACTCCTAAAGCCTCTCAGGAAACCTGAACTTCAAACTGATCTCAGGGAAATGAAGACATTGCAGGTCAAGCAGCACAACACTGGGGGCTACAAGACAGGAAGGGTCCATACAGGTCTCTGCTCTCTCAAAAAGTCCAATGGCCATTAACAACCCACGTTTATGCCTCAGTTTCCCCATCTGTACGACAGGACACTTCACAAGCTGTGCTATAGGTGTGCAGCCAGTTTATTTATGTCTGTTTGGGTCTGCACAGCTAGAGACTGAAGGTGCTGCAGAAAAATGAAGCATGAATAACCAGACATCAAATCAGCAAAAACTAATTCAACAAATTCCGGGATTTAAGCCAACTTTGTAACATGTCACATTTTAAAATCAGCCAGTCTCTCATGTGATAAGCCACTTCTAACCCTAAGCAAAGTCATCCTCAAATTCCAGAGCAACTCTACTCATTAGAAACAGCACCTGCAATAAGACCCAGATAAATTTGCACCATTCCTTTCTCATTTCTCATGTGACCATCATCATCCTCTGAGGAGGAAGAAAACTGGGACAGAACAGCTATGGAAATGAGACTAATAAGATGCACGCTTTAACTCTCTGTATTGTTCAACATGTAACCACCACTAATTTTTTTAATAAAAAATTATTAACATAGCTACTTCTTGATTTCAGGTTTATCCCATCCAATTTAATGAGCTCCCACTATCAAGTCAGTAGAAGAAGAAATTAGTAAGACAACCTCAAGGTTCTTGTGCAATTCATCGTGTAAGCCGCTGATTTGTCAGAACTGCAATCAGTAAGAGCCTGAGCTGCACGTTGTAGGCATCTCCGTGTGCAAACATCAAGTCTCAGAATGAAAGCACCATAGTGACATACGTTACACATGCAAATTTTTTATGAGTTCCTGAAGACAGACCCAGTGTTCCAACCACTCTGATTACAGCTACCTTTCTTTGAGACCAGGTCCAAGCTGCACACTCCACTCAGCCCGTTCATTTCCTAGAAGGCGATGCGACACCTCCTGAGCAGCTCAGGAGCAGACGAGGTTATAGCATGGTCAGGAAAGCTCCCTGGGGATGTCACGAAGGCTAAGCTAACCTTCTGAGATCCGTATAAACAAACAACTGAACATGGAGAGCCTTGAACCGAGGGACTGCTGTTTATCTAACCCCTGAACTGCAAAAGACATCAATCCCTGCCTTATTAAAGAAATGCATACGCTAGCCAGGCATGCCTGCTTGATCAGCTCTCTCCCATTCACAGCTTCTCCAGGGTCGGAGGAAGTTTCAACAGGCCCTGTTCCATAAATAAAATCCTTCTGGCTGGTGATATCTAAATTGTATTAAGACTGGCTCAGACAGCTTCAATTAGAAATAATCGGCAGGGGTGGACTGAAATACCCTCCATCAATTTGCTTACAGATGGTCTTTTCCTCCTTTTCTTCCTTAAGCCAATTCTACCTGGTTCAGTGAAAGTAGCAGGTAATCACAACATGCTTTCACTTATTCTATGTGTAATCCATATGTATGTGTGTCCTGAAATCAAAACCTAGTATCTAATATAAGAGTAAAAGCTTGAAATACAGAGGCAATCAACAGGTCTTTAACAGAAGATTCCCAACCACCAGCAAGCAAACCCAGGAAACCTCAGTCTGAATAACACAACCCCTTCCCATGTTTACAAGATTTCTCTCATTTCTTAGCCACTCGAAAAGCAATCATTTGTGTATGCTACAAATCCATCCTTTCTTTATCACGATTAGAGAAAATAAGGTTATTCAACCAAACTCATTTGCAGAACTCTACAGCATAGTCTTCTTACAAGAATAAGTATTGATTAAAGCTCAAAACATTAGAGAGAAATAACATTTAAAATATTTTGTTGATCTGTAATTTTTTCCAAATGCCAAATAAAACTTTTTTCTTGTGCTTGTGAGAAATAAGTTCTAAAAGAGACTCACTCCTGCTTTTGCTTGAGCATACATTTACTCTGAAATCTAATCACATATTTAAGATTAAACACTAGTGAATTGCACAATGATCAATTGAACAGAAATAGTCAAGTTGTAGTATTTCCACAGATGTGAGAAATTAATTTGATTTTTCACAGGAATAAATTGTCAAATATTAAATTATATACATATTTTAGTATTTTCCCAAAAAACTTTTTTGGCCATGGTCAATGGAAAAATATTCTTTAAAATATTCAACTTCTCTTAAAAGGAAGAGCAGCTCAGAGAGCCTGGGTCAATAAACCCAAGCTTAAATTTCACCTCAAGTAAAAAATAAAAACACTGATAATTTACTGAATAAGTCAATCTTGCTCTGAATGTGCACAATTTCAAGACAGAAAAATAAAACCCACAACTAAATCCAATTACATTATGTCCTCAAATTACTCACTTCAGAGCATAACAAGGAAAATATGAAGAAAAACTAGGGGAAAAAGTCCAGAACTGGGGAAGCAGGCATCAATTTCCACACGAACTCCAAAGGGACTATAATCTTTGAACATCTTCTGAGGAGGTACTTGTGAGAACAATCTACTGTAATGAGCCATGAAAAGAAAATCCCCAGTTCACGATATACAGCCTGCTCTCCTGTCAGCAGGAACTTGCACTCTTTAGCACATTTTCAGTCCTCAAAAAACATCTTCTTTCTCTTATGCTTGGCACATGGCGCTTGGCACAGCCTGTGTTACCATTGTGGGAGCTTGAAAAGATAATTCATTGCAATCATAAAGAAAACAAATGCATATTCTTCAGGCTGCATTCATGCTGTAATACCAACATATTACATACCTGATGAGTTGATACTTCAGCAGGCAAACAGTCCCTTGCCTAACACATCCATACATCAATTGGCTTTGTTAGGGAGAGAGAATGTTGTTCTTTCAGACAGAAAACTGAGAAGGTAAACAAATGCACTGAGGAGTAAATACATACCTGGCAGTAAACTTGTACTGAATTATAAATCCTCAGGTGCACAGCAAAAGCCTGCACCACACAAACAATGTTCTTCATTTACATACAATGACACAGTTTAGGATGGAACAACAAAGTAATCAGAGGGATGGTACAGTAATCAAAAGGATGGCATCATCTTGGTTCATGGTTCTACATACATACACACACATATATATATATCTCCCTTAAAAAAGAAACCAAAATAAAATGCAACAGAGGCTGCTCTGGGTTGTGTGGGAAAGATCAGGGGAAGGGGCAGCAGAAATAAGAAAATGGCCAGAGAGGGAACTGAATGGGGAGGGGAGAGTAGAAAGAGATTAGGGTAAAACATCAAGAAAATCAAGCTGGGTAACTCATCAGTTGTAACACAGGAAAGAACAGGTTCTCTGAATCACCTAATTGTCTTGATTTACTAATTTGGAATAGTTGAGGAAGATGAGGTAAAAGCAGTGAGGGGAATTGAGGGCTCAGAGGTTTAAAAAATATTTTCATAAACACATAGCACAAAAGTATGCAATATAGAGCTCTTGGGATTGAAATTACAACTTCAGATATTATAAAAAAGACTTTTCTAAGCAGGATGATGGTCTTCTCTACTTTTCCTATAACTTTTATTCCATGTACTAAGTATTTTTTGCATGTTTTTAAAAATGCTGTAATACTGTAGCTACTGGCAGGAAATGCTTTTGTTGCTTATGTATAGCATTATACAAAATCATGTTACAGCAGAGCCCTCCCTGTGAAAACAGGTCTATTGAAGCTCCAGTTATTTCCTATTCTTTATTAAACACTCAAATCCCTTCGTGAAAACACAAACCAAAGACTGCTTTACAGAGACTTCCTTGAAATCAATGCACACTATTAAGAACAACTATTTTTTTTGTCCCCAAACTCAAAACATGGATCAGGCTCTCAAGGTTAACGTCCTTGTCACACAACAGTTCTCATACACTGTGCACTGGCCACTGTTGCGAGTCAATACTTCAAATACTCTACAATTTGCAAACCACAAAGCTCTATGCCTCCAGGAAGCCCCTGTGGTGTATGTTTTTACTCAGACTTCAAAAAGCTATGAGAACAAACACTGGTGGAAAGGGAAGGTGAAAGGCCCACGGGATGAACGATCAAAATCAAGTAAACGAGCACAAACAGTTTACAGAAAGGGAGAGAATTTCATGGCAAGGGGGCAACCTGAATGCATGAGTGACCCTTGTGGAGACTCAGGAAGATCAAAGCTATGTAAAGGCTTGTAACCAAAGTATTTTCCACCCAAATACTGCAAAGCTGTGAGTGAGAACTGTAACATCCAAAAACCAGCATCCCATTTTGCACATAAGAAAGCAGAAATAAAGATGAAGGAAATAATTCCTTCATTGTATTGCATAAATAAACTACAGACCTGGGAACACAAAAGTTGGATTCATGGCTTCCACTTCCTTTCTCTACGTAAATGAGAGGGGTCTTGGAGAAAGCTGCCCACTACAAATAGGACAGAGCAAGTTCGTCCTGACCAGATCATCCTGAAACCCCTGGTCCACCTGTCTAGAGAGTATTTCAGTCATCTCTTACCAAAAATGTAACCCTTCAAAGTAAACTTCCACCTTAAATATCAAAATAAGCAATTATAAATCGTGTATCTCCCCTGAATATTTTTTGGAGAATTTAAGGATCACTTTAAAAAGTACCATAGTTGGGCAGTTTGGCCATGTACCTGAATCCCTCACATTTAGCTGTACTGACATCAGCTAAGTCCTCAGTAAGAAAAAAGGCCCTACCTACCCACAAGGAGAATGCTTAACTGAGCAGCCATAAACCAACAGAAATTTTTATGACATTTTGTACCTCTTCAGAAGAACCTGTACTTTGTTCCTTCTGTACATTTTACCAAGGCACTCATGGAAGCATTCCAAGCTTGCAAAGGGCAAGTATATGAGAACTAAATTTAAAAACAAACAAACAAACAAAAAACCCCCAAAACAAAACATATTCCTATTTGTTCTAGGAGATACAAGATATTACCAAATTACTAATTTTTTGATGCTCTAAGATTGCTCTGTGTAGGCACATAATAAAACCCACTGTTACATTCTTTTTCAAGAAAAAAAATGTTTTCGCATTTCAAATTACAGCATTACTGAATTTGCAAAATTAAACACCTAAAAAGGACAACAACAAAAAACAGACAGAAGGTAGCACACACATCTTATTCTTGTTTGCAGAATGTGTGGTACACTAAACTATTTCATGAAAGCAATCGTGTTGTTCCACGCTGTGTTCTAATCAAATTGTTTGCAACTTCAGCAGCATAAACCCAGTGAAGGCAAAATTAAATGAAGAATTTGGTCTGTAAGGAATGGGATATTTGGGTTTTAGTGGCTGTGCAAGGCATCTCCACTTAAAATGAAAAATATCCAAAATAAAAATGCAGCAGAAATTTAAAAACCTGAATATGGTTCTATTCTGTGGTTGTGTGTTTATAGAACCATCACATGTGCGAAACAGGGTAGGATTGCTTTTATAGGGGAAATAAATTCATTCAGTTCCTCATTTTGAATGTTTAATTTTACCTCCCACCTACACGTTGGTTTATTTTCCTCCAAAAAGGTAACCTTCAGTCTAAAGGAGCCCCATTCAACAAAGGATTTCCTAAGCACATGAAGCAAGACTCACAACAGCCCAATGGGCAGTTTACATAACAGCAGCATGGAGCCAAATGGTTTCAGATAATTTGGAAATGGTGCCCAAGTAAGTTAATGGTGATGTGATGGCAAAGACAAGCACAGAACAAACACAGGCAAATGGAGCAGCCTGTTTGGCCTCATCTGCTGCAGACATGCCCTGCCAGAGAGCTGGACTGGGCAAGAGGCTCCAAGAGCTTACAGCTGCTCTTAGAATTATTCAAAATGCTGCAAAGTAACAGGCCTAAATGTGCAAGATGCTTATTTTCTCCCAGGGAATGCAACTTTCCACAGTAACTACATTCCCCCAAAATAACAAAGCCTGGATTAACTGGAAAGACTTACGACCACAAGAGACTCTACACAGAAGTAAGGTTATTATACACAGCAGCATTTCCAGCTCTCAGTTTTACCACAAATCTCAAGATAAGTGCACCTCTTTTGAAATCCCAGATCCTAAAAACATGCAACTGAGTGCAAATCTCAGTTTGTTTAATTTATGTATCTAGCTCTTGTGGCTTAGGAGAATCTTATATATGACCTGAGCTTATCTAAGAAAAGAAACCATCTTTACAGATTTTTTTTCTTTTAATAAAAGGAAAATCATTATTTTGGGGCTTACTATCGTGAGTACTTTGGACAGCTGACTACCAATGTCACTGCCAACTGAAACAACAACTGTTCAGTTTCAAAAACACTTGTAAAAACCCACAGTCGTCTCCCAAGCTCTTCCCACATTATCAGATCCCGATTTTATCTTCAAATTAAGATAAATAAATTCTATTATAGCATCTTTCTATTTTGCAACAGGGATTTGAAACTTAAATTCAGGATAACTAGTAGAGCAATTGCTGCTCTTGGAGGCAAAAAAGGAAACTTAATTAGAATGCACTTGGAGCAGACTATTTTGGCAGCTCAATTCCCAATGGCCTCCATCTGCAGAGGGCAATCTCAGGCACAGAGCTAGACTGGATTTTCCCTTCAGCCCTTCCTTTCAGGAGCTTACAATATTACAGCACTAGAACATCCACAAGTCAGAAAAAAATCACCTCTACCTTGCACATCCCTACAGAAGCCTGAAAATGCTGGTAGAGGTATTTGAGGGCAAACCAAGCTGTTACTGGCATCCAACTTCAGGGACCAAGAAAGATGGGCAGGGGATGCAGTAGCAGATGAATGAAGAACAGAAGCAAGGAGGAGAAAGGTAAGAACATCAGCAAAAACTTAGTCAAAGTGAAGGGAGGCTCAAGGGAGATTGGAAGCAAATATTAAGAACAGAAAATGTATGCAAGTGATTACTAAGTGGAGTGTCTTTCAGTTGTGGGTTGCAGGTTTTTTTTTTTCTTTCCCAATTGATAGAATCTGTAGAAGTCAGGATACCCTATGGTCAAACAAATCCCATTCTGCTGGAATTCCTTTTATTTTCTTAATAGGATTTCTTTCCATAAATAGCACAAATAAATAATTTCATATTTACAGCAGGACTCCAGTGAAATGCAAAAAATGAAGGAGTTGATTACTCACTGAGGAGGAAAAAATCCCTCAGTGCAGGACAACAGGTCAATTACAAAACATCACCAAAACCAGCAAAGTTTTCCTTGTATGAGTCAGCATGGGGAATGCAATAACTTAATTAGACCTGGTATCATAATGCATCTCAAAATGGAGAGCTAATTAAGATATTCTTTTTCATATATGAAGTTCTAAATGCTTAACTTCACCACCTTGTCTTTTCAAGGCAATTGTCTTTATATTGAGGCAGCACCTGCATCCTTACTGCTTTCCACATACAAACAGTAAGCTCAGACAAATATGCTCTGAGCCATGTAGAAATAAACTAAACAAACCCAACAAGCAGCAAAGCCCAGAGTGAAAGCTCAGTTTGCTTTGGGGCTGAGCTCACACTTGTGCAAGTGTGAGCTGCTTTGCTTCTCAGAGAGCAAAAAGGGCTCAGTACACACTGCTCTTTACTGCCACAGCAGGACTGGTCAGAGAGCAATAGGAAAACTTCCTGAAGGCCACCCAACAGCCCTGCCCTCGAGGGGAGGGTGATGTGGTCTGTAGCAAAGAAACACTGCAGTTACATCATGTGGTGCACAACCACCAATGCTCCTTCTGGTGCACTAGCGACACTTCCATCAAACTCTTCTCGCACAAGAATAGAAAGGGTGGGGGGCAGTAAAATAAAAGGTTCCCTCTCACTGTTTTCAATGACCCAGAGGATCACTATGTAGCCCAATCAAGAGCTTACACAGGAGCTGGACTCTTTTCTTTCAGACACACTCAAATGCTGCTACATCACCTGATGCCTGATAATTCTGTAGTCCATGTCTGCTTGATCCCAGAAAAGCAACCTGCTGGACAGACACTCCAATGGAAACTTCAAATCCAAAGAAGAATCATAACTGCCCATTGCTCCAGTGTGCAATGATCTGATGCCTGTGAAACCAATCTTACTACCAACACATTCCCCCTTCAGAGCTCTCAGTTCAGATATTCCATCCTGCCATTCTGTCATTGCAAAGAAGACCAGGCTCTCCCAATCCTATCATGAATGAGGCAGACAGGCACAGTTAGTAAGTTCACATTTCCTTGACTTCTCTTTTCATTCAGAAGGAACATACACAAATTTTGACTTTGATTCCACAAGAACACTCTAAGGTCGATAAAACTGGTTATTCAGCTTTAAAGGTCAGTATGGGATCCTATGATGTCACCACTCAAAAGGTAGGCTCCATTCCTTCAGGCCAACCTTTTAGTTTAAATGCAGCACAAATTCCTAGTTCCTATGTGGTCACCAGGACTTCCACATCACTGAAGTTTAATCTGCTCAAGAGGGGATCATACAAGGAAGTGATGCTTCCCTGGCAACAATCCTCTCCCAGCCTCTGCCCATACTACACCAGCCAACTTTCACAAAAAGGAGAGAAGGAGATTTATGCCTGAAGTACCCCTTAAGGATTTTAGGTTTTGTTTGGTTTAGAGGGTAGGGGAAAAGAGACTCTGAAAGAACAAGCAGAGCTAATCTCCAGCTTTTAAATAAAACACAGCTACACAGATTTCTCTGCCCTTGGGCTTTTGTTTTTCCTCTTGACTGAAATCCTGCTCGGCTTCACCTGATACTGACAGGGATGGCAACCCACCAGACCCTTGTAGCCAACAATTTTTTATTTTCATTTATTAAAACAGAAGCCAGGCTGGGAAAACAAGGACATTAAATGTGCCTAAATTCCATTTGGCCTAAGAAAAGATTATCCTATTCTAATGCAACACAAGCAAAGAATTCCAAATGTCAAGATCTCCCACAAAAAAGGTATGCTGCTTAGTGACAGGATGTTTAATTATTCTCATTGCAAAGAAAAGGTTCAGGCTGCCCCATTCCTACTGATGTCAGTAAGGAGTGCCCTCCAAACCACAGAACTGGGAATATGGCATTAACTACAGTCAACCATTTAAAGCTTGTCTTCTACAGTTGTTAAGAAAAACCCAAACCCCTGAAAGTCTTATTCCACAAATGCCAGCTATGTTGGCGTGTGGAGACCTACCTGAACAAAGTGACATATGCCTTGAATAGTAATGAAAAAAAAAACAAATATCAAAAAAGAATACAATCAAGATAGCTCTTGAGGAGGAGGTACAGAAGACAATGTGATACACAACTGTTGTATTTTTCAATCTTCACATAACTTTCATTTCCCTCATGATATTTAACCTCTAGTCAACTTCCTTAAGTGGAATGCTAAAAAAATACTGAATAAAATTGAACTCCACTTTTAAACCCTCAGTTTTTAACTGGAATTGAAATCATGCAGAGTAGTGCTGTTCATGTACAGCTCTTACATCATAGCTCTCCCACTATGTCATTAAGTACTTTGCAAGCCAGTGTGGGATCTCATCCAATGAAAAAAGTGGCAAAATATAAAAACACCAAAGATGCACCAAATCGACACTATGCTAAGGGGAAAACATTTCTACTCTTAATTTCACATGTAAGAATACAAGGAATTCTCAAGACTAAGACACTGAGCTGAATTCTGACCACTTTGTGTCGTGTTGTACCAACACTGCAGGATCCCAGAGGTACTGTGTTCCTGGGCTAGAAAGAAGATCTGTGCTGTTACTTCAGAACAGACTTTTATAGCACCTTCAATCCCTCTTACCTTGGGAAACAGTGAAACAGACTTGTTCTCTCAAGCACATGGCAAAAAGTTACTGGCAACAAAAGACAAAGTCATAAACCAGTTTGTTTTCACCTGTTTTAAGAAACTTGAAATGCCTGTTATCCTGTATGGCTGAAAAGAACAGAGAAGCCACAAAGCTTGTACTCCAATATTCTCATTTTTATCTCTTTTTATGAAAAGTGTCTTTTATTACATTGAAATTTGCTCAATCCAGAAATGTGTTCAGCTCTTAGGAGTGTTAGATATGCACTGCTTCTTTCACATTAGGAAATAAGGTAACTCTTTTAGCCATGTACAGCAATTTTTAGTCAAAAAGAGGAGAATGGCAGTCAAAGACATTGCAGTGCCTCAGAAAGGATGAACACTTCACTAGAAATTAGACAGAAAGGAAAGTGAACCATGCCTCAGATATCACACATGCTCCAATTAGATTTAAAATGTTGTTACGTTTTAAAATAATCAAGCACAAAACAAATGCAATTAGCCAAAACCAAAGAAATGAGCATATATGAAGTTGATATTTTAAAAGGTGTCAAGATACACAGCAACAGATCACACTTTTGCAAACCAAGCACAGTTTTACAGGGTCAGTTCTTGGATGAGAGACAGTTAAATAAAATCCACAATTAGCACCATTCAAATGATATGCTGAACTTTCCTCTAAATGTCTTATCAGCTGGCACAACATTCCTTGGTGCAAGGTATGTTGAAATGAGCATTTTCCAAAGACCATCATTGTTAGCTTTTATCTACTTTACAATAAGACACAAACATACAGTTCCTGCCTCCTCAAACTTGTTCTTGAACAATACTTTTCACTCACTTACCCTATACAGTGTTCCATTTACAACTAAAACAGCTGCCACATATCAGCCACCTCAGCAAGCAGTGCCCCATCAGCAGCTTGATCCCTCATCCACACAAAGCATAACTTTAAAAGCAGTGTAGTTTAAATTGCCTTTCAAATCCCATCTGCTGCTTAAGCAGCTTGTTAAACTATGCAAACTCTCTTGTGAGTTCAGAGATTATGTCCCCCCTTTTTATGCATTTGACCATGCAACCAGTCTGGAAAGGAAGCATCATCCTGTCAATTAACAGGCCTTGAAACTTCTCCTTCAGTTAAAGCACAAACAGCTCTACAACTGAGCCCTACAGAACAGCAGATCTGCCAGCATATACTTCTTTTTTCTTCTAGATGCTGCGGCAAACATTCTAGAAAGTAGGTTATACCTTGTCATTCAAGCAATATAAGCATGCCTGGACACAAAACCAGAAGTGAAATGAAAAATAAATTGTACTTCCATCCACCATCCTACTGCCTGCCTTCACTAGCAAACATCCAAGCAAACTACACATGAATATTGTCAAACTGGAATACATCATCTTCCTCTGCAAAGATGATGTGGCAGTGCAAGACATCTCTGCTAAATAACATCTCTCAATAGTCAAGTTACACTTTGCTTTATTTCATGTTATTAAGCTTTGCTTGCATCTCCTTGGACCACCCTAAGGGATTTTTCTTCGTTATGTTCTTCAAGTACTTGTGGATAATACTATCTCCCACTTAGACATCGTTTAGCCAAGTCTCATGCATTTCTTTTCATCTTCTTTCCCTCATAAATCAATCCCTTCAGCCTCTCCAGCATTTTTGCTGCTCTTCCCTGAATTTCTTCCAAAATACTGACATCTTTCAGCAACTGAGGAACTTCCAATTGCATGCTGTACTCTAGATGTGCTTTTTGTACTCCAAAGAAAGATAATTATGTCTTTTCAAGAAATATTAATGCTCTAAGCCTGGAATAAATCTAAATCGGGAATTTCATTATTTTGGGTTTCTTTCCAGAATGGATAGCAATTATCCCCATTTCACAAGGCAGAAGAGCAGAGAGAAGTATCTGACTTATTGCTGCACACAAACAGTGCCAGAGTAAGAAACAGATCCACCTTCTGCCTTTCCCAGTCACGGTCTGCCAAGTTTCAGCCCACAGATGACATAAAACAATGTTCCCAGGCTGATCTATAGCAGGCACAAGACATTTCCAAGTGAGTACAGAAGAACACTTGGGGAGCTCAACACTTGCTGATGTGAGTGGGTGCTGTGGGACCAGTGCAGCACCCTAAGATGTGCCATGGTCAATTATTACCTTTAGTAGTCAGGAGACAAACCTCTGACTCATCTCCTTGAATTTTACTGCCATGAAGATGTTTGTTTCTAAAACCAGCCATTAGCTATCATCAGGACAACCAGCTGAACAAGCTAACTCAGTTCTAGAGGTTGACTGGTTTAAAACATGAGAGGGCTGATGGACTGCCAGGCTGAGGCAGTAAAAGGCAGTTTTCAACCTGGACATTTCCTTCCCTTCCCTCCCACTCCCTGATACATTTCTGAACGAATCATAGAAAAATAACTTCAGAAAAATTTTAAAAAGGTCTACCCAAAAAGATACATAAGAGACTGTATGAAAGGAGGCAAGGATGAAGAATGGGCTGGGGGTAAGGGAGAGAGAAGTCTGACCAGTTAAATTAAAAAAAAACTCCAGCCCACAAACAGGATGCAGACATTAAAAAAGCAACACTGATCTAACAAAGGAATGTGAACTGCAGTTGACTCAGGCAGTATCACAGCAATGGCCCTCCCCCTACATACAAATCTCTGGAACTCTTAAAGAGACAGGTTTTTAGGCTCTTTCAAATTCTGGGCTTCTTTTCCATTCCTTGATACCCTCAACCTGACTTAATTTAACTTACTGCCTTTTCTTTCCAGACAACAAGAGCACCCAAGATTGACCCAGACTAAAGCAAAGCAAACCAAGTTGTATTATTCTGCCTACCTTAGAGAGGTATTAAATTCTACATTCTGCTACATATTCTTCTCATTGAAAGAACAAACCATAAAAGGTCCTCTGTTTCAAGGTCTGCTGTTAAACATCTGATGAGTGTAACCAAGATTAGATAATGGTGAAAGGTATCATTTCTTTCCACTAACTCAGTAGACAGCAAAATGCCATTATCTAAATCTACACACAATTTTCTTAATGTAACTGCTGGTTCACAATTACAGATCCTGCTTAAATCCACAAGGGTGCCAGAGACTCCTTATAAGGAGTCTCTAACCCAGGAAGAACTATTTCCTCCATCCAAAAATGTAGAAATGGCAATGTAAATGCCATCCTCCTGGTCTTTTTGTTCATCGGATTTTTGCCTCCAGGAGAGCAATGTTACTAAGAACATTACATAATTACATTTTTAAGCAAGACACAGTCTTGATTTTCAGCTTTTCAGCTCTAAGGTCATCTATGTATCATTTAATCACCTAACTAAAGGTACCTCAGTGAATCCCTACAATCTTTTCTATACCAGAAAACTAAAAGCAAACACATATCTGGTGCAAACTTATTCTTTAAACGTGAAGTATGCTTGCTAATTAGGCTCTCTGACCTATTTGCAAAACGTAGCATTTAGTGACAAAACTGGAAGCACAGCTAGGATAGAAAACATGACATATTTTATACAGTCAGAAATGCTTATCCTGTAATAGAAGGAAAAAAGGAAACTTGCAGAGGGGAAAATTAGAGCAGTTGCATTACACTCTAAATGGAGAGATAGTTCATCTTCTGCAAGGAATCAGGAAAATTCACCTTTCTCTGAAGATCAATTGCTATGTTGACTGTTTGCTGCCATAGAACATTGTAATTTCTTTCCTCCAGTTGTTCAACAGAACTAATCTTGCTCATCTTCCTAAGAGGATGGGGGATTAACTAGTGACAAATGGGCTGAAGACAAAACAGAAATACAAAAGTACTGCCTGGTATCCTTAAAATCTTATCCTGCAATCTGAGTTAAATGCAACACCTATTACTGCCTTTTGAAAAAGCTCAGAACTACTCTCCTGCCTTAAAAGAAGGAGGTAAAACACCCTCCGTAAGTGACACTTATAAACTCTAGCACCCATCATGTCCCATGCTCTAACCTAAAGAGGCATAAATCCTTCCTGTAATTCACCAAGGATTAAAAAACAGTCATATACAATATTATAAAACCAGGAGACAGAAGCAATAAAAAAATGCTCAAGATGTCCAAAACCCTATTTATCACACGTTTTTTGCTTGAAGGCAAGTCAGGTAATAACATGCAGAACAGAGCCAATTTAAGGAACTTGCATCCAATATTCTATATTTAATAAGTAGCTACAGGTAAAAATGATTGCAAGTTTGCTTTCTTTATTTGTTCAGAAGGGCTCTGGTGCAAATCATACATGCATTTGGAGAGATTACCACAAACCTCTCTGGGTACCACATGATTTCTGTGTTACTGCCACTTAGCAAGAAGTCATTTTGAGACTGGAGTTTGTTGACACAGGGGTTGTGGCTTCAGACCATCCAGTCTCACACTAAGTCACAGCCACTATCACGTAATTACAAGAGGTACAGTCGCCACCAGATCATTGCTCCAACTGAGTATGAGCTGATTTCAAAACTTCAGGAGATTCCTGGTAGCACTTCACCTTGCAATATGGAAAGATTCTCGACACTTGGCATAGATTAGTATTTGTTAACTGCTAAGCACCTACCTGGAATTCGGATTTTAAATTTACCACTTTGTCCAAAACCACCATCTATTATACCATCTTCTCCTGTAGACAGTTTCACTTTCAGTCCCACAAAAATCTGGATGTTTGTTTCCTTTTTAAACAATGAACGACCAATCACACTGTAATCATCCATCACCTGAAAAAAAAAAAAAAGAATTCATAACTCTACAAGCTAAAGTGACAAGAAATTATCCATGTTATGTGCTAAGTTTGGCAACTTATATCACTCCACCTGTGACAAACCATTTACCCCCAAATGAGCAAAACTCTGGGTGAGTCATCTAAACTGCTGAGTTTAAGGCAATTTGTGTCTAAAACCATAGAAGACTTTATGAACTAACACATTTCTGTTTCTACCTCTTTTATCAAAATATAAGAATAAAACCTCCATCAGAACCTGCTGTAAAGATCAGTTAATTAAAACATTTTTTCTGCTTTGAAACCTTTCCATTAAAGTCACTGAAGTACCTATGCTGACAAAAAGTTTATTCCATTATTTATTCTACAGCAAAGTACATTATCACCTACATAAACACTCTTTCTCTTAGCTCCAGACCTGCACTCCAACAGCTACACTTCCAAAGAAATGACAGCGTTTCTAAACAGAGCCTTTTAAATACTCATCTTTACATACATATTGATTTGTTAAACCAAGAGCCTTATGACCGCTGTATCCAATTTTAATTTCAAGGTTTGTAACCCAGTGGGAAGAACTACTCCAAGTTGAATTCTTAATTAAGATATCAGGAACAAGAGGCAGTGAGGTTGGTGGGTAAGGCAAGATAAACAACCCTCCCTGAGGCATTACAAAGTATAAGGTGCAGTCAAGTGAGCCTAATCCTGTAGGTGTGAATATCCTTGTACACCCAATTCCTGCAGTTACTCTACCCTGTAGATGTAGAAAGAACATTGATTTATCAGAATAAATATGGGGATATTACTTAAATCTTTCCAAGATTATTTTTTTGGTAAAAAAGTTGAAGCTCTTCTTCATATCTCAGGAGCCATTTTTAGCTACATCTAAGGGTTGTAAAGACCAAAGTGACTTAGAACAGTAAAGAATTCCAATCAGTTCTGAACACTCCCCTTTATTCAGTTTAAACAAACCCAAAATATTGCCAGTTTATTAAGCAACTGTCCTTCCCTGAAGCCTCCTCCATAAACTGTAATGTATACACAGACTCAAATCTCTAGGATTGTTTTTATTTTGTTACATATATATGCCTCCATTTTAATACCAATCTCAGTATGGTAGTAAATCCAGCATCAGAAATTTCATTTTTGTTTTATTTTAAAGAGTTTACTTGCTTAGCTATAAACAGTCTTGAAAGGGCTGTGCAGTATTAGAGAGCACTGGTAGGACCTCTCCCTGTCCCAGACCACATGAAGGATGAGAAATATCTAATGCCCTTCTTGTTTCTGTCACATGGGGATGACAGCAGGACAGGCAGCTCTGCCCTGGGCTGGGTGCAACCAAGGCTGTAGGCAGAAACACTGAGATGCCTCAACAACATTCACTGCCCAAACTCCTCATCTTTCCCCAAAAGGACACTTTCTGGTTTTTATTTTGGTTTTTGTTTGTTTGGGGTTATTGTTTGCTTTGTTGTTGTGTCTGTCCTCTCCAACTGCTTCAAAATAGCTTGTGAACCATTGATGGCAGTATCACTGCTTAGCAATATTCTGGCTTAAATATAAAACTGAATAATGTCTTTTACTAGAGTGCCTGATAATAAGTGGAGGTAGAGGGGGAGATAAACTTTCAGGCACACTTGCCTTTCTTTGGGTCTGAAACAGAAGACTAGAAGAAAAAGAAGCTAATTCCAACCTGAAGAAGCACTTACATTCTCAAAACCTATTTTTTTTTCCAGTTGCAGTAGTTGGAGAAATTAAAATGTTGCTTCATCCTATAACTCTTTTATTCCTAAAACAAGAATTTCAAAATATTCATCCCTCTTGTCCACTGCTAGCTAGTGTTTCTTTCTCCTGTGTTTGAAATACAGATGGTACAATATGCTCCAGGGAGGATCTCTAATATATCTATTATTTTTGCAGTTATCCCTCAAATGGCATAGGAAGCCAACTTTAAAGGCCAACATCTTTGGAAACATCTTTTATTTTTCCAAGAGCACTTCAAAGTTATCTTTAACTTAATTAAAAATGGAATTACAGGATGAGCAATCATACTAGGCTAGCATGGTTCAGTTTAGAGCCTCCCCAGCAAGGCTGTCAGAAAAAACTCCAGTGATTTCTGTGAAAAAGTATTACAGGCATCAAGTACCTTAGAGTAAACCAGCAATGATAACCTTTAATTGAGTATTAGAATGGACACAAAATCTATCAGCATTTAGCACACTCACTTAAAACCTTTGAATTAAAAAACCCTTATCTTTTATAAAGAAAGGTGCTTTTTAGGGTCTTGCTCTTATACATTCAGTATAGGAGAGTAACCAAGGACTCCAGCTGCACTGTTCTTTTTACTCTAATGGTCACAGAATCACTAGGTTAGAAGAGACCTCTAAGATTGAGTCCAACCCATGCCCTAACACCTCAACTAAACCACAGCACTGAGTGCCACATCCAGTCTTCTATTGAACACATCCAGAGATGATGAGTCCAATACCTTCCTGGGGAAGACTGTTCCAATACTTTATCACTCTTCTAGTTAAAAACTTTTTCCTAATACTCAACCTAAATTTCCCTTGGTGCAGCTTAAGACTGTGTCCTCTGGTTCTGTCAGTGCTGCCTGGAGAAAGAGACCAACTCCACCTGACCACAACCACCTTTCAGGGAATTGTAGAGAGTGATAAGGTCACCTCTGAGTCTCCTTTCCTCCAGGATAAATAACCCCAGCTCCCTCAGCCCCTCACCAGCCTTGTTCCCTCCTCTGGATATGCTCAAGTGTCTCATCCTTCCTTAACTGAGGGGCCCAGAACTGGACACAGCACTCAAGGTATGACCTCACCAGTGCCAAGTACGGGAGAAGAATGACCTCCCTGCTCCTGCTGGCCACACTATTCCTGACACAGGCCAGGGGCCATTGGCCTTCTTGGCCACCAGGTCCCTTTCTGCCTGGGCACTGTCCATCCACACCGTCCCCAGCCTATAACATTGCAGGGGGTTATTGTGGCCAAAATGCAGGACTCTGCACTTGGACTTATTAAACCTCATCCCACTGGACTCTGCCCATCCATCCAAGTGTTCCAGGTCTCTGCAGAGCCCTCCTGCCTTCCAGCAGGTCAACACATGTTCCCAGTTTAGTGAAGTCTGCAAATTTACTAATGAAAGACTCAATACCCTCAATCCACGTCATCAATAAAAATATTGAACAGGATTGGCCCTAGCACAGACTCCTGAGGGACACCAGTAGTGACTGGCTGCCAGCTGCATGCAGCATGCTCACCACCACTCTCTGGGCCCAGCCACCCAGCCAGTTCTTAACCCAACTTGTTAAAAAAGAATAAATAAAAATCCCTCCTTTAACCAATCAATAAGTTCTGTCAGTATCACCATAATTCCTTGGGCATCTCTACAGGCCATTAGAAACCAAACCACTTGAGTGGTGCTAAGATAATAAGTGATCAGTGACTTGCCTGACTGGCTGTTTAGAATAAAACCTCTATGACCCAAAGTCTCTGCCTCACACACTAAATACTACACACCCCATCCTGTGCCATCCATGCTCTATGGTGAGCCTATCATCAATTTATCCCTGACAAAGTAACTAGAGAACGCCTGTCCTAACAGGAACTAAGATAACTGGATGTCTTTGCATTAAAATAAATGAGTGTAGTGAGAATTGCTATAAAGGAAAGCTCATTTTCTCAACTTTAAGACGGCATTAGAAAAAAAGTAAAAGAAAAATTATATTTTTGGTTTAGCTTTGCTTCGTAAAATGGCAAAGAAATGCATGTTGGTCTCTCTAACTGAAACTCAACACTTCCAATTACTTTACCAGCAATTTACCTCCAATTGTGGGATTTTAAGTTAATCCCCTTTGAGTTCTCAGAACATCTACAATGGCAATCACTTTGCCTATTAGCTGAACAGCCTTTCAGGAAAGCTTTCTGCTTTTCTCTCAAACACTCTTTTCCAGTATAAAATATTATGAACTTACAAAGCCAAACAGCACAAAGGCAGTAAGGGATATGCAGTCTGCTCTGAAGCAGCAGCAAGGGGCCTAGCAATGAGGGCAGACTAATTTTATTAACTTCAGGGAAACTTCAAAAAGCTTCAGGGCTTTAATGCCAGACAGAGACGACCCCAAAAGTCAGTTTAAGTGCTGCATAAACAAAGGATTAGGGCAAGAAAAAGCTGAAGGCTCCTTGCATTTCTTGTTTATATTGTCATATGACCTAGTAGGAGTGGGAGAGGGCTGCCTCTCTGACTTTAATCCCCCATGGTGTACAGTGGCGTTTCAGTTCACTGACCTACATAACGATAATATTTTTTTAAATTTATGGGCAGAGGTGCAGCATCAAACTCACTTAAGGACATTTTAAAAAGAAAAGGGGCAGGATGGGAAAAACACCCAGAAGAGAAATTTTCTGGCCAGTGTAGTCTCCCTCTCTCACTTAGGTTAGATCAGCAGCTTAGAAAAGGATTTCAAGTTCAAAGGGAACGTCTCTGTTACTCTTGTTTTATGGCTTAGACCAGAGGACACAATAGCACTGAGTTTATGAAATATCCCTTCCCACTTGGCTTTTGTGTTTGCACAAAAAAAGTAAACAGTGCTTTATAACGGTAGGTGAAGTATGTGCATCTCTGGCACATAACCCCTGTGCTAAAACCAAGAAATTCACATAAAATAACCAACTCACCCTCCTCATCTCTTCAGTACTTACCCTGCCTTCGACTGTTTGCAAAACCACGGTTCATGTTATGTGTTGGAATTCAGTGCAAACCATAGTATTAATTCCAATTAAAAACAACTCCAGGATGCCCCTTTGAATGGGATAGCAAGTTATACTGTTCAGCCTGTTAAACAACCCTCCTTTTTAGAGTAAAATACTAGAAAAGATACAGAGAACAAGAAGGAGTAACCTTTTCTGATTTAATAAAAAATTACATGAGTTTAAAGGAAATTTTTTTAAAAGCCTAGGGATTATTCTCAGCAAACTGATAAAAGGCTCATTGAAACTAAAGCAGAAAAACAACAGGAGAGAAAAAATGAACAAAAAGAACCTGTGACTAACACTGAAAATACAAAGCATTTTTATTACTTTTTTGTACTTTAGAAAAAGTACACTTGAGACATCTTCATCATGATCTGTGACAGCTCATTTATTTCTAGAAAACAGTTTCAAGCACTTTCCATTTCTGTGTCAGAAATGGGAGTATATTTGAGGCTGCAAATTCCTGTTCTTTTTTAAAACAAGGTTTCACGCTTTGAGAAAATGATGGTACATGAGGCCACAAAAAGGGTGAAGGAGAAAAGAACTGGGAGGATTGCACCAATGATCAAGTTTCCAGCTTTTTTGACTCTACAAAGACTTCTAGCTCATAGCTGGCTACTGAGAACTAGTTGAATAACTTGGTAAAAACAAGAATGATTTGGTCAGTCACAGCTTTTCCTCAAGAGCTTACTTAGAGCAGTATAAAGACTTTTCTTTCTGCAACTCCCTCCAGCACTAGAAGCCTTCAGCTTCACATCTCATTACTCCTGTTTTAATGTAAGTCAACACCTTAACATCTCCACATATCCATTACTTTGGTTTTCAGATGTTTGTCCCATCTCTCACCAGCCTATGTTTCTTATATCCAAAAAAATGTTCCTTTCTCTGCCTTTCTGAGTAAAGGCATTATTGAGTTTGGGAATATTTAACAAGCAGCCATAAAATGCTCTTCTTTTTGCTGAGCACTGTGCCACCACTAGAGCCTGGCAAAACCTTGCATGGCAGCAAAAAAAGGATGCTGAGTAGTGAATCAGGACAATGAATGAGAGGAGCACAGCCAGACTCTTTAGGTTCTAAAAGCTCGACCTCTCCAACAGCATTCTCCAGTCACATACAGGGTCTCAACACGGAACTGCTCATTCATTGTGCACCTTTATAGTGCAAGTTTCCTTCTTCTCTGTTTAAAGCTTAGAAAGGTTGAATCCCAAAATAAACACTGAATTCCCGACATGGTCTGAATGAAAACATTAGTTTTATCAAGTGAGAAGAAACTGGTTCATGTCATGATTTCATTTTTTATTCATCTGTGCTGCATTCCCATCATGTGGGAAAAGCAACAGCAACAGATATGGGAAAGAGGAGGCTCAAGATTGTTACTACATCCTATACCATCCATCTCCAGACCAGCCAGCCCTGGCCTGCTACACAGATTAAAAACCCTGTGATCCTTGCTATCCAAGAAAAAAAACACTACATAGGCTGTTCTGTAGACAAGGTGGTATGTACAGGACTTGACCTGGCTTTGTAAGCATGACACAGAGAATGCCAAGCTGAAGACAGCTCCTCTTCCTGGAAAAGGTTCTGAGCAGCCAGGAGGATGCTGGTGGTACCTCTGTGACTTAAAAACACACAGACAGCTTCTAAACTATTTTAAAGTATTTTTATCTGTGGTGATCTCAGGTTCTTAAGTCCTAAACATCCAAAATGAGACATCAGTTGGACATAGAATGTTTCTTTCGGAACGTCACATAGACCTGGCACATAGCAGGAGGCCAGCTACAGCAACAGTAAGTTAAATTTCTTTGTAAAGGAAACTGCCCACAAATAGATTGAGGAGGCCAGGGGGAAACAAAGAGCAGAGGCTTAAAAAATCCTCACTGAAAGGAGGCAACAGGACAGACAGGCCTGGAAAGAGCTGCCTGAAGCAACTGATGCTGAGGAAGAAGAGAGCTGCCTCTGCCAGACTTGCATTCCCCTCTGAAGACATACAAATACCCTGAGCCTGTCCCCTCTCCTGAGGATCTCCAACTCCAGTGTGTGGATCTGCTGCCTAAAGCCACCTCCTCTATGGGGTAACAGCTTCCTTCTGCCATTTGGCTAACAAGGTTTGTGCTATCAAGCAACACAAGCATGTTTGTAACTGCAGCCCCAGTGAAAGTGTACAGTAAAGGGATGGCTATGCTTTAGCAATATTGAAGGTTTAGTTTTACTTCATCTTTCAACTTTAAAAATACCTAGGAAATTAAATAACTTAGGTTTTATATAAATGTAAGTTGCAGAATTGGGCACTTAAAAAGTTAAGAAATGCCAGATGTCCATACAGCCTTATCCCTGTTCCTCTTTGATATGCCCCATGATATACTCTTAACATGACCACATCCAGAAAAATTTCAGAGGAACCTTGCCTTATTAAGTGCACAGGGGTAGAGGCACAGGGGAACAGAATTAATGTTGCATAAGAAACTGTAAATCTGGTATTTCCTAACTTTCAAGTTCTTGATTTTGCAACCTAAGCAACATTCTTAATTTATTTTTGTATCCAATAAATAAAATGGTGTATTGGTTGCCTTGCTGACAAACTGATTCCCCCACAGGTGACTGTTACACAACCTCAGAAAAATCAAGACCAGCTGTCCACACACTTGCAAGACTCAAAAGCATGTCTGCATTTTAAATTTAATAATATAAATAATAACCATAGGTGTTACTCAAACCTTGCAAAATTCTACTACCCAGTCATGTGGAGTAAGCCATTCTTTTGCTGGCGAGTGAAAAAAAAACTTTTTTTTTTCCTACGGGTAAGAAGGCAGATTCTGCAACTTACCTGGTACACTTTTATGACAAATTTATTGTACTGTGTTATCCGTATGAATTAGGAAATGTTGGGAAACATCACCATCCTTTTCTCAGCACTGTTTAGCAGAAATGGTATTTTTGTTTAATGGGCAGTAAGCCCTCCCTTCTCCTTTCCCCCACTAAGCTTCTCAAACTCTTTTACTCAAAAACTAAATAAGAGCCAATAAATAAATGCATCTTTTATATTCCTATTTAACAGTGCATTTTAACTAGTGAATGTGCTGTGCACTTTTATTCACCTGATTGCCTTCATTTCTGTATTATTACTGTATTTAGCATACCATCAGCAGCCAAGCAGAACCAAACAAACTCATGTTCAGACTTCAAAGCAGGAAAAATAATAATTGTGGCGTCTGCATGTTTACAGTAGATGATGGAGTGACATCCACCACTTCTCCTAGCTAAAGTCACAGAGGGTTCTGCAGACAGCCCAGGTCACTGCTTGTGTGTGCAGGCAGCACTCCATCAGATTTCAGTTTGGCCTTGTTATTCACATGGTGCCCCTATCAGTCTGCACACCCCACCTCAGTCACAAAGAAAGCCCCATTACCTGCCTGGTGCAGGGCTTTACTTGCTGTGCCCTTGGCATTGCACTGTCACTGTAAGAAAATAGTAGATGCAACATTAGCTCTAGTAAGACATTGAAACATCCTGTACCTAGAAATCAGTTAGATAGAAAACTCTAACTATCCAAGGTGGCAAAATTTAATTATCTTCATTCATAGCAGCACCATTCAACCACTAAACAGAAAATCTAAGGCACAGCATTTCTCACACATACTTTGAAAAGAGTCTATAGGCACAGCTCAAACAAATTCTGGTATTATGGATATCTTGAAAGAATTAAGTGAAAAAAGTACCAGTGTTGTTTATAAATGATCCACTACCCAGGAATCTTTCCAGACAGGAATACTGTTCTACTCCTATACTACTGCCTCCCACAGAACTGGTCTCATCCCTTAAATGAATCACATCAGATGTTCCTATTCACTCATGGGCAAGTCCATTTTCCCTCCTTTGCAAACTCCTTTAGCAGTCTGGTTAAGTGTGTGGCTGAGCTACTACAAACTTGGCATGTGCCTCAGTAACTATATGTACTGTTTCCACTTAACTATTGCTTATAGTTTTTAAAAACCCCATCATTTTCAAAACTGCTGCTTTTGAAAATGCCTAGTTCCCCAGGGGACAATCTGGGTCATTGCTGGTCATCAACAAATTTAATACTATTTTCTCACAGTTCCTGTAGTTGCTTACTGGCATCATGTCCACAATATCCTATCCTTCTTCTGAAAGGCCAGAAAGATCTGTAAAATGATGGTGACAAACACCTTCCCTTTGACCACTCAGGTAATGTACTTGCTCTGACAAGCTCTTCCTATCCTGCTGGAAGAAGAGGAAAGAACCCAACACTTATAAGAGATGCTGAGAGATAAACCTTCTCTCTTCCATTCAGGCTTCAGAAGAGATACACTGATAAAGATCTTGATAACTTACCCTGCTTTCACTTCTTGTTCTTGCAACAATGCATTTCTCCTTGGGGACACTTAGATCACACCAATTTTCAAACAATTAGTAACGTGCTGTTATTAAGCAATAGGCATCCCTAGAAACTAAGCATGCTGGCTACATGATGGCCTCAGCCCCCAAGAGAATGAGTACAACGTGAAAACTCACTATCCAGCAACCCACAAAACCTGTGAGCAAAGTGGCTATGAACAAAACCAGGACATCATGCACCATGATTACCATCAAGTAAAGCCTCAATAGCAAGGCAAATAATGAGAAAGATACATTAAAAACTATGAAATAGAGAGAATTAATTCTTCTAATTGACAGAGGAACACAGATGAAGTATCTTTTTAAAGGACAAGCCCATTATGACAGGAAACCATTCTGCTACACTTAAAATGGAAAATCATTCCAGCCAACACATATATATATATTTTCACTACACAAGTCAAAGTACAGAAGGTGCAGCTCACACTATGCAAGGCAGAGTTTTCCTTCTCCTTTTGTTTCTGCCACAGAGCTATGGATTTATGAGTGCCTGTGACAATAGGACACTGTGGCAACCATCCCAAGATAAATCCTGGTCATGCAAACATTTTCAAAACAGACAGAATATCTGAGTCATGCAGGAAAGCATGACTATGGTTCACCTTTCAGTTGAAACTGTCTGCACTCAACCTGTATGTTCATAGAAGCCAAAGAGCAAACAATGTGACAAATATAAAGGATTTATTCCAGGAACTGAGTAACTGCTTCATGAGTCAGACTGGAATTAACCTGCAAGGCTGCTTAGAGGTTAAATTCAAAGATGGTATTTCAGAGATGATGTTAGGATTAATACAAGTTTCTCTGCCCAGAATTGTGAAGAGCTGAACACCAAGCAGCCTGTCTCCAGAAGCACAAGACCAAGGACAGTTACTGCTTATCTTTGTAATTTGTCTCCCACTCCAGGAATTGCTGACTGGCTGCAGTTCAGCAAGCCCACATCCACTGCCAGCACTGAATGCCAAATCAGAGGGACAAGACCTCCTTCACACTCATTTGCCTTTTTTTCACCAACATTCCCACATCATGCTCCTTAGAACTGCACTGGTGTTCACAATAGCACTCTCTTTTACCTTTTTATCAGTACGAGCCACTTGTTGCCAGTCTAGCTCTTTCCTATTGAAAGCACATTTGTCAGGCAGCCAAGGGTTTGCAAAAATAAGATGCCCAGAGGGCGACAGTCTCTGCCTCCACATAACCTCACCAGAAAGATGCTCTTGACAGGAACTTCCTCCCACCGAAGCTCTCCCCTCTCTCAAGTCCTCTCTGCAAGAGAAGGCTGGACTAGTATTTTACACTGTTATTTAAACAGTTAAGCAAATACAAACCTCTGCCACTGTCCTCTTAGTTCTGATGAAATAGTATATTTTGATTTCCCTTCAAACTTACCATACTTAAACCTAAAAAACCGCTCGTGGTCTAAAGCAAAACAGAGCATTCACACATTTCATAACAGCTCAAAAATATCAAATGGTATAATACCAGATCAAATCCACTACTGCAGTAGAATCACACAACTTTTTCATAACCAAGATGCAATCCCAGCATATCAGTTTCATGGACTAAGCTGCACATCAGACAACACTAACTTCTCATACACTAATTTGTCATAGATCACAGTAATACATATTCCTTTTTACTCTCCTTCCCCCTCAAAAATCAGTAGATGAATAAAAAAGGATGCACCACAGACAGGTAAATGCAAAGATTTTAATGAGCAACAGCAGTCAAGTTTGATTCTTTCTCTCCAAGTGCTCCACTCAGTCTTGGCATTAGAGAAGTAAGATACC
Organism: Toxostoma redivivum; assembly: GCA_013397375.1. Classification (NCBI taxonomy): domain Eukaryota; kingdom Metazoa; phylum Chordata; class Aves; order Passeriformes; family Mimidae; genus Toxostoma; species Toxostoma redivivum. The sequence goes on from VXBI01006644.1 coordinate 263,090, forward strand.
AAAAGAGAAAAGTGAGCAGTAAAAAATGCAATGACAGGGTACTTGAATTTTTGTGGAACATTTTCCATTACTTCAGCAGATGAGAAAAACCAGGAAGCATAGGCGTGAAACTTCAGTAAAATGTACTACTTGAAGACTGTTTGCTGGCTTAAGTATGATTTTGTAAAAATATTGTGTAGTAAATGCCATATTTTCCAGGGATTTGACTTCTATGTGAAACAGGAAAAATGTCACCCTTTCTTGTAGAGAGACAAAGAATGTTGGAGAATAAATATTCTTGTTTTATTAAAAAAAATTAACCTTAGAGTCCAGGACAGTGCCATGCACACGGGGCACACAAGAAAAATACTGTGATGCTGAAACTTAATGAATTTACAGTTCTTACTATTCCATCAGTGCTCTCAAAGTAATCAGAATAGGAACAAAAAGCCAAACCATAAATGTCTGATTTCTCCTGGGTAAACTGGTAGTTAAACTGCAGGGAATTTATTTTAATTCCAGCTGCAAGCAGGGGGGCTTGGGAGACCCCACATCAGATTAGCAGCACTGTTTTACAAATGGGCACTATTGAATCGCACTGCACCCCAGCTCTGGAAGCATGCTTCTATGGGGAAGGCAGGCATTACACACCCCTGTCTCCCTCTCTCCCAGCCTTTCAGGAAGCTATGAAGCTAATTTTCCCCAGCAGTATTCTCTGAAGGAAAAGTTCACTTCTTGTGAAGGTAACGTGTATTTTTTTAATTATTATTATTATTTTATGCCTCCCCAGGGAAGGTGAGGAGGGGGGAGCTTCCTTGCTCAACAGAGAAAGAAATTTTCCTGTATCAGTGCCAAGAATAGACACCCTAAATTCAGCGATCCTAATCTCCAGCCATCCATCAGCAGCAGGGTGGGACCAGCTGATTCAAATTTTCTATTAGCTGGTGACTTTGTGTACAAAAATAAGTCTCTGTACCACCCAATTGTTCCTGCTGCTGTGCTCTGCAAAGCACAGACTCAACCAGCAGCTACCTCACTGTAAGTACTTCCCCAGCAGGCCCTTTATACCTGGCACAGTCCTCTTCCCACCAACTCTTCCAAGTCCCTGAGTGCTCCTGGGACTTTACACCATGAGCCTTTCCTACAGTATTTGCTCCATCATCCCTTCAGCATGCATCAGGGAAAATGCCAGCTCCAAGTCCTGCAGTACCACAGGAGGCAGAATCTGGGTACAAACAAAGCTGCAGAAAGCACTCAATGGCAATTGTCCCTTTATAGGACCAATCAGTACCCATACACACAGAGATCAAGGCACATATATAGGGCACACTGTGGTACAAAGGCAGGATAAAATAATAAACCTCCCTGATCTACTTTTTAAAAGGCACAGGAAGAAAAAACAGTTCACTGACATAGCCTAATAAATTATTCTGTTGGTCAAATATTAAATAAAGCATGTTCATTGGTTATTGTTTGGGCCAGAAAATAAAGTATGTGTAATTGATTACTGTTATTCCATTACTTACACAGCAAAATCAAGAGCAGAATATATAACTGGCAAACAGCTCGAAAATAACACTAAATAAAAACAATTAAAATTGTATGACCAGGGCTAACAGCAAACTGTTAACCCCAACAGACAAGTCACACAGTTGGTACTCTGCAAGTTTTTAAGTGCCATAGATTAGTGCCATGTTTTGAGAACAGAAATAAAGAGTGTGAGATCATTTCACCTCAGTTACAGAAAAGCATCTGTCTCCATGGCTCACACAAACTTCTGTTCCCATTGTTACTGAAAGCCAGGTCTGGCAGCATGCACAAGTGTGTCAATCTTTAGCCAAGATAAAGGCAAATGTTTCATGAGTTCAGAAAGCTCCTGAGTGCCAGAAGAATGACAGACATAAATTTGGTCTAGAGTTTCTCTGCAGCTCAGAGCCCAGAAGACTTTGGACTCCTGGTTCTATTTCAATATCTCCATCAGCCAGAGAGAAAGGCAGCTGGACACATCTAACAAAGGAGACAACACACCTGCTACCAAAATCGTGAAGAGTGACTGCAGATTTTGGGTGTTTCAGATAACTCATACAAACAAAGATTAAAAATTCAGAAAGCTACAGACATCTCCCTCCTAACTACCTCCCTTTCTAGTGACAAAACCGGCATTCAAAAAACCAACACAAGGCCATAGGTCTGTCATTCCTTTGAAATAAGAGACCTCCAAAATCAGTAGTGAAATTCAAAGAAGAAACTCATATTATTTTTGTTTTTAAGAGCTAAAAATTCAACAAAAACCTCTGGAAAAAAAAGGAAGAAATATGAATTAGCTATTTGAGCAATTAATTTAGTGAGGCATTTTGAAGAACCTCACTAATCATGCCCTAGCAGGGGTCTTCCTACTATTAAATTAGTAAAGCAAACAAACAATATTAAAGGAGCCTGCATTAAACATAGCAAACAGAGTGTCATATGCCAAGTGTTTAGTCTCCTATAGCAAATTAAGGAGAGATATTATGCAATCCTCAACTCAGCTTTATAGAACTTTGTAAAGAAGAAGGCTAAACATTTTGTTCAAATAACAAAGTTTTCAGTTAGGAAAATCAATATTAAAATGAGTTCTTTACCCAATATTTAATAAATCACCTATCATACCAATTCATCAAGTAAAAAAATGCTAAAGTTTGCATCAACTCTGTTTATTAAGGGGTAAACAGTGAAGTCATTTATACATTGTACTTCTCCACCTAAACCATTCATCATGAAAATTCCTCACTATGCAATGTATAAACAAGTGATTCTCCACTGTTGACTGAAGGGTAACCACCACCAAGGCCAAACCTATGCCAGCAATGTAACACCAACCACTATAGACGTGCATCTCTCCAATTCTCATGGCAGAGTACAAACAAATCCCCTTTAATTTTCACTGTAGCTGCTAACTCTTCCAGAAAGCATCTCTGTTTTCTGCTACACTAAGATGGGTCAACACAAGCACTATAGCAAATAATGATGATTACTTGTGTGACATAGAAACAACATGCATTAGGCACAGCTTAAGTTCTCCATGGCATCAACCTAATTCCAACTTTAATGTGCTATCATTTGTAAGGCATCCTGTAGCAAATTTCTTTTTGCCTACTAAAATAAATGCTCTTACTTATTAAAATGTAAAGATACAAAAAAAAATTACTTGTGTTCTTTGTGTTATTTAACCAAATCCTACTTTGTTTTCCACTGTCTTTACATTTTCAGTGTACTGCAGACTGTAAAATACAACAACGGAAACCTGGAAGATTTTTCACTTAGGAAGATGCAAAAAGCCAGTCTCTGGGAGGAACACACTGATCAGACTCCAAAAGCATCAGTGAAAAAACAGCACCAAATTACTCAACACTGGATTGCACTGAATAAACCAGTCACTTTAAACAGTGATTTCTGTTTGCAAGTAGAATAGATGTAATATACTGGGTGATCCAAACATTAGAAAACCTGTGTAAGGCTCTGGAACATAGCAGTGACAATTCTGTAGCCCACCAACATATGTACAGGACAAATATTTCCAGTTTCCATATATAGCACAGAGAGACAGCTTACCCTTTCCACTTGTCCTTCTTTGTGCTTCTGTTTGTACACTTTCAGCTTTGGAAGGAAAGTCTCTGTGTAGTTCTTGTCTTCCATGCCTTGGAGCAGTACCCCATGGAATGCTAGCCTGCAGGTATTGGCATGAATATCTGTATCCAGCTTAGAGCCAATCACAAGGCACAGTTTAGGACAAGTTACTGGTTTTTCAAACTCCAGCAAAGCCCACTGTTGTTTTGGGAGCTGGACTTCTCCTGCCTGGTCATTTTCTTTGTTCTCCTCTGAAGAAACTGAGTCCTTAGACAAATATTCCTCTTGATAAAGATAATCTTTTTCAAAATCAAAAACATTTTCTTGAATTTCTTCGTTGAAGTTATCAGGGGCTGGACTGAAAAACATCACTCTTCCCATAACTGTTTCATGACCAACTGTGATGTGGAATTTGGCCTTAGTCTGAAGAGCTCCTCGAAAATACTGAATTTTCTTCAAGGAAATTATGGCAGCATGGATGGTGTGAAGTGAATCTGGGGTGCAAATCAGGCCTCTTTCCAGCAGTTTGGGATCAAACTGGGTCACACAGACACCTACTCTGTCACCCTGCATTGCATAAGTCACAGGAGTATGGAACATCTGCATGGACTTGACCTTCTTTGTCACCTATGGATGAAAGGGGAACAAAACCAATGAAACAGTTAATTGCACATGAGTGCATCATAAGCAGCCATATATGCTTATGTCACATGATATCTGCTTATACTGGGATGTATCAGCCACACATGACACCCTGCAGTCTTGTAAGACCTCCTAGAAGAGTCTACAACTCAAAAAGTAGAAAGCCAATAGTGTGAGAACTCCATCACTTAAAATTACCATATATTTGAGCCCCCAGCTTCTTATTCTTCTGTTCATAAGACTGAAGATTATCATGTTAATATTTACATCATCTGTGCTACAGTACCCACAATACTATCTGCAAATAATCAGATATACCCACACCATGGAATAGCTTAAATATACTCCCTCAAGCATCTGCAGCATCAAAAGTATAGCACTGCAATACCCATTCATGCACTTATGTGCCTGCTTTTCCACTCCTTCCACAAAAATCCTTTCACACACTTCTTTGGCATGGCTGAATAAACTGCAAAATGTGCAGAGCAAAAAAAAAAAAAAACAAACAAACTTGTAATGTATTTGCACAGCACCAAGCACAATGAACTCTCATGAACCATCACTACAAAATAATCAGTAATATAAAAGCCCACCCTTTCCTAGTCTATATATACTATAAAAGAAAATCCTCAAAGCTTTCTTAGGAAGATTTGAATGTTCATGAACACATAGCTAGCAATGCTGCCACTAAAATGTGGGGCTCTATCTCAGGAATATTGAAGGAAAAGTGAAACACCAATCACTCCTTACACCAAAATTTCCCGGATGCCATCAAATTTTGGCCTAAATGAGCTTGCAATTGTGTTAATTATTTCAAGGAGAGGAGAAGAATGAAATAGGCTTTTAAAGATCAGTCTAGGCTCAGCTTGTTCTGACTAAACTGGTTTAGTTTAACAATTATTCATTTTTGGCTATTTTTCTTTTTCAGTTCAACAAACCATCACCCTTAGTAAGTACCCCCATCCCCTCAAGTTGCTTGTAACCAAAAGTTTTTTCTGGTAATATGTTTATGGTGCCACCTGTTGCATTTGTACTAATGCTGGAGGCTTGGATAGGTAACCACTCTGCTTCAAGTCCCTACATGGGATAGCTTTTAAAACTGAAATTATATCTTCAGCAATAAAAAAAATATTTCCTAAATAAATATTATGTACTTGGACAAGAGTCCTTAGTACAGAAAACTTATACACAGCATTTTTGAAGGGCTGAAACCTCAACATTCAGATCCAAGAACTGCACTCTCCCTGAGAATGCTCAATTCCAGAGATAATTTTTTTTACTATGCTTTTATCTATATGCAATAGATTATCCTGTGAATGTGTACAGAACAATAACATTGCTAGGACAGATCTCAACTCTCAGCATGATTTCTTCTTCCATCCCCCTTTACTTATCATCAATTCTACAGCTATCAAAAAGGCTCATGCCAAATACTACTGTGCAACTCTCAGCATTCAAGCCTTTACTTTCTTACTCAGCTGGAACTATTCTCAAATCAAATGTCCAACCACATCCCTTATAGCCCATCTTCTAATCCCAGCCCACCCATTTATCTTCCTAACTCCTGAAAATAAAAAAAACAAAATATGCAAGCACCAATGAAAAGAATTCCAAGCCAAAGGACTGGACTCAGCAGATCTGGGCTTCATCCTCAGATGTCTCACAGCTTCAGAACATAGCATTTAGGCTGGACAATGCAGAACAGTCTAGGGAACTTAATTATTTTAATCACAACACTTTTTACTCAGTAATTCTTAATACTGAAAATATCAGTTTTTTTCCTGCATGTTAGCTTCAATGCATAATTAGAAACAAAATGATGTTTTTCACATTCTCCTTTTCTACAAAGCCTGCTGCCCTGTTTGGAGGATGTCTCACCTGGCTCCAGTTAATCTGCTTACACCTATTCCCAACATCACCTGACTCAGAGGGGAACAAATTGCAGAAACTTAGATCAAAATAGAAGAGCAGATGAAAAGTCTATTGGCTGAACTAAAACCTTCAGTAACTAAAATATAAAGAGGTTTCCAAATAAGTCAGCAAAAATGGTCACAGGCAATATACAGAAAGCTGTTTAAAAAATAACAAAAAAAATCCTGTATTCCTTTTGGAAATCATAATTATACAAATAACAATACCCATGAGCTTCACCACTACAAATATTGTTTGGGTTCCCTGAGCCTCTGGCTGCTAACCAAAACCAAAAGAAACACCCTGTTACAGATTATAATGTTATTATTACAACATTTTTCAAATCAAATGCCACATCAATGCCTGTGAATTCTTGAAAAATCCACAAAGTATTATGAGAAAGGAGATCAAGAGGTATGTTCATGTAAGAGAAGAAACCCTCACTATAAATGCCTGAACCGAAGTAGTTTGTCAAGATATTAACTAATGTCAAAACAGACTTAAAAGGCCATTGTAAATACTTACTAGTTTAAGTTTCAAGCTTTATTGTACTCAAATATACATTCATTACCCCCTTAGCTAATCCTCCTCAACAATACTAGCCATATAGATAAACTGGAGAGAAACAATTTAGCATTTACCTCCAGCTTTATAATGACTTCCAAGACTGTATTTTTAAAGGCTGGAAGTAGAATGGTTTGAATCAAACCTTTCCTTCTTTCATCCACCACCCCTCCCTCTCCAGTTTCAATCAATCAATCATTCTTATAGCTGCAACAATGGTGATACAAGAAATCTTTAAGGACTTCAAGAAAAATAAAACAAAAAACACAAAGGTTTTCTAAAGATAAGTGTTTCAAAGATGTTACAAGTGCTACAAGAATGAAACTACCATATGAAAGCTACCAGCCCAAACCATTTTGAAGGACTTCTGTGACTTCATATGTGATAATACTGGCAGTAAATCTTTCCTCTTCTACAACCATGGATGGGGTCAATAAATTGGCAAGAACTAAGGAATCTTCCAGTATTGTCCCTCTTCAAAACAGAATTTGAACCAGAAGATGCACAAGAGCTCTGTCTAGTTTTCTATTTTAAATGAAGCCACAAAGACATCATTACTAGCATTCTTTTATAGATATTAGCATCCTTTTATATAAAGTTTATAATATTTTTTAGAAATTACCTACCTAAACAGATGAATGAAAGTATTACAGAAACAGTCTATAATATATTAAGCTGAAACATCTTTAACAGAATTTAGATAACATTTAAGGATAAAAAATGTGATTAGAAAATGCAATTGTGTGCATATGCTCTTTTAACTAGGCATCCATGGAACTTTCCTCAGTGTTATGCCTCCTCTCTCCTCTTAAGTTAACTCAAATGATTAGGCCCATCTGACATGCAGCCCATAAACAGTGATCAGAAGGAGAATGAACAAGTACTTGAGAAATATTCACTTCACATGATTAACCTTTTTTCATTGGGATTTACAGTTCTCAACCATAGCATACAGAACTGGCTTGTATCAGAATACAAACTGTGTTCTGACACATTCCTCAGTGTTCAACTACATTAAACAATACACAATCATAAAGCATCACTTCCTAGGACAAAAAGTCTGCTGCAATGCCTATGTGTAAGATAAATATTGCAGTGGAGTATGGACACAAAAGTATTTTCCAGTGTTGAATGAGGTTCCTGTTAATACATTTGCTCATGGTCTTCACAGTTTGAAATGCCAGTTCAAGAATAGTTTGGATCCTGACTAGCTCTCTTTCAGAAAACATTATGCTAATTGAAAACACATTGAAAATTAGCAGAATCATGTAAAGATCCACCCACCCCCAACCAAAGCAGGTTATCTGTGCTGCTCCCAGCTCTCTCCCAGGAGGGAAACCCTGCACATCCTGGCTGTGCTCAGCCAGAGCTCTAAGAATCACCTGATTTCCTTTCAGCTGGGTCTGGCTATCAGACAGGTCTGCTGGTCCTCAGACGTGAGTAGGAAATAACATTGCATCACTCAATCTACTGAGAATCACCACTTCATACTGATCTATCCAGTACCCTGCAGATTATTTAATCAGCCTATCTATATTGGCTCTAATTAGTATCTATTATTGTATCTGAAGTTTCCATAAACCTATCAGAGAAAGTACACACAGCACAGTATCCTAACTGACCATAATCTCTGTTCCAAGAGCAGAATGTTTGTAGGAATTAGAATCTGACCAGAACAGAGTGTGATTGGGGGGGTGGATTAGATCACACAAAGTGAGTTGGAGTTGCATCTCCTTCAAAAGGTCAGACATGAAACCAGCAGAGAAGTGAATCAGGGAGTTGGTCTGCACCCACTGTATCAAATAACAAGAGCCAGAGTAGCTTTAAATCACTGATTTCCTGCTTTCTGAGCAGGCCATGAACATCAGTACAGTATTTCATTCCATTTCACTCTGATTCTGACTGACAGAGACATTTGCCCATGGTTTAAAATACTCCAAATGTAGGGTTTTTCTTCAAGTGGTTCAAGTACATAAGTAAAATTCATCTTTATTTTGTCTGGCCTTTAAAATACAAACCCAGAAGTACTGAAAAGGGTGCAACTGACCCCCAATATTAGATTTTTTTCTCTTATGTGTATCTAGTTTCCCTATGTAAGGGATCCTTACAAGCTACAACAGAGTTCTAAGCTTTCACATATTTTCTTTAGCTTAACAGGAATGGATTTTTCAAGTAGGGAGTTGGGGCTGAATCATTCAGTCCACCCCTCTAGCACCAGAATGAGGTAAAATACTTCAGAGCGCTATCCTGAGCAACAGGAATTTGTAACTGAGACCAGCTATGACAAATATCTTTGGCATTCCTTGGCATTTATTTCAAGCCCCCCATTTTAGTTCTCAAAATGCTATCTGGAAAACAACTTCTATCTTCTATAGTCCGTGAAAATTATGCAAGGCCCATTTTAGCAATCACCTCAAAGTGTGAAAATTAGGTCTTCAGGCACAGAAAGTGAACAATATTGAGTGCAACTTTACAGTGAAGACTTTACTGCATATGAACCATATAGTTAAACATGGAGAACTTGGATACCATTACAAAACTTCCCCAAACTTTGCTAAGAAATTCACTCACATTTTGTTTTCTTGTGGCACAGGGGAATTGATTATCTGTCAACATATAAATCAAGAGCCAGATGTTGAAATCTTACATCATTTGCAGAGATTTGCTTCCTGCTTTAAATTTTAGTTTCATATAATCACATTAATGTTCCTAAAGCATTATGTAAAAAGCCATAAAAAGGGTGAGAAAGAAGTTTGTATTCAAATGCAGACTAAAAACACAAAACAGAAATCAAAAGCACCCAAACAATTCAGCCCTTGAGATAAACAAATGTATCCAATATATGAGAACCTGTTATTTTAAGACCAAAGGAAAAGCCCACTAAGATTTTCAAAGCAGTTTACTACAGACTAATAGAAAACAGGATACAGAAAAAGTCCACTAATGACTTCTTGCACTGACATGTCAGACCTTTTTTCCTTTATTTATCCAACTTCCATTAAGTTATCAGCCATATGCCATTGCTCATCGCTTCTTTAGATAAAAACCTAGCCATCCTGCTGCCTCTCAATGCTGTGAGTGCATCTTTCTGATATGAGATACAGCAACCATGGCTTCCTGTAATGCTGATGAGAAACTGCAAAGTTAAAATAATTAGTCTCAATGTTAGAGAAAATACTGATTATGAGTGCAGTATTTATAAAAGAAGTATGCATATGCATTATAAAAAATGACTCCAAATAGTGAGGGCTCTAACAAGTTTAAAAATAAAAATCACACTTCAGAGCCCAGTCACTAAGAGCTGCATCTTTAAACTTATACCAATAACAGAACTAAAATTAAGAAAGCACCATTTCAGCCCTGAGATTAAAAAATTCACCAAGTGCAAGCCTTCCTGAATTCAGTACCCTAGCAAGAAAAAACACTCTAGAGAAGTATAAGGTGGCCATACATTGTAGCAAAGTGCCAAATACATGAAACACCACCTCAGTATCATCCAGAAGTTCATCTTTATAAGCAGAAGGGGAGCAGCAAACTCCCAACTACATGACCAACATGCATCCCATATCTGCTGCTTTCAAAAGCAAGAACTTCCATCCTCCCTGTTGAGCTACTACAAATTCAAATAAAGAATAAGGCATCTCATCTTCTCTCTTCCAGTATCCTCTCCTGGTGGTCCGAAGACACCAAACTACACTGGCCTCTTGTCTGAAAGGCTACCATAAAGGCTGAAAATTTTTAGTTCTAAGTCAGCCTGTGTTTAAGCACATCATCAACTGAAATGATCCAAAGGTCCAATACAGACATAAAACTTCCCCCTACACGTAAGCATATCTTTTTATAAATTCTCTTTAAAAATAAAGAATGTCGAATTCTTTTCTTTATGAGGGACAGCAAAGTGAAATGCCATAGATGAACAAGCAGCCATGTATTCAGTGAAGCTGGCAAACCACTCCTCAAAAGCATTGAAAGGACATACAGGCTGTGAAGGCACAAGAGAGCAACAACAAACCATCAGAAATAAAAAGTCACATCCTCCATCAAAAAAAAAAATCTTTTGTTTTAAGAAATAATGTACCAAGTATTTTCTAGATTCTCTGATGTGCCTTTGTGGTTCATGTAGTAACTAGTTAGTTCCAAAATTTTACCCAGGATTCCAAAACAGCATAAAATGGAGATAAAACAGGAGGTGCCAATAATACAAGAGCTGTCAATAATACATCACTGAACACCAAATCACACAATGCAAACTCTGCCCATTGCTCAGGTTGTGGAGAGCCTTCTCTTCTGAGTCAACATCACAAGAGCAGCTAGGATCAGCTACAAAGAGTAGAAACCTCAAAGAGTCAGAAATAATTCCAAGTTTGTGGGTTTCAGCAAGATCATGTGGCTTAGCAGCAATTTGCTGAAAGACCTTGAATATTTCTAGAATCCATTATTTCTACATGGCCTCACTCCCATGTGGGAAACAAATATAGCATCTGGAGAAAAAGAGTTATTTCATACTGAATGATTCTTTTAACTTAATTTTTTTTAAGTGAGTTTTATAAGGGCATTCACCATATGACCACCGTGGTGCTTATGTAACACCACACACGTGCTATCAGATTTTATTTAATATATTCCTCCTTCTGGATAAAGTAACACCAGAGCCTGAAGAGCCTGCACTGCAACCCTGGAATAAAGCAATACAAGAGGGGATACTAAAATCAATTTGGATTATTTCCTTTCCCAGTATCTAAAATATGACTATGCACCCAGTAAATAAAGAAGCAGGTCAATGACCTTATTCATACTACTCCACTTCAATACCATAATTTTCATCTATATTACATGTATGCTGTATTCATGCAGATAGTCCCAAATCAAAAGATGAATATTTTTCAGGTAAACTTAAGTGACCTTCTGTGTTTAAGCAGTGTCCTCTAGCCTTTAAATATATAAATCCAAATTATTTTCAATAAAACCTAATCTATTCCATGTACAGGCTGGACAAATATCACTGAATAAAAAAAACCAGGCCTCTATTTTCTTCTCATGACTGAACTGCTCAGAATTCACTATTTACTGTAAACCATCAAATTCCCACTGTGTTACATGTAGGCTATCTTACTCGAGTATTTATTTGGTAAACTCCAGTAATCTTGTCACCCATGTGATATAACATGGCATTACGCCTCACTGCAGATAAACTTAACTGCATCATTTGTCACAATCCAAATTCTCAAGGGAAAAAAACAAAAAACAATGTCCACTTTTTAAAAGGAAAAGGCTAATTTTTTATCATTATTATAATTTTATAGCCATTTTCCTCATCCACAGCAAAACTTCCTATAGACTTAACCACTTCAGGCAACTTTAACTCACACCAATCCCCCTGAATCCCTCCCATCCCTCCCCAGCTGCCACATGAGAATGTTGTGAGAGATGTTGCCCAAACTTCAATCAAGTCATAACTCCTGGTGTCTCTGTGTTCTGCCCCAGAAGACAATCAGGCTGCTTAAGCACTTGGTAGCATTTTCCAGTAACACAAGTTCTTCACACACTCCTTGGCTCCCACTCCTCACCTCTGCCAAGCCCCACTGCAACTTTATTTTCTCCCTGCTTTGCCTCTTCCAGATTTTTTCACACAGGAGAGGACCACCTCCCATTTTAGTCCTCTGGCCAAAAGAGCCTAACAGTCATCAAATGTCTGGTGGTAGGGAACAGATCCCTACACCTCCTGGATCTGTAGAAGGATGCAGAAGGCAGACACCTACCATAATCCTTTCATCTCCAAAGGACTAAAAAAGACATCTCAAAATCTCAAAATGAAATCTCAGAAGGATATCTCAGGGTTTTGGGGTTTTTTTGTAACAAGAAATGAATATTAAGATGTCAAGTATCCTAAATTAAGTGGTACTGCTTGTGCCACCTATCACTACAGATGACAAAGTATGCATTTTAAAAGCATAGTATAAAGCCAGCGAGTTGAGGTAGGAAATATCTATGTAGAGATTGTCAGACCTGTAGTAAAACTATGACACAGAAGCAGCTTAACATTTACATCCCAATTAAAATTTCTGCAACTTATCAAAAATATTTCAATAAAACATTTTTCAAAGAAAAAAAAAGAAGTCAAAACCAATGCAAAATTATAGGTTAAAGAAAGGCTGTCTGGAATTTTCTTCTTCCAACAGAACAAACTGAATTATTTTTTCCAAATAGATTTAGGTTTAAAACAATAATAATACTTTTATCTAAAGACTTCAAAGTCACACGCAAAAAAATATATCACAGTAAACACAGGGTTGAAGGTTTTATAGAATTTCTACTGGCTTTTTTTTTCCTTCTTCTTTAAAAGAAATTTGTTTACTACCAGTCTTTGAAAAGCATAAAAGGGAGGAAACTATAGGGAAAATAAGTAAAACTTTTACGTGTAAAGAACATTTGGAGCTTTGTGAGAAGGCTGGTTTTGACAGAATATGCGACATGTAGCCCAATGTGAGTAATATTATATCTCAAATAAAAATCAGCCCATGAATATACATAATCCAAAAGGTAATTCTCCCAATCTCTGAAATGTAATGGAGCCACTCTAGATCACTGAGGCATGAATATTTACTGTATTCAGGCTTTACTGCTCTCGATCTGGGTTCAATTTTGCAAATTAAAATGAAGGCTCTGTGGATAGAGAGATTAAAGAAGAGCATCCTAAAGCCTGCCTGTTTCCTTGGTGTGGTAGCAGTGATCTGGTTACCCTTCTGTTGGGTTATTTCTTTTTACTTATTGGAGTAGTTCAAAAGCAATTGAGAGTGGAAAAGGAGGTCATTTTTGGGTCACAACCTTAGAGTTAAAGGCTCACTAAGGAAAACAAACAGAGCGAACATAAAGTTGCATTTAAAAATAAAACCTGTAACGAAAAATAATATTTTCAACTATTTTTACTTCTATTTTGAATGGCCAAGGGGAGAAAAAAGAAAGAAGCTGTTTTGCTCATTTCTTTCTCATTAACAAAGTTCTCCTGTCCTTTCTCTAAAATAAGATTGTTAATAGAAGCCATGATTCATACAAAATGAAACAAAGGTGATGAATAACTACTGAGAGATCTGGTAGGCTTCATTAGCTATGGCAAACGTTAACATTAATCGTGGTGATTTGTACATTTTCTAGGAAACACTTGGAATATAAATACAGCAGCACTCGGGTGCAGTACAGCAAACAAGCAAACACAACACACACAACGGTACAAATCAAATGATACGGTGCTACTCCTGGTGAATTCCTTCTACTAATTACAATCAAAACAAAGGCTACCTCTGCTAGGAGAAGAAAAGAAAAAGGAATTAATTATGATCAGACAAGTATTTTTCGAAATAGTTTTGAGTTTACGAAATAAAAAACAATTGGCATACAAAAATCTTTATAGCTTTCCCTCGAGGCAGGATTTTTTTAGTGGCAAATTTTAAAGAGTTCAACTGGTAAGCAATTTTCTATTACAAGTCAGTAACAGTGATTAAGATTAGACGAGTAAATTTATATCCTCTACACTTTTGCAAGTCTTTAGGATATTTGTAAAATCCAAACAGCTAAGTCTAGAGTAAAGAACAAATGAATTTATCCCTACCACCTTGGCAAATTTAGTAAGCTATTAAAGGAACAAAGCAGTACAGTGAAAAGTTTCATGCAACAAAAATAAATTCTATTGCAAAGATACCTGGTAAAAAAATGTCAGGTTTACAGTAATGATTCTGATTACTTCATTCAAATGCAGCCAAGGAAAAATGCAGGTAAGGGTCAGATAAATTAATAAAAAAAAAATGGGGAAAGAATGAAGATACTCTCTCCTCTGAACCTGGAAATAAAGGCAAAATGTAGTTGTCATCAGGTAACAAAAACTGCATTTACTACATAGAGGTGCCATGTGACAGCTTATGAAACAAGAAAGTCACACTTTTTTGCTTCTGAGCTACATCATGGTACCAAAGGGTTACTGTGCTTTGAAACCTTCACCAACAGCCTTACTGAACATTTAATATTTTTCTTTCTGCTTTCTTAAAGGCCCCAGATGTGTTCTTGCAGATCAAAAGAGTCCAACTTATAAAGTTAAGCGAAATCAAGGGCTTTTGTTCCGAGGCATCATTGCTGAACTAATTATTCCTGGATGTTGTTTAATGGAATAGCAGTGCCATATATTAAAACATTTAACAGGATGAGTTGTGTGAGTTATAGGAGAGGTCTGATCTGGGATTATAAATTTTAGGTTTTCTTCAAAGGAGAAGAAACAAACTACTCACAACTCCCCAGTCCTTTCTGTCACTGAAAGACTGAAATAAAAGAACCCAAAAACGTATCAAAGTTGAAATATCATTCTACATATTTACCCTTCCCTGAATGATAGAGAACTAAAGATGGGGGAGTCAAAAAACCTCCCGAGATTCTCTGAGATGGGGCAATGAAGATCTAAGTTATCCTGTCTATTCCCTGAATGCTACAAAGCACAAGTTAAAATAAATATGGCTAAGTCTTAGAAGAAACTTCATTTTAGACATACACGTGCAAAACAAGAAAGGACTCCCATCTTAAAGCAACTCAACACAAATAGTTACAAGAGCAATTAAGTATATTTATTATCAGGGAAAAAGGCAGGAGGGTAGGTAGACAAAGAGGTATTCCAACATGAAATTATTAGCAGAACTAGATATTTGACATTATTCTGCAGCCACCAACTGCACTATTTTTGGTAAAATGCATATTTAACTATACAGTTACCTTACTGAGAGAAACAAAAGATCCTTAAGATCCCTAAGGACATCTCAGGCTAGGAAGGCAACTTTTCACTCTTATACATTCAGACAATAAACACTTTACTTCCCCTACTGATAGTCTCTTCTGTGTTTGTATTTTACAGCCTGACACAGGCCAACCCAACACTTGACACCCAATTAACAGACCTAGGAGCTGGAGGTCCGTATATTGATCACACTAAATGGGATTAGTGTGAAATAAAAAGTTCAAAGGGTCTTGACCAAACTTCACCACAGCCCAGCTGTGACAGCTGCTATGAATTTGTGTATCCAGTGCCTCACGTTTTTATTAAGAGGGTTCTGGTGCACAAGAGTTTGCAGTAGCCTATGAGATCACGAAGGTTCACTAACAATGTCAGGCTCTGTAACTGTAGTGACTGACCAAAGAAAAAATCCTCTTGCTTGTTTGCATAGGTCTTTTTGATTAACTCATGAAAAGGGCCCTCACCTCTGATACAACAAGTATTTATAATAGACAAAGAGTTGTGACTTCTCTGCCTCTTAAGGATTTGCTAACTGCTATGGAAGAGCTGTCCAATATGAAAAACCTTATGTTTGACTATAAAAGAAGTAATTCCTGCTACACACTGCAAGCACACCTACTATATTCTGACAGTGACAGACAGGAGCTGTACTCAAATGATAGAAGTACAAACTATTATCTTCTAAACACTTCTGATCTATTATCTTTCTATTTGCCTAAACCTTTCAACTGTCATCAGGTGAATAAATATTTCTACATTTTTTTGCATACAGGCATTTCTTACTGGCAGTCCTATTGACGTGATTTTTAAAACCTGCATCAAGATCCAAAGAAATTACAACTATCATCAGCATATTTTAGTATTTCTGAGCACCTATGCAAATCCATTTCCTATTTAAAACAATCAGCCTTATTTTCCAGCATAAAGTATCACAGACACCTGTAACAAACATGGGAAATCCACTGCAACTCAGGGAAGGGAACAAGCCCAACGGGCAGACATGTGTAAGTACCACTGAGGTCAGTGAATGCTCAACAGGATTCTCTTGGCTAATACAATGTTTAGCAAAATATTCCCAATAAACTAGGAACAAAATTCTATTTTGCTTTTATGGGTGTTTTTATTGATTGAATTTGGTCTAGAACATACTCTATCAGACTATTTTCTGAGATATATCGGATCTGGGCATTTATATATTAATGATAAGGAAACAGTCATCAGTCAGGAGAAGAGATGGTAAACAGTTGTCAATTTATAAATAATTTTAATCCATTATGGGTCTTTTAAAAGGAATCTAGATGTTGTCCATGAGGGAACCTTAAAAATAGGCTCACTGGGGTTGCAATATGCATGTTTAACAGAGGAGACAGCTTTAGAGCCATCAGTAAGAACACCTGACAGCAACTCACCCAGGACAGAAGTTTGGTAAAAGTAACAGAGGCAACTTGAAACCCATGAAGAAAAGTAGTCTGTTGGCACATAAAGGTATTTCACAGAGTAAGGAACAATTCTTTAAGTGGTATTGCAATGCACCAAAAACCAGCTTTCTGTTTCCTTTTCGTTTTTTTTCCAAGTATCTCTCTTCTGCTCAATATCTTTCCTCATAGAATCTGTCACTTCCCTGTCCTTTGGGTCTCAGGACTGTAGCTGCCCAATCACACCTGCTAAGACAACTTTCACTAAAATGGCCATTGACATTTCAAAAGTACCACAATTAGGCTTCAAAATTAACATTCCAGGACTGGGAGAAGATTTCACATATGATTGCTCTGCCTGGAGACTGGAAAACTGCAACTGCCACTCCCTCCCAAGTCCTGAAAGCTAGAACCTTTTCTTTTTAAATTAAAGTTGAAATCAGATGTAATATAAAGTGTGTGGGCCACAAAAAAATTCTCTGAGATGACTGAATCCAGTCCAAAGAACGTAAACTAGCCTATCCAGCAATGCAAAAATTTTTCATTATTAGAAACTAGATAGTTAGATGGGTGTTTGGATTTTCCTTTTGCTGGGGGAAGGCAATGTATTTTTTAAAGTTTCATCAGATTTTTTAGAAGTACTCCTTCATGATCAGGCTTCCTTATCATAGATTTTTTTCATCATAGTCACTAGCTCTCATAGCTCCAATACAGCAAAAAGCACTGTGCCCTCCTATGTTATCAGTTTATTTTCTGTTTTAAAAGTTGCATTCATGTTCATCTACAGTAAATAGAAACATAGGAGATACATCACAGTGAGGCTGTAACATTCAGTTACCTGGAGACTGCATAAAGATAATCTGGGATGCACCATCCCAATCCTGTATGACTTTTTCTAACACTATGCAAGGGGCTTGAAAAGAAAACGTAATTTCATTGGAAGTGACTGAGCACATTCTGGAAGTAAAATGTCTACTAGAAAAGTCTATGACTAAGTCCAGAGTGAATCTGAAACTAAAAACCAAACACATCATTCGAAAGAAAAACGTCAGTGTTAGAAACTCATGCTACTACAGCCAATGTTCATTAGAGGAAATTAAGTCAGCAAGTTGGTACAACTGGTAGAAGTTTTATCACTGTCTTTCAAAAGCAGGAGTGCAGGAAAGATAATTTAAACAGAAATGAGGCCAAAGATAAACAGAAAAATACGACAAGTTTTTAACTTGGCCAGTTAGCCAAGTTTCTCAAGTCTCTCTAAGGAGATCCTTGCTTCAAACTGAAGAGACCGAGCTTCAAGAATCAGTACAACAAAAATGAGAAAAAAATATATATGCAATATTTAAGCATACATTTATACCCCACTGGCTCTAGATTATATGTGTAGCATATATATATTTCATATTCCTTTCGAAAATTAGATTTAGAGGAGAAAAGTTTTTACATGGAGTTCGACAAAACAGCTGCCGTTAGTCACTTAACAATTTCATTTTCCTGTCTTTCTTAAAAGGCAAAACATCATTGCACCACTGAAATATTCTCTGTTCAGCCATCACAATTTTTTGCATCCCCTTTGGATATCATATTTTAAAACTATGATAATTTTTTCTTCCTTTTCCTACAAAAGGCAAGTACCACATTGCCTTTGGGGTTTTTTTATTTTATAAAAATGAGAAATTGCACACATTGCTTAGAAAATATCCCATCCCCTTATTTTCATGAAAATATTATTTTAAATCCCAAAAGGATGCTAATATTTAACAAAAAGCACAGGATTAGCTATTAGGATACCAAGTCTGACAAGTTATCTAAGGCAAAGATTTATTTTAGTCATTTCAGAAGAAAAACATGAAACCCCAGCACCCTACCAACCATGCAACAATAGAAACAAGATTGCAATGAATTCTAGTCTAACCCTCAATAGAGGATTCCAGTTACCATGCTCACAGGAAAAGGAAAAATATTGACAAAATATAGCACCATTTTTCAGATGAAGTAGTGAATACTGCCGCAAAAGACATTGCACAGAAGTAAATCTACAAAGAAAATCAGGTTCCCACTCAAACTTCACTGTTTTTAGTCTTGGTAGACCCCAGTACATGAAGAGATGAGCTCTCACTCTGCACAGACACAAGGGAATGGAAAAGGGATGCTAATGTGAGGTTTAGCAGTAAATAAATAGCTTTGCTGTTATAAATTTTAGTAGAAACATTATTAGCTAAACTTAGTGGGCTTTGTGGTTTAATATACATTCAGCACAAGTCATTTTTCTACAAGCCTTTGGCTCCATCTGCTGACTTTTAATATTAAAAATAATTGACGAGGTTGAAAACATTCATGTTTTTGGAACATGTAAATCACCTACATTTTTCTACGCATGGTTCAAAAGGTACAACTAAATATCCTAGGTGTGTGGTCTTCCAAATTTGTCAGTTAAAATTATCTTGAAGCAACAACATTCCAAGCTTTGAGGAGAAGGTACCTGAGTGAGTCTTACAAGGTGTAAACAAGTCTTGCTTGGGAGACTGGCTGGAATCAGATTTAAACAACAGGTAGACATCTGGATGCTTATGCCACAGAATCATCCAGCAATTAAGTACAAACCTGAGAAGTGAGATTCTGAGCAGTCTAATAAAAAGACTCAATCTATAACACAACCCTTCTGAGAGCTCATTGGAGACATTTGCTCAACACCTGCCTGTGCTGGTTTCAGCTTCTCCCCTTTGCAGAGAGATGTCTGCTTCAAAGAAACTAAAGCTTGTTTTATTTATGAACAAATAGAAAAAGATAAAAAATAACCCTGCACGTTCAAAAGCACACATATTTTCCTGTTCCAACTCTGATTTATTTTTCATTATTGCAGAATTCTGATCATTATCAGAGCACTACGAACTCAATCTAGGCAGAACTGCCACATGAAAAATTGCATATGAGAAACACATCTAATATGCTCTTTAAATGTAACAGGCAGAAAGTCTTAGTCCCAAAATAAAACACATTTAGGATACTTCATTGGCCTATTTCACAATTAAACAACTAAATCCATCATCAAATCACAGCAGTCTGCTTTATATTAACACTGGTGGCTGTAAATTATTTGAGTGGTAACTGGGATAATCGGCATCTCTGGGAATTTGTTTTCCTTTGTGATTTGAACTTTTAGTATCTGTATCAGAAAAAACTAACAACCACACTCTCACACCGTCCCCACAAAAAACAACAAACCAACACACTCAACTTTCAAGACTTGCTGTGACATCTCTGTGCACTCTGAAACTTTTCTATTACTATCCTGTTACTATCTCTTAACACTATCGCATGAGAGATACATTCAGCCTCTCAAATCTAATCCCATTTGTTGCAATAGCTACATATAGAGAAGATCACATGCTTTTCTTAGTTCCTATATCAACCTATTGGAGTCTTAGAAGCCGACTTACAAACACAGGTAACAAACAATAGATGGGATAAATTATGTTGGCAAGAGGAATTAAACATGACATGAAATCTTAACTTTGTTAAAGCTGAGATTAAACAGAATCTGAAACAGATCCAAAGCTCAATCTTAATCACAAAAAAGGCTCATTTTCATAGATTTTTAGAAAAAGAAAACTCTCCTGAAATAAAAATATAAAAACGCCTCTTAGATATAGCACATGCCACAGATACTGTAGTTTCTAAAAAGTTTCTTTTAAAACTATTAAATGTTTATAATGTCTTCTTCAGGTCCAAGACTGAACATAACCACTACTTTTCAAAACTTTAAACACAGGAATCCAAATTCTGAACAAAGATTACCAATGAACGTTAATGGCCTACAAAACACTAGGAAGATACAAGACTCATTTCTACATGGCCATGCTCAGATATAGGTATGGCTCCAAAAGGTTTAAAACTATTTATGCAAATACACTGGGGAAAATTATCACCACACAACTGAGACTGAGGGAGACATTAACAAAAACTCAAAATATAATCATATTTAAACATAAATCTACCTGAAAATTTGATTCTTCATATGTAGGAAAACAGCAAGAAATTCAGCATGTGCTTTAGAGCACTTCACGTAACTATAAAAATTTAAATCACATCAATGAGTTCTCTGTCGAAGTGTATCTAAATCCTGACTCAAATAAAAAGCCCTGGTGTCAGCATCAGTAGATGACATGGAAAAAATGAAAGGCAGGATTAAAACTTCATTTCTGAGCTGATCAGAAGGGATGTTGTCCATCAGGGACAACAAAGTAATGTAAAAGAAAAAGCAGTAATGCAACGTTTGATTTGTAGCATTACACTCACTGTGCCAGAAAATGTGAACATTACGGATTCAGAATAACATTAACTCAGCCCACTCCCCATTCTGGATATCTAATGGCATGTTTTTACAACTGTTTGTAATGTATGTGTCAGATGGACTAAGTCTTTCTTGTGAGTCACACTATAACCAGAAAACTATGCCTGAGCATTAACTTTTCTTTCTCCCCTGCTCCATTTAAATCTGACGTAAAAGCTTCTTTGCCCATCTCTCTCCCCCATAAATGCACCTTCAAAGCATCACACCAATACTGAACACATGAAACCCTCAGACAGAAATTAGAACCATCCTTATTTAAATAAACAGAGGAAACAAAAAACTCCAAGCCCCCTATCCTCCTGAAAATTAAAAAGACAAAAATTCACAAACAAACAAAAAAGAAAACCAAACACCACAAAACCCCACAAACTAAGTGAACAGAACCCTTACCTTCACATTCTTATTTGTGTGTTTTTAATAGAGAATTACTGTCCTTTTCCAAAAAATACTGCTTAATTTCCTGCCAAAAACATCCCGTTAAAAATAAAGAAAAAGCACCTCAATGTTTCCGGTAATCCCCCAAATCACTTCAGAACACAGGTTTTACAGAACTAGAGGCTACTGAAGCCACAATTGCCTTCCCTGAATATGTTCTCCATTACTAACCCCACTCTCTCTATTCCCAACAGTAAACCTCAAGTTGCAAAAAAATTCCCCCCTGCCACAAAGACTTTAAAATCTCCAAGCACCTCTCCAGAAGTGCAGCCAGAGCCTGTGATCTCAGCTCTGACAACCAGAGATGTACTACCTACACAGATCACACCACTGGAAAGCATTTAAAAATGGAACTGCAAAAAACTCCACAGAAAGGATGAGTAGGCAGGGGAAATGAAGATGAAAACAAAGCAAAGACAAAAAAAGGAAATACTTGAAGAAAAATTTTGTACTACAAAAAAGTGTTTGACCACAATTGTATTTTAGAACCTTTGATTAATTTGTTAGCGCTTTTTGCAAGAAAGAAAAGCAGACACTGAGATTTTTACTAACCTAGGAATTTTCCACCATTTTCCTACTATTTAGGGAAATACATGCCCAAAAAATATTAACCACCAGAATAAATTATGTTGAACTTCAATCTTACGTAACATCTCAGACTCACCAGAGGGCTCAGAACAAGTTGGGGCCTCGCTCTGTATCCCTGTGTTGGAAAACTTCCTCCACCTCCACCCATAAGAGATTAAAAAAAAACTACCCTGGGGTGAAGATATCTAATAACCTCCTCTAGAGCCCAAACAACAGAGCAACCTTGACAAGACTGGAAAGAATCATTAATATGAGGGTCTTTGTCACCTTAATACACTTTATAAACACTATTACTTTTCCCCAAACAAGAACATGTCAACAACGGAAAAGGAATATTTGAAACAACCACATATTGTACAAAATATTATTCCTATTCAATCACTACTTGACTCCAACTCTCTCCTAAAACCAAATGCAAAATAGTTCACTGTGGGATTTACTGTTGTGTTCTACTTTATTTTACAAATATTTGCATTTAGACAAAACCAACTGTGCTGACTCAAGGCCAAACTGGACATTTATTTTAGTTGTATTGAGCATTTATTCCAATCCTTTAGTAAAAATACATACTTTCAAGCTTCCCTTTTTTCTGTGGTTTCATTTTGGGTGTTTGTGGTATACCTGCATATTCCTCACTCCCTTCAAGACTTTAAATTGTTGTCAGCTAATCTTCATAAGCAGGATCAATATCTTCAACTAGGCAAGAAAATATCTCATGAATAATACCTGTATTTCAAAAATTAACTGATTCATAACAGTACATATTTTTTCTTAAACTGCCATTTAACTTTTTGCAGTCCTGTACTGGGTATCGCACATCAGACAAAAACCTCCTCTAGGCATGCTTAGTATATCATTGAAATTCATTATATAATTAATATACAACACAGTAATTAAAACTAAGAAAAAAAGCAAGTAAGTTAAAGAAACACCAAGAAAGAGCAGAAAAACTTCTGAAGACATTCTGAAGCCCCACACAAAACTTACATGACAAACAAATTTCTGACTTGTCCTCCATACTTCTATCCCCTTTTGGTTGAAGAAAAAGCCTTGACAGCTGTATATATACACCAGGGTTATTTATTTCCATGAGTTAATCTGTTCTCATGGCTGATTTCTGCCACCTAAACTGCAGAAGGATTAAGGCCACCTCTGCCATTCTTCTGCAGAACCTATTACATACCCTATACAGATATATTGAGAGAATATATCTTAAATACAGGTTGCCTAGAAAGGAACAGCTTGACTACTAAATCTTTCACAAAGATCTGACAGTTTTTAAGTCTACAATTTTAGTATTTAAAAATGTATTATCTACAGAGACTCTTTAAAAGGCTACTTGAGCTTTCCTTGTTATTTCTAAAGTGTGAAATGTTTATTCTTGATTATTTATTCATTAGAGGAGAAATAAAGAGAAGCCAATTTTGTGTCATATGTTTTGAAGCTAATCTTTACTCCCATGAAGAGCCTGGGAGTTTGTCGCATTCGTTTCAGGCAGCTGCAAATGGAAATCTGTATCTAGGCATTGGTATCGTGTTCATCACAGTACTATCTGGGCAGTTAAACTAATTATATCACTCCAGTTGATACTGTAAATATTGGCTCTCTCTAGTATTAACTTTTCCAATTCAAGCTGCACCAGCTATTATAACATGAAACGATGGGAATATTTCAGTGCAAAGTTGCATTTCGCATTAGTTTCAACAACACATGCTATTGTCACAGGCATATGATGACAGCTTCAGGTGATGAGCCAAATAAACATTTGAAGATTAAAGTAAATTTTCACATAATTTTAATGGCAGTATCAAAGAATAAAATGTAGAGAGTTCTCTAAGTGAGGCCCTCTCAGAAACACACAGTACAAGGCATGAAATCCAGAGGACTTCCTATGGTGTTACAGCAATATTTCAAGAAAGTCCTCTGGTAATAGAGTAAATACAAATTTCTGGGCACTTATGCACTAACCCACTTTCTTCTGTCTCTGGGTCTGAATATTTATTTTCAGCAGCATTGGTTAAGCAATGTTTTCAATATTCAGATCCTTTCTTTGCCAGCAGCCAGAACTGAGCAGAACTTTACAACATATGGACCACAGCATAGTTAATGTGGCACTTGCTGAGCTGCTCTGCTTCTAAAAGCCTCATCAAATGAGGAATTGCACTGTCTATGCATGACCAAGGAAGAAGAGTGACATTCCCTCCCTTCATTCTGGCTACTGAAATTTTGCCAAAGCCTCCAGCACTTGAATTTGAATATTTAAAACATGAGAGTTCCTCTCTGCCCTAACTAAGCCTTCTAATAATGTTCCATTCCCAGCAGCAGTGTCATATGAAGGCTGTGTGTACCATACAGGAGGTCACCTTCCCAATTACTATTCAAGCATCCCACTATGATTCCTGCTCAAATGGTTTGTGTATGCGCACATGGGTCTGCTTTCAATTAAACTGCATTCAGAACAATTCTACCTGAAATTAAAAGAAATAAAAATAAAGTTAATGACCTGGCAGCAGCAATGCTTATGCAAACAAGTTATGCAAACGTAATCCAGCCATCCTTTGCTTTAAGGAGTTACTATAAAGTTAAAAAAAAAGCCATTTGGATGAAACTTGTGATTATTACAGCAATGTCCATTAACTTAGTTTCAAACTGATCTTGAACCCCAGGGCACACAAAGCCAAGAACACAAAACTTGATCCCAGGAGCTGCAATAGTTCAACAGTAAAGATGTTACCTACTAAGTCCCAGGATAACATGTGCCTTTTTGTTCAGCTGCATCCCAGTCACAGCACAAAATTGCAACAGCGGATGAGAAAACGCAAGGAAAAAGTTTCTTCAATCTATGGTATTATAAGTAGAAAAGACCAATCACTTTGAAGAGCAAACTCTGAGGCTGGAAAAGAAGCTAGAAGTGGACAAAAAAGGACAGGCAGGAGAAAGAGCAGAATGAGCAGATAAAGGAAGTTGAGAAAATATAAAAAAAAATCTAGAATTCAGGAGTAATCTTAACAGCTTATTAGATGCTTAGTTTTCTTTTCAACCTCATTATGGAGAAACAAACCTGCATATTTGTCTATCCTCATGTGCTGCTATACTAGAGCCAAACTGCTCGCTCATGTAGTGAATAAGAACTTAATCCATTTCTCCATTTGTGGCACACTTGTGCACTGGGATTTGGAGGCTTTACCATGAGATCCTACAACCCAGTATGTTGGTAATTGCAAAAGAACTACAGAATACTGAGCACAAGAGACTACTCATAAACATCACATCAGCCAGCAGTCTCCAGGAGTCTAAAGAGGACACTAATATGGCAAATTAGTGGGGAGAACACCGACATACATGGGGCAGCACATGCAGTCACCAGTGGAACTATCACACTTCAGTGCCCAGACCTATGGCAGAACAACTCCGTATCATTTTCCTGTTAGTACAATGGTTCCCTCTTCTTCAGCTCAGTTTCTTTCCCACCTTGTAACTCTGTCACAACTTTATTTATCTTTTCTAACAGTTCTCAAGGAACAAAATGTTTACTGAAATCTTGACAGAAAAAATATATCTTATCTAAGAAATTAATCATCTATCAAAAGTATGACATTCATATCACACAGTATTTTCTTCTACTTAGAGTTGAGATCATCTTGCATTATTTTTTTTACTTTAAATCCCACTGAAGAGTGTAGCAGTTATTAGACAGTAACAGCTCTCTGCACTAACTAACTACTAAGGCAAAATTATCTGCATGGCAATGGCACAAAATATACACTCCAAATTAATCTCATGCATTAACTACTACCAGTCAGCATTGCAGATAACCCTGCACAAGCAAGCAGTGCCCTAGAAATGCTGCAGAAGTTAAGTCTACCTTGGAGAGCAATATTGTTTCCAGCAATGCTGCATGTTGGAATCAAGGTTCCACCTGGACAGTCATTTCAAGATGATTTAAATAGACAGAAGCAACACAAAAGTTACAAATATCTTCCTTTTCAGATTCACTGTAGGAAGAAACTCACATGCTTTGCCTTCTAATGCACGAGAAAAATTACCCAGTCTTGTACCCCAACTGTCTCTATCTGGCAGGGAGCACAGGGTACATCCAGACCTCCAAGAAAAGCCACAGCTGAACTTCAGTATTTGAAGAGTTAATTGGCCAGCACTGACTAGGTCACTTTTCTGCCTACAGAGATCACATTAGACACACAAGCTCCAAAAATAGAGTGTATGGTTTGGATTAGCACTGTTCAGGTTGGCTGCTCTCCCCTGGCTTCCTTCCCTTCTGCTCGGACCAAGTAGAAAAAAATTAAAAAGCCCCACAATGAATATCAAGATCCCTTTCTATTATATATATTACTCCTGGTCCTGAATAAAACAAGTCTTAATGCACAAAGTCCTTTATTTTGCTCCCTCACTTTACTGTACCTACGTGATAGTCAACAAAAAATTGCAAGTGATTTGAACTAAACATTGTACTTCAGAAACAGGTAGTGAATGAATAGCAACATACAAATCTCTTGCTGAACATTTTCATTCCTGAGGGGGTTTTTTTTGGTAAGTCTAAGGGTCTAAAGTTAACCACAATTTTGTATAGTTTTTAAATACAAACTTCAAATGGATTTCATACTTTCCAGTCTTCAGATTTTGTTGGCACTTTTTTTTTTGAGGGCTTGGTGATGGTTTAGGTTTTTTTAAAGCATGAACTAAAACAGAAATAAAAAAACAAAACCAAAAAAACCACACAGTAAAAAAGTTACAAAACCATACTTGAAAATGAGGGAACTGATCTTCAGAAAGAACTCTGCATCTGCTACTCTTACTCTCTTAAGAGATCAAGCCAAAGAGATTTGAGAAGTTTTTATTGCCAGATCTAAATTTCATTCCACAGGCACAGGATCAGATCTTTCATCCTTTACTTAACCACAAAGAACTGTGCAGAACAGTTTTGTTCTTCCAAAACAACTGATACTATCCTAAATGCTCAAAGCAGAGTACTTTCCAGTATAAGCCAAATCCTGCATATTTTGCTTTTAAGTAAAGCCACAGCAGATGCAAAATCAGTAGGATTCACATTGATGTTTTCTAGGAAAGAAGAAAATCTCCAAAAAACCATAACCCATGCTTTAGAAGCAGCAGACAAATAAAAAAAGTTTAATTCTTGTACTGAATTAAACCACATGTATAACATTACATTTATACATTTAATTTATTGCTTTAGAATTTAAGACTTGTGATTTTGCACCTACATCTTTTAATATGCACCATAAACTGCCTTTTCACAATTTTACCAGCTACATTTAGGTGATTCTCCCCCAACCCAATTCTCCAAACTGTCCTTCTTCACAGCATTCCAATGAAAAGAAAATGTTCAAGGCAAGCAAAACTCCCTTCCCAGCAGAGGACCTGTTGCATTTGAAAGGCTGTTTATATCAGTATTGGACAAGAAAAATCCAAGCAGCACAGGAAGAAACAGATGTAGAAACAGTATTGGGACATATTCTCAGAACATACAGCAAGGGTTCTCTCTATTCACAGTGCTAGAAGCAGTCAACATGGACCACAATTTGAAAGGGGCATATTAGGAGGCCCAAAGTACTCAAAATAGTAAAAGCAAAATCTTCTTCAAGACTGAACCATGAAAGTCCATGAAAAGTCTTTGTGAACCAATTCAGTGGGGTTTGGATCCAAGTTAATTTTTTGAGATTTATACATCCTCTGACAAAGCTTAACCGTGCAACTCTGATTATGTAGAAGTCCTTAAATAAACTACATGGACAAAATTAGATCTCTCTGTTACAATTTTAACAGCTACAACAGTTTGAAGGAAATAGTCTTGCAAATACTATTTGACTTATTCTATCAGACAGTGGAGAATTTTTTTGTTGTACTAGCCATAAAAGCTACAGAACTTTTGCCAAAACACAGACCAAGGTTATCTAACCAGCCAAAAAAAGCTTAGAAGAAAACATATCTTTTCATATGGTGAAAGTATATGAAGCCATGAAGTGTCTCAGTATCACGCAAAATGAAGCTTCTTTAAAGTTCATAAAAGTCACTAGGCTCTTGCCAAGACAGAATCACTACTGGTTTAAACCAATACTCTCACTTACAAAGACTTGACTAGATAAACAGAAGCAATTCCCTCCCTTTTTTATATGTCTCACATGACCTTTTGAAAGTTCACCTGAGTACTGAAACAACCCATATGTCTACTCTCCAATATGAGGGGAGCATTTCATAAACGTTCTTGCAACTTTTAAGACTGAGATACTTGACACTAATAATGACAACTGGCTAACCACCAACCTCCAGGATGGTCAAGGTTGGAACTGGTAAGAATATTTCTCTTTCCTTTTAATGAGATTTATTACACAAGAAACCACTTTTTACCATACAACACCAGATATGTTACTTAGATTCAGCACAGAGCAAGAATCCCCACATGATCTCCTAGAGAAAAACATAAATATAACCACTAAGCAGGAATACAGGTACTCAGCATTCAAGATAGTCACAACTTCAGACACATACACAGTACAAATGGGACTTCACAGAGGCTCCAAGTCAGTTATTAACCTCCACCAGTCACTCAGCTTGCATCAACCTGCTCCAGCATTTGTCAGCAATTCATTAAACAAGAGAGACAGGAACCTGACTATAAAACAAAGAGAAAAGTCCCTACTTCTTACAATTCCTGAAATAGAGCCCTAGCAGTGTTCTTCATACTTGGCTGCCACATCCATGCTCTGGGTCTTGTATACCCACAGCCCCAGTCACAAGTAAGGCAATGCCGAGTGGACACTGTTGGGATAACCAGATCCATGAGCTGGGTACATCTCTCTCTGCCTCCTCACCCAATGTGGATTTGACCTTCTCTCTGATCTTTCTCACCTGGATAAAGAAGGTAAAAAATACCTTTCCCCCACTGAAAAGAAAACACTTCGCTTTTTTAGTTAAAGTGTGCTATAAAAAGATCCAGTGGCGCTAGGGTTTGGCATTCATCCTCATTTAAACTAAAATCTCTAAACAATATATATTTTAGATATCAGTAAAATAAAAACCTATCAGTAAAACAAAGTGAAACTAAATTGTAAAAAATCCTTATTATTTAAACTCCAGTAACTTTTATATAGCAGAAATACAAGCGTCACAAGTTGTTGCAGTTTATAAACTCGAAGACTATAGAGATTGAAAGACCACTGAAATAATCTGAAATGACATTCAGAATTCTGCCAACACGATGTTTTTGCTGCAGAAATCCTAGGTTCATGCTCTTCAAGGTGGATTTCAAGTGCTAAGGAGCAAATAGTACTAACTCAATTGGATAGTGAACTGTTTGCTGTGTCAAAGCTTTTTGCCAAACACATATATATAATTTTTCTTTTTGCTATATGGATAATCAACCCCAGATGTCAATTTACATAGGCAAAGCATAAAGGAATCCATGCACTGCTGGTGCTCTCAGGCTCAATCAGAGCAAGCATGGGCATTTGAGAATGTCACTGTTTATTTTTAATTGCTGTGTCCCTCCTTTGTGCAGGTTCAAGCGGTCAAAGATGTCCAAGTCCATTAGTAGAACTGGAAGGTGATGCCACTTCATTTGGTGAGAGGGTTCTTCAAATTTAAAAAAAGCAGCTAGTTTGTAACGTCCCTAAATGTACCAGCTGTCAATCTCAGTTACCATTGGGTCAGGGCAAAAAGAGGTCAGAGATAGTCATAAACCACAATGTGCTGTGAAATGTGCTTCCTCCATTACCTTGTACGCCTGAGAAAGGTTTGACCTTTTATAGGTATCCTAACCCAGCTCTGCATGATGCTGGCAGGGGTAAGTAAAACACAACTCAAATCTACAGACATTGCTTCCTTTTACTGTGCCTTGGTTTCTGTACCTGTGCAACATGAAGGTGAAAGTCCACAAGTTGCTAGTGCCAAAATACAAAATTCTGCCCACTGCTATTACCATTCAGAGGCATGAACACATCTAATTCACACAAGGCAGTGGAAGGTTTAATTCATTAACAGCAACTGGAAAAATAACTAAAACTTTGAGGGAAGTTGTTAATGCCATAAGAACCAAATGATCTGGCTTATCTTTGCAAATAATGTGTTTATCTGTTAAGTTGCCTGTCACTTCAGTGACTACTCTCCCAGTCACCTGGGAAGAAAGGCCATTAAAAAAAAGTCAGTCTTTTCCGCTGTCCTTCTAAACACCAATTCACAAGTTATTTACTATATCTTTGTCATTTCTTCCTTCATATGGATTCTCAAAAAGCAGATTTACTCCTAAACATATTTCTTCAAAACATTCTTGGACTACAGATGAAAAGCAGAATAGTCATTTCCAGATATAATCTAGTGATGCATTCTTTCTCTGCAAGAAATAATTACTCTGCCCTGTCTCCACCATCTCCTGGAGCACAAAATGACAGGAAGTTTGGCAAATGTTATGCCAAAAAGAAAGCAGTGAACTTGCTGTGCAAGGCCCTGTTTGGGCAGAAGCCACCTCCCACTCCTTACTACTTGTCCCTCTTCGGGCCGCAAGCACAGGCAGGCTCAGGACTGAGAATAGGACACAACAGCAAAGGAAAGAACACTGCCAAGTGGAAACCAGGAGAGGTTATAGCTAGAGCTACAATCCCAGCAAGCATATTCTGTGCAGGAATTGAAAGCATGGCTCCCAAACAGGCTGCATGCTGTAAATAAGAATATGGGCAGTGAGGAACTCAGCTGGGGAAGCAGAAATGTCAGAGTATGCACAGTACAAATCACTTCTATATAAAGGACAATAGGATATAAACTAGATGACCACAGGTATCACTGAAGAGGCTGACCAGAAATGAATTGTCTGCTATCAGCCAAACACTTCAGGTGCAATCAGAATGCCTCATGTAGTCCTTCACTTGTCCAAAGAGCACAGTCAAAAATGAGAAAACACCACGTTCACTCAATGGAATAGTAGGATCCTTATAGGAAAATGACTTGAAGAGAATACTAACAGCATCAAGAGTCTCATCCAGGCTTGTTAGGCCAAAACTTGCCTGCCCACAGAACGAATCAGCTGGGTCCACTTTTAAGTGGTAGCTGCAAAATACTCCAAGTCTTAATTTATTTTGGGAAATTAATACTAAGGGAAAATCAAAGTAGTGATAATCAGCACCTGTGAAATAGATTCCACATGTTCCAAGCATAAAGTCACTTAGTTTTCTTTTAAAGGACAAATATAGTTTAAGGAAATTAAATAGTAACAACAGTTGAGCAGTTCAAAGGCCATTGGAAGGTCTCTTTGACTTTCTACAGACTCTCTGAAGAGCCCAATAGCAGCAAGCCACCTACTGCATCCCAGCAGTACTCTCAGAACATGCTGACACAAATTAAAGCCTCAGTAAACAAAGAGAATGTGCATCAAGCATTTCAATGCCCTCTTCTTGTCATTTCCTTTGCTTTCAGACATTTCTGGAAGCCTACCTACATGGATTCTTTTGCAAACCTTCTCACTGCAGCACATCTCAGATAAAAGTAACCTCCCTCAAACCTTGTTCAGTCCTTGGGCACATCCCGTCTTGGAAATGTGCCCACTTTGCTTCTCTGAATTGAAAGCCTAACAAGTTAATCTAGATCAGTCTTCTCTTCATCCAAATAAATTATTGAGCAGGCAACTTTACTGACTGCCTTATTTAAAAAATCACTATGCCTGTTTCTATTATAAGCTGGGTTATACAGGTACAAAAATAAAAACTGAAAACAATTGAGTAACTTCAGATTGGATGAGAACACTCTCTTCTTTGTTGAGTGTCTCCTCCTATCAGAAAAACCAGGAGGAATGAAAATGAGAGACTCACCTTCAGGGCAGGAATCTCCACATTGTCACCAAGGCTAACAGAGCCAGAAAGAATAGTCCCTGTCATCACTGTGCCTTGACCCTTGATAGAGAAACAGTGGTCAACTGCCATAAGGAAGTGTCCTGAGGGGTCTCTTGATGGCAGGTAAGCCTGAGACTTCAAGACCTGAAAAAAAAAGATAAAAGCAGCACCATGCCTAGGTGAAAAGTCATGACAACAACACAGCACAATCAGGCAAGCAGATGATTGATTGAACAAGCTTGCAATTTTACTGATTTCAGGCATCTCCCAATGAGCTTAGAACTCACCAATGTCAAATTAACTGTGCATGCCATAGAGGGGCTGCACACTTAGCAGCAGGAACAGTTCGATTTTCTGCCTTAGAAAGATTTGGTGCTGCACATTTAGCTTGGTTAGCAAAACCTTACTGGCGATAAAGTTGCTGCCAAACTCAATATAAACACTGCAGCAAAGCGAAGAGAAAAAAAACCTGTACGTGTGTCATCTCCCCCTTTTTCATCCCTCTCTCAAAAGTACAATTTTACAGTGCATTTTGCTACTTCAGCTTTTTTGGAAAATGAACTTATGTACAGATATTAGTGCCCCATAAAGCTCATCACTGAATCCCTCCCAGAAAAACTAATACTGGGTTAAGTTTTCAAATTCAACTTCCCTTTCAGATTTTTTTAGTGCTTCTAGAAGGATCAATCCATTAGGAAAAACCACATAAGTATCATTTTCTAGAGAAATTCTCTGAGTTTAGCATTTTTCTTTTGTTGACAAATACTACATTTCTTAAAATCTTTTGTCTGATGGTATATTATATAAAGGAAGCCATGTACTCAGCAGTGCTTCAAAGGAACTGGTTTGAGACTCCTGTCTCAAATCACTTTTGATTTGTTATATCACCTGCATATACACTTGGTATTGCCTTTAACATCTGCTTTTAAGGTCAAAAACTGCAGTCCAAGCCCAGTTTGTAGTGGCAGAACAATGGAGTGTCTCTTAGGAAGGACAGAAGGGATAATAGCTTCAAGTTCAATGGCAGGGCTCACACAGCATTTGCCAGCTCGTCTAATATTAGGTTTCAGTTGACAGAACAGCTGCAGTGAGTGTTTCCTTCAAAGGTTTTAACCCTGGAGAACATCCCAGTAAATCTAACAGGAACCAGATAAAGGCAGAAGTAAGCACTTGCATATCTCCTCATCTCTAGAAACTGCTGGGGGCAGATTGGTCCTGGCTAAATCTGGTTTAAGGCTAAACCTAGTCTAAGGCCATGCTACATCCTGACTCACAGGAGCCTGGGAGGTGATACAGCATCCAGTGCTCAGCAGCCCTGTGGCATATTTTGCCTTTATACAAGCCAGGCTGCCCAGGGCCAGGCATCCCTAAATTTTTTGATGACTGATGCTGCACTTTAACTTCAGCAATTTACAAGTATTTTAAACCTGGCAGCATCCAAATCACAATTTGACAAGTCTTCAAAGAATAATGCTTTTGTTTTGAGATCCTTTTCTGCTGTCTCAAGTAACAGTGGCATCCCTCCAGAGCAAAGATGTTCCTTTCCCTAAGCTAATTACAGAAAAGGTAACAAGTCTATTTCAAAGTTACAAACTGCTCTCAGTTATTTTAGGTGTCCCGCCCTTCACAGTATAAACATCATGCCATGTAACTAAGGGTTTTGAACATATGAGAATGGATGCTTTCATGTTGTTATTATGTTCTTCAGTGAGTACCTCAATTAATTCAGAAATACCCAGGGGATTCTCAGACTCTGGGGCTTCTGGTCCACCAGGCTTTGCTGCAACAGCAACAATAGGACACCCAGAGAACCTGAAAGAGAGAAAAACTTTGGCCATTAGACCACAGATCTCCTACATATGTCAATATAAGGAACTTCCAGGCACACCTGAAGGCTAAGAAACTCCCTAAAATTCCAATTTATCTGCTCTTCCCCCACTGTGACTGACAATTTCTTCCTAAACTACCAGCAGATCAGCACTACTGGACTTGACTATGAAAGCTTCAGTCCTGTCCCACATTAGCTACTGATTCAATGCTGTGACAGTCAAATGCAAGATTCAGTTTATTTCAGAAGCTAAGGTCTGTTGTTACTCAGTCTTAATGCAGTAGTTTGCATCTGAAGTCATTTTACCTGGAGACTAGCACATTTTTAACTTTCATTAAACAATTAAAATTCTAGCTGTAAAGTCATAACCTTCAAAACAGGAGCCAAATGCAAGATGCCTCATGGTATCTACCTGAGTCTGCAAGATCTGTAGACAACAGAAAGATCTAAATCTACTGAAATCAAAGTCTGCAAAACTCACAAAGGTTCAGAGAGAAGTACAGCCAGCTGACCTCAGTTTACCTTTTATCCTATAATTAGTTTTAATAGTCAAGTCCTTAATTTACAGCAGCTTTTCTCTTTTTTTTTTTTTGCAAATTCAGTCAGTAGACTTAACTTTTGCTCCCTAAAATATAGCCTAGTATTTCTACTGCATTTTTTCAAAAATCAGAATTAACCACAAAGTATATATTAAAGGAATGGAATAATGATCATTAATTACATCAAAATGTGATTGGTTTTCATCGGTACTTAATGCTTACGCAACAGATTCAAACCAAAATTTATTATTTTGGCCATCCTCTTGACACCCACCCTCCACTGATTTTCTCACAAAAGGGAGCCAACTGGAGGGAAGAGATGGTGCTTTGCTAAAGAAGAAATGTTAAGTTCTATAAAGGGAGCTCCCTCAGTGATCCAGCTGTAATCAGGCACATGAGGTATTTTCTTTGTTTACATGCCATAAGCCTGAGGCATCTAAGGACAAAGGGTAATAAAGACGTGCACTAAAAATTCTTGTAATTAACCATAAAAATTTTGGAAACTTATTTTCATACAAGTATTTCAGAGCACTGTATTGCCATAAACAGAAATTTATGCTGAACCAGATGCTTTACTCCTCTTCCCATACACCAGAACAAACTGGAGTAATTGTACAGTGCATTTGGAGGCACTTCTAATCACGATCCAGTCCTACTCTTACTTTATCACACCAAATTTCTCTCAGCAGAATTTACATCCTGATGGACAAAGAAAAAAGCCGATGTGCAAAAAACTTTTTTAAAAAATAGAAATTCCATTCATAGAGACAGTTTGCTTTTAGTTTTGGTATCAAGTCACAGAAAACCGAGTTTTGATTAGGTAAATTCACAAATATCAAATTAAATGGAAGGCAAAAAGAAAAAAAAAGACAGAGGAAAGTAACTGTTGTTTATTTAAATAATCTCCTGACAACACTACAATAATTTCTTCAGCATTGGTGGCAACATCGACTCTACAACTGCAACAGCCTACAGCTTTGCTTACTGCTATGGAATTCCAAAAATATACCTATGTGTGTAGTGAAAATATTTCAACGAGTAAACTATTTGAAAGAAAAACAAAAAACCACAACTGCCATTAGAGACAACTGTCAAATGGTATCAGCATATATCCTGCTAATAAGAAGAGTTTAGGAATAGAAAAGCATTTTAAAACCACACATTTGGAGATTCAAAGTCAAGTGGGAAAAGGCTGTTGAGAAATTCCACATGTCTGAGATACAACAGGACAAGCACTTTGCAATCACACCCAGAGCAGCAGTGCTCTCAAAGCACCATCAAGCACAGACTGCACATGTGAAAACTGAATTTTGGCTCTCTCACCTCTGTACTCTGAATCCTGTTCCTTAGATTCTTCAACTCAAATATGACCTGATAATTATCTCCTTTTATATCACTGAGCAAAGCAAAGATGTGCTGCATTTTCTGTAGCCATATCCAACAGTTCTTCACCTGGATATTCTGGCTTTGCATTATCCTATCCAAACTCCAAGCAGCTCTCTAAATCAAAAAGCTTAATTACAAGAAAATATTTCTCTACACATGATACTTGCAGATGTGATTTTGGAATTGCAGCTGACTTCCTGTAAATCTTTTCAGTCTCCTCATCATTTTTGCTAGAGGTGTCAGTATGGTTAGAAGCACACTGGAAGAGAAGTGTTGCTATTTCTGCCAATCCAAATTTTGTGACAAGTTACCCGTTAATATTACTGTTCACTTACTTGGTATTTTCCAAGGTCTTCTGCATTTTCTTAGTCATCTTCTCAATGGCACTCTGCCTCTTCCCCTCTGGAAGGAGATCTATTTTGTTCAGAACTACCACCATCTTCTGGCAGGCAATTTGCCCAATTACCAAGCACTCTGCTGACTGTGTCTGCATCCCTTTTGTCACATCTATCACAAGCATCATTAAATCGATAATCTGGGCACCTGGAGGAGAACTCACAGTCAGTATTACCACAGCATAAAAAGATTAAGGATCATTTTCTCAAATCGTTTCCATTTAAAATTGTCAGCATATGTACAAATGCCCAGAAAGACAAACAAAACACAAGTCAAAGTAAGCACTGAATTCCACAGCTCTTTTGAAATTAAGACCTTGGGAATTTAAGCTATTATAGGCTATCATCGAGTCATAAGAACCAGGGAAGAATGTGATAGTTCAAGTCTAAGGCTGTTATCACTGCATTAAAAAAAAAAAGTACTAAGAAAATTAAGCTTGTAGCAACACAGGCATGACACTTCCCATGTTTTTTTATAATTAAAAATTATAATCTAAACAGCCAAGCAAGAATCTAATAAAGCCAAAGAAACACACAGCAACACTGCAGGGAGTTGCACACTCAGAGCAACCCCAACAAGAGCCAACCAGGTACCCCATAAAAACACCCACAAGCCTCAGTCCCTACCTGGCTCCCACCATTTTTCTAAGTCCAAAATTTCATTTAAAAAATGTGATCACCACCAGAGACAGGTTTACCTCAAGTCTAAAGAAATTCTTGAATCCCCCAATATTAGGAAGAAGCAATTTAAAACCTGCAGTATATCACACCATTCACTCCCGATTCAGATCCACATAACCTGAACAAGTAATTTCAAATAGAGAACAGAAATCTGATTCCTAGATCTCTTCATGGAAATGCTCCTATATTTTAGGCTGACATTACCTATCACACTTATGGATTATTTTTATTTTTGAAAGTATTGTTGTCACGAACCCTTAATCTTTTGATTGAAGCAACCTGAATTTCATGGATTTAAATAAGTTTTCAAGGAAGCTTTTGATGAACATTGGGCCTTCCACTAATTACATTCAGAATTTTGTTTCATTTGAGGTAACTGAAATGGTCTGAATACCAAAATAGAAAAATGCAACAGTCTCAAGTGTTGAGAAAGTTTAAATATAAAGAAGTAAAAAAATTTAAAGCTCAAGTACTAGAAAGTCATATGCCAAAAAAAGCACATTTTGAAATAAATGCTGGAAATCACGTAAAATTCCAGCTCTCTAACTTAAGTACTTTTTATATTGGCCTTAAGTTCAGAAGAACAAGAAATCAACACAACTGTCCCTTGTTCCTCCACCCTTCCCCTTGCCTGTTTTTTTTTTTTTGTTTTGTTTTCAAGGCTTTTACAATGGCTATGACAACAGCTACCCTTGTTCCTAATTCCCATGAACTCAGGATAGGAAATCATTCCGAGGTTGAAGTGCACGGGTGAATGAGCGGGTGGGAACTACAAGAAAAAATTATGGCTACAAATGACTATTTCAGCCTACCAGAGCTTTCATCTTGTAATAATGAAAGTTAAGTCCTTCAGAACACTAGTTGGATAATTATGGTATTTCCAGTGTCCCTGCAGAATTTTCACCAATCATTTCAAATATCTCTTCCCTGACAAATCAAGGATGGGCTTTATATCTTCAAAAGTAGTTTGCATTTTTATTGTTTTGGGAATTGTATTGATTTAGAGCTTGCTTAAATTTCAACACAAGCATCATCAAGACTGTACAAAAGGCTCAGACATTATACACCAGCCAAAGGCAGATCTAAAGGTCAGAAACCAAGGGAAACAAATGGCATGAAAATAGTTTGAGTGGGACAAAGCACTTAATCAGAATGGATCCATTTTTGTGATTACACACAACAAGGCTGTTTCAAACTTAACACACATTTTGTATTACACTATTCTATACAGCTGACATACTTAAAAGGAATGGAAATAAATAATGAAAACCAAACCATCAGGTCCAATTCTTTATTAATACTATAAAAAGGACATTCTGGTAACACAACAATGCTGCAGCTTGAATCTTACCAAACATTACAGCGACTACTAAAGCACAGCAATCCTCATGCTCCAAAACTAATCCAAAGCAACCAGACCCAAACCTGGCCTTGAAAAGGGCAGCTGATAAGATGCATTATGTACAGAGTGGTATTTTTCTCTCCAAAAGAACACAAAATCTACACTGAACTGTAATATGTAGTTTCACTAAAAGGTGTCATTTTACCTTGAAACTCTAAATCAATTGCTTCAAATTCATTTGTTATAAAGCATATGCTTGCAATTGCTGTATTTATGAATCTGTTAGCAACACTTTAAAAGAGTCAAAAATCATTAACCCAGTTGCTAGAAGGTCAAGAATGTCTGTCATGGGGCATTGCATAGCAACAAGAAGATGAACAAAGAAAAGTAACTGTAATAATTACTGATATAAATAATTAAAAATAACTAATAATTAAAAATAACTGCATAATTCTGCGGGAAAACTCCAGGAACACCAGAAGACATACCATGACACTCCAGATAAAAAATACCTCAAGTCAAGGAAAGCAGCAGCACACTCAAGTTCACAAACACTGTCAGCACAATTACTGTGCCTCCTCCAAAGCCCCAACTACTGACTGGCCACAGCTCCTAAGAGATGGCCCAAGGTGGGACAGAAGGCAAGGCAGGCAGAGCTGGTACACGGGCAGGGTGGGAAGGTGGGAGGCTGCTGCCCTTCAATGGAGTTGTGGAGACAAAAGACCATGCCAGCTTTGACAGAAATACTTGAACTGCCTTCCCACCAAGGCATGAGGATGTTTTGTGATGTTTTGGATGTGTCTACTTGTGCATAACAAGGCAGGAGCACTCAGGTTTACAGGACTCTTAAGCAACAAGGCAAAAAAAAATGCTAAAACTTAATTCTTCAACTCTCCTTTTTGAGCTGTTTAATAAACCATCTTTGTCAATTCACCTTCTTCCCAATCCCACATCTTCTCCTACATAGTTTTACATTTTGGTTTATTCTAGAACTCATTTCCACCGTTGCCCATAAGCCATGCATAAAGTTCATTAAATACTAAAACAAAATCATCTAGAGAGTGTACAAGGATTCACCAATGTCATATTTCAAATCAAGAAATCTGGCATGATGACAAAACTGTATCCCTCTCCCACCTACCACAGAACACCTTATTCAATACATTTTCTCCTCATAACATATAAATGGTAATAGGAGATTTAGAATATGTTTAACTTCAAATTCACTGCTTAAAGATATCTAGTAAACAATCAGCTTATTATCAGATCAGAGTTTAGTCAACAATATTTCTGAATCATTTTCTGCAGCACAGTAAGATTTAACAAGGAACAGTGGAGCAAGGATGGATTATATCAGTAGTATCATGAATAAAATTTCACTCAAAGATTTTTCAATTGGGACATAAAAATATTGCAGATATACTATGTGGAGACTCAAAAAACAGTAAAAAGAAGTTTGAAAAGGTGAAAATTTTATTCACACCTGCACTATATGACAACAAAATGTCAGTCATGGGGTTTTGTATAAAATGGAACAGAAGAACTGAAAGAACAGAGAATTGAACTCCTCAAAAACAGAGAAAGAATATGGGCCTACACAGCTAAGAACAGTAATAGGGAAGAGATTATGGATCATTTGAATATTCCTCAAGCCTTCAGAGTAAGAAAATGGCTTGAAATTACTGAAATTACTTTGAACAAAGCAGAGACACATGCAAAGGACAGGTGCATATGCAGACAAAGGTCTGCATACAAGCTAGCACAGCAATCAAAAATATTTTATCTGCACTGAAGCAGGTCACAGAATCAACGAAAAAGTTAAACTAAGATACTCAAATTATTTCTTCTACAGAGAAAACAGGGTTGTAACCTTTTATTTGCCACTTCATCTATGAAAGACATGTTCAAGAACACTGAGAAAGATAAATCCTGATGTGATTTCTCACTTTGCTTGAAAATGAAAGATCAATTATTGAAGTACCCTTTGTGTGATGACACACAGCTCAGATGAAGCCCTGTAAAAAGCAAATGAAATAAACAAGTTGTCATCAGAAAACACAAGGGGGTGGAGAAAGATGGGAATTATACTTCAAAGATAAGCAGCTAAACCACAGCAAAAATAAAGTAGATAGTCTGAGTGAAGAAAAACAAACAAGAAAGATAAAACATGAACTGAGAGATGCTGGATGACAGCCAGATACAGGAAAAACACAAGACCAGCAGCACAGCATCACAAAGACTGCAAGTGCCAGCTAAACCTGGAGGCAGCAGCACTCATTTGTATCACAGAAGTGACAAGGAACACAAAACTCAGAAAGTAAGAAAAATACCTTCACAGACAAGATAAAGAAAAGGTCCAGCTACTGCTTTGAACACCAACTCCTGAATTTTGAGAAGCATATGATTACAAAAAGTCATCAAGGAAGTAATTTATTACTCTTTACTCAGGAGATTAGCTGAATCCTAGATGTCAAGAGATTATGACAAGTTTCTAAAGAGCAGAAGGCAGCAACTGAGGCTCCCTTTAAGTGGCCATCAGCTCAATTTTTTCACAGGAAGATCAAAACGGTACCACTTGCAACATCATTCTTAACCAGCTCTCAACTCTTGGATGCTGAAAGAGCTCATCATCTGCTGCCTGAATACACTGAAAAAGAATAGTATGCATTTTAAAAGTATGTACTGATTAACTTCTAAACATCAGGAGAAAATTCACTGCATTCTCTATATTTGCATTATTTACTATATCTTCAAAACTTCTCTGAAATATTAAAAAAAGCCTACCCAGGGTTCTAGGCAACAAGGCTGCAGACCTTCATTCCCTCCATCAAATTCAGTCCTCGTAAGTATGCTTAGTGCCACACACAATTAGTAAAAACCAGCTCTTATACCAGTGTTCACAGGGAAACACCATGGAAGTACCCAAGACATCAGATGCACTTTCAAAAACTACAGTTGCCATGTTTTATTCAGGAACAGAACATTACATCTTAAATAACAAACCTCCTTCAACCTCAACCCCAGACTGTTGCAGTTCTGCATGTACATGAACTCAAAACACCTTCCATTTGTACAGCCTGTTGCACGCTTGTAAACTTTATACCCAAACTCCCAGGCTGAGCTGTGCCTCCAGCTCAGAAAAAGATCACATTAGATCTAGGAAGACAAAAAAAACAGCACTTCAGCCTCATCTATTAGTATCAGTTCCAAAAATGTATTACTATTTTACTATACATGCACTAAGCCCCCTTTCAGAACCATCCAGTTATAATCTCCAAGCCCTAAATTAGCAACCAATTCCATACTGAAAAGCTCACTCAAAAGGCATTTTCAATAAATAAGCAGAAACTCAATTGGTTTGTCTTTACCAAATGTAGATCAAGAATATGAGAGCATTTTTAAGTTGTATTATTTTGGCAAGCATAACCAAAGTATGGCATTAGATTCCAAATAATACTTCAATATAAAGTCAATTGGCTTCAAAAGGTAAAACCTGGTGAGTGGAGGGAAGAAAAGGGGATCAGGTCCCTGTGTGAACAAAGGGGAGGTTTTGCATGCCACACAAACATGGAACATAGGCACAGATTCTGAGTGGTGGCTTCTTTAAGCTACTGTGGCCTGTCCTGTTTGTGGTAATCTTTTTAGCTGACTTTGCACAAACAGTACAACTCTTGTTCATAGGCAGCAAAAGGAAGCAGAAAATGGAATTTGAAATGTAAAAATAAAATAATTGTGGGCCATGGGCCATAATTTGATTTCATGCTCTACAAGGAAATGAAAGAGGACTTCCTTAAACATACTTTTTTTTTTTAAATATGCTTTTTACCATGTTAGGATTTCCTCTAGTGTAGAAGAGAAAATAGGATTGTAGAAAATGTACTGTTCTCAAGTATCATTGCTACTCAAGGGCAAAGCTCTGTTTTAATGTGCACTTCCCATTCTGGGGAAGAGGAAATTCTTCAATTAATAAACCGGGTGGACTGAGGCGAGTTTTTAAGGTTTAATCAATTTCATCTGCACACAGGATAAAAAGACCAACTATTCTACCATTTTTACCTCCGCTATTCCACTTTCAAAAAAAAAAAAAAAAAGAAAAAAGAAAAAAATTAAATCAATGTTTTATTTTAAATTCTTTGAGGTTAGTATCTCCTGTCTCAGGAAATATTGTCTATATCATGCAGTGAGTATCCAACTTCCCCTTTCATAGCCTCCCTTCCCCCACTTTTTTTTTTTTTTGTTAAGAAACTTTACTTAGAAACAACTAAATTATTCCCTGTTTCCATATACAGTTGCACCCCGGGAGATGTTACAAGTCCCACAGGATTTTGCTAGTTACCTTAGGGGAGGCACTGTGATGAATAAGGAAGATGTTTTATAGGATATGGAATCCCCCAAAATTCAAACAGAAATAGGAGGTGTGAGGGACAGGCATGCACTCAATTGGGGAACATGAATTACACATGATGAAACCGTCTATAAAGCAATGCAAATCGTGGATCAAAACTGATACAACTCCTGTTAGGAAACACTTTGAAAAGAAAAGGAAATCATTGAGTTCAAGCACCCCACCATCATTTCCAAAACAGGCCATCAGCAGCTCAGAGCACAAACAGGGAGCTGTGCAGCTTCAAACTCCAGATCATTTGTAACATCAGACAGAAAGCATCAGACTGGCAACCCACAACATTTCTGAGTGCACAGTAAAGCTTAAAATTAGAAGCATTATGTCATTGCACGACTTTTCTTCAGATGAAAACCAGCCACTATGGTTGGTCTAACTCAGAGCTAGAAAGGGAAAGCACTGTGGCCACAAGGGCATAACTGGAAGAATTCCACTTCTTGCATGTCAAATAACACATCTATTACACTTATTTGTTTGTAAACATAAGTTCAACTCAACTACAAGTAGTAGGTGATACGGCCTTATAAGAAATAAAAGGGTTCTTTTGCAAAAGATGTCACACAAGAAGCCCCTTGAATATACTTTATACTCCATCTGCCAGAAGAAACAGTGTGCCATATTGTTCCAAAGAGGATAAAAGCACAAATGCTCTACCACCTCCTTTGTCAAGTCATCCAAGGATCTATCTTGTTTGAGTAAGTTCTAACTACATGTCAGAAACAAGTCTGTGTTCTTCAAAGAGAGGAAATGCCTGTAATGATTAGCCTATGTCAATAAGCTTGATCAGGCATGCTGAAGTAGCACAAACAAAGCTGATAAAGCCTCTATGAAGGTCATGGTAAGAAAGACTGAGGAATATCTTCCAACAATTTATTACATGCTGGTCTAGCTATTCCAGTGTTGTACACAGGATTAAGCTTATATGAAATGGATGAGTTATTGAGGAAAAAAAAAAAAAGTCACAAACAAACCTTAAAGT
Organism: Toxostoma redivivum; assembly: GCA_013397375.1. Taxonomy (NCBI): domain Eukaryota; kingdom Metazoa; phylum Chordata; class Aves; order Passeriformes; family Mimidae; genus Toxostoma; species Toxostoma redivivum. The sequence goes on from VXBI01006644.1 coordinate 306,757, forward strand.
GAAAATACTATCAAAAATCACAGAACAACACAGGAAGAAAAAAGGTTATCCAGAGATCCTTTGCAAGGATTTACAGAATGTAAGGAGCCCCACATTGTCTTCAGCCTCTTCAGAGGAAGGCCAAAAGCACAAGCCTGAGAAATGTCTGCAACTCTGGTAGTTTCCACCACTTATAGAAGAGAGACTATTCTTTAGGCAAATACAGAATGCCCTTGTTGCAACCTGACTAAATTCACTGGTTAAATTATTAACTACACATTAAAATTACATGTAGTTTTGTAAAACAATACATAAAATTATAGTGAAACATTCCTCCAAAGACTTCCAAATAGAAATTCACTACTAAAGAGAGATTGCTATGAGCCTTTTAAATTTAGGTAATAAATTAATATCCTATACTTGTCCTGCCCTCTCCCCAACACACCTCAACTTCTCCCAGCCTGAGCATAAGCTAGAGCAGCACAAGTAATGGCCACTGCTAAGGACACATCCTTCTCCAACCAAGGAAAGGCTACAGCTAATATCCTTCACTTCCATTGTAAGGGAAAAAGGCAATTTTATTACCCACATGGTTTGAAGCCAGGGCAATCACACACTTTACTTTGTTACTGCACTGATCCACATCACTACCTGGACACAGGCAGTGATCTGAAGCAGCTGTCAGTGAAGTACAGCAGTGAAAAGGCTCTGGCACCTGGTCATGGAGGCTGCAGCTCCATGAGCTGGCAAGTTCCTGCTCCCAGTTACACTTCCCCAACACTGTGTTAATTTAGGGCTCCCACAGCTGAGGGAGGGTCTGATGAAAGGCAAAGGTAAAGCTCAGACAGTTCAACCAAGCCACGGCAGAGCTCTCCCTGAGACTGACCCAGCTCTGGCAGCACTCCAGGGACAGCCAGAGCTGGCACAAGCAAGGCAGCAGGACCAAGAGCTGCAAAGGGAAAAAGGGAAAGACCAAAGCAAACCTCCTGTTCCTAGGGACAAAACACTACTGCAGGCCAAGGGGTTCATTGAACAGCAGCCTGAGGAACTACAGAGAAACTTAAAGCTGAATAAACAGTCCACATATTGTTAGGAAGAACTGAAAGAAACTTAAGTACATGTGTATATACACAAAACTAGTGCAATTACTTCAGAAAATTCTGAAAAGGCACAGTCATATGCTGTTCAATGCAAAATTGTTTTAGGTTTAGAAGCAGCAAAGAAAGGTAAAGTATTAGACTGCCTATATACAATGTAATATTGAAATAAAATACTAATCTGGTCATTTTCTGCAAAAGGAATCTTAAAGACAAAGTAGCTTCTAAAAAGGAAAAGAAATGCAGTTAGGTCCTTCACAAAGAAAAATCCATGTTAACAGCACACAGTGACAAAAGCAAATGGAGTTGAGTGAAAGAAGGGAAATAAAACACCTCTAATAAAAGAGCACAATCAATTATATAATTTTAAGCAGCACAACTATTCAAATTCAGTGCTGCTAAGTAACATTTGTCTTTAGACAAATAAAAACACAACTTTAATATTTACACCATTAAGATTTTAAAGCTACATTCAGCTAGATGAAGCTTCATTTTTTAATAAAACCTTTATGATTTTATCCTGTACAAGAGGTATTAAGATGAAACTTAAAGAGATACTTTATTCCATCACTGACTTTTTTGTTTGTCCCTCAAAAACAATAATTCCTAATCTTTCCAAAGAAATTGCAGCAAACCAGATGAGTGACTACTAGAGTCTGGCATTTAAATTCCTGTTCTTTAAATAAATATTTCTGTCAAAAACCAGAAAATCACCCCAAATTAAAGTCCTATAGACAATGAGGGGAGAGCAAAGCAAACAATCCTTGCCTTGTAACATGAAATGCCATGTAATACATAGCACGTGTAAAAATGAAGGTAAAGCACCGTATGAGAGAAGACGTCATCCTCCATATGTATGAAAGTCCTTTTCTGTAATATTACCTATTACTAGATCTGAATTTCTATATTGACAGGACACAAACTGGACAGACTCCAAAACAGACCTGTACTTATTTTAATGCTGAAAACACAAACTATGGTACAGTTTAAAAAAAGCCTACATATCTTGGAAGAGCAACAATCACTCTGAGTAGACACAGATGACTGCTACAAAAAAGGTAGCATTTGCAGAATTACTCAACACCGTGGTATTTCAGCTGCATTAATTTCTTTCTTGGCTTGAAGTCAAAAGAGCATAAATGGTGAATTAGTTAGCAAGCATTAACTTTTTAAAGTGTCATTCATATATATGCACATGCAAATACAGACACCAGTAAAAGCTGAGAATATTTAGGACACTGCACAAAACTACAGTTAAGTTACTTAGCATTTTAGACTGGATGTCATTATACAGCTCATTAGCCATGGAGTACTATCTGTGACATATAGTAAGAAAAACTATTATTTCATAGACTTGAAAGCAAAAGAAAGCACAGAAGAAACCAATTGTATTATTACTATCCAAGTAGTAAACCTGGTTTATCCGGGGGTGTTTGGTGGGATTTTGTTTGTTTTTCGCACTACCTGTCTATATTACACCTAGCAGAAAAAAGTTCAGTTTCATATTTTGGAATTCAGGCTATAAAACATTTCAGGTTATTTCAATATTTCTAAGTTCCCAAATGCCATACAAAAATGGCACCTGTAATTCCACCAATTCATATCAAACCCAAACTTAGAGACTGGCAATGAAGTACCCTGCTCCTTTTGCATGGAGTTGTTCAGCTCATAAAACAAGATTTCTCAAACAATGTGACAGTAAGTTGTGTAAGAAATCAACACTTTACATTCATGCTTCAGGAAAAAAGGTGCAAAGTAAAAAAAAAAAAAAACGGAAAATGGATACTTGCAAAACCCTGCTTTGATCTCCTCAGATGATATTGTGTGCTCAGGGTTCTAGTAAGCTTTCCTAGTGCCTAATGAGTGATTAGTTCAAGTTTCAGACTTGTTATTCAGAGGTATTTTGTTTTGGTATCAAGGCCACGTGCGTTTTAGCACTGCTCTGAAGAGTTAAATGTGAGGTAACATTATACCTGGGCCTTACATAGTGACCATAAATAGTCCCTCATGGTCCATAAAGTCTTTACTGTAAACACTGAAAAGCAAACAGGTCAGAGGACCAAGAAGAAAAAAAAAATGCCCTTTTTATAGTCTTGACCCATATCCACTTTATGTTTGCTCTCTACAAGATCTCCTGCCAAGTTTCAGGGGGAAAAAAAAAAGTAATTTTATTTGCATGTGATAATGCTAAATACGTTGCAAAAAATATAACTACAAGTATGACCATTCTGTCCTTTGCATCTTTCAAAGACTACAGACAAAGACCATCTTTGAAGCTATTCCCAAGACCTGAAAGAGAAAACAGTAGCTAAGCAGTATAAAAATAATCAAACATCTGGAAGAACTGCAAAGGCACTAAACCTGCACCAATGAGAACATGACCCCCATCTCCAGTTCTGACTGACTTCCACACATCTGGAGTCTTCTTCCCCACCTCTGATGGCTCAGTTCACACCACACAGAAACACACTATTCCCAGCTTCAAGAAAGTGGAGAAATCTCAGGTGCAACAAATTGAATGTTGAGACAAATATTGATTAAAAGCCTCCCTGGTACCTACAACCATGGAAATTCCTGCTACCTCCCTGATACTACAGGATGCTCAGGCCAGAGATGACAGCAGCCTATACCAGTACTTTCACTACCAATAATAAGCCATGCAAAACCAGATTTATACTGGAAACAAAAAGCAATGCAAAAATTACTGGAATAACTTGATCTGTTTTCCAAGACTGTTTCAGGGAGAGAAGCACATAAACAGTTATCAGTGCACACATTTTCCCTCAAAACAACAAGCTATAACTGAACTCCTGCACTAGCTTTTGAGACAAATTAATTTCCAAGATTTCCAAGAACATACCAACTGAAATCTTTCCTAACCAACATGTTCATATTTCTGTCCATATCTGAATCTGCTATTACATACAAGCCCAGTACTGGACTCAGAGAAGAACAAAACCAGACTCATGAACAGTAACTATGAAGCTTCTATAAATTCTGTTCTCTATCAGTACTACTTCACATTCAGCTCTTCAACTTTTCAAGTTCTTTCAACATTTGTACAAGATGGTATCTTGGCATCAACATATCTAGGATTTGATCACACCCATGTCCCCATGTTGTAACACAAAGAGAGCCAGCACACCTCAGAAATCCTTACACAAGCAATACACAACTTCAGTACTTGATTATCCCAGGATAAAAAGAATGTGCCATGCTTAATGACCAACTAGTTGGTTTTTTCCTTCCCAGAGGACTGGAGAACTCACTACAGTGCATCTATTGCCTCCCTCAGGGTGCTTTGGAGAATTACTGAATTATAAACATGGAACATGTTAGAATTTCTTTAAGCATATTTTTATCAGTTTAATATTAGATGACAAGGAGACTTTTTTGCTATCTTTTGTGGTAACTTCTTCAAGTTCCGGCTAGGCAAAGGATATCTCACTGTAAATTCTTGTTCACTCTTCTGCCATATCTTTGAAAGATCAGTCTAAAGAAAAGTTCCATGCAGCAGTCATTGGAGATAAGGACCATCACACAGGTAGACAGACCTGAATATACATTTAGATATGCAACTCCAAACTTCCAAAACCTATAAACAGCAGTTTGCATGCAGTTGAAAACAGGTATAGATATGAAAGTTGTACACCTGAGAGATACTGCTGAACCACCTTGAAATTCCTGACTCCAATTAACTTCTCTACTTAAATTTAATGTTTTAGGCCAACTACTCTGAAAATCATGGAATGCACTGGAGTCCCCAAGAAACACACAAATTATCACTTTGATCACAGAGATTTGCTAGAGGATTCCCTTTCCTCCACCCCTCTGCCAATTCAAGGACACTAATCTTACAGTGCACCTGCAGCTTTAGATAGCTCAACCACCACCAGTAAGAAAATTATTTAAAACCTTGTACAGTTCAAGAGGATATTTCTACAAGACTACTAAAAATAAATTTTCTTAAACAATTCTGTCACCAAGTCACTAAGCCCAAAAGTAAAACCCAACTCATCAGATTCTAAATCATTCTTCTACAAAAAAAAAAAAAAAAACAAAAAAAAACCCCAGTGCTCTGTACAAAGCTGAAAAAACGATGTATGTGATTCTGCTCTTAAATCGTTACAAGCCCTAAGCTACCACGTCTCTGTCTTTGAAAAGTCAGGAAAAGTCTTGCACCTTGCATTAAGGAGTCTCTTTTGTATTAAAATCCAGTCCTATTATGTTTTTACAACACTGCATGCAACACACTGTGCTAACAAAAGAGTTATACTGGAGTATGGGAAGATATTCCTGCACAGCTCTCAGATGTGCATCATCTGAGAATGCAAAACAAGATTTTTGCAAAAAAAAAATTAAGAGTTTACATTTTTCTTTTTATGCTTCTCCCCTGTCCTCAAAAAAAAATAAATTTAAAGATTGCTAAGGGCAATGAAAAATGCATTCTTTAATTTTCTGTTCTCCCTCCACAATACTGAAATAACATCAGTCAGGGTTATAAACATCTGTAATTGCCAGGGGAATGTACAATACATTCAGAAACTCCAGGCCCACATATCCTGTAGCTCTGCACTTCACAAACAAAAGGTTGGGGAAAGAAAGAGGGGGTGGGGTACAGGGAATAAAGGCTTAAAGATTAAAGTCACAGGCAGAGACAGACGGCTCCGTTTTTTAATAACTGAAAACACTAGTTGTGCCTGAATGTGCTCATTGTTTTATGGCAGGGGGGAGAGTCTCCACATGCTGGACTGGCTGGCGACAGCCTTTGCATCAAAAATAAGATTTGGAAAAAAAAAAAAAAAAAGACACCAAACCCACGCCCTAATTTCCCCTCTTGCAATGGTTAATGATGCTTTTAGGTAGCAGTCAACAAATGATCCCACCTTACCTTTATTAAACTGGGGACAACTTCATGACTAGAACTATTACCTGATGGAAACAGTGTAAGACAGCAGCAGCAGAGATGGCTGAAGGGTTTATGCTGTGAAGGAACACAGACTATGAACAAGAGCATTTGTACATAAACAGGCACGTCTAGGGAACAACAAGCTTATAAATCAATTTCTGATAGGTTCTTCACACAGTAAAACCAGTACTGCAAGGCTGAATTATGGTATAAGCAAATTTTTACATAGTTTCAAGAAGCTTAGCTGTCATCAGGAAGTTCTTAAGTCCTTACTTTTTAAAAGCATCAGCTATACTTTCAGTGAATGAAAAGTTTCATAAGTTGGGTTCACGTCAGTCAGTAAAAAATGCCATTACCTTAAAATACTGCACTAGAGAATTAAAAAATTGAAAATGTTTCTTTTAGGCTTTAAAGTAATTCTTCTCTCAAATTCAGGAGTACAAGAATTTGCACGCTACATGGCTACTCAATATCCATGATCAGAAATTACTATTATTTTTCAATTCCATATTATTAATTTTTCTATTCCAAATAACCTAATACTTCTCATGATCGATTTCAGTGGAAAAAATGTTTGCGGGTTAGATCCCATCAGGGCACAGGAACTCATCTTTAGGTCAATGCAATGAGGTCAGTTTCACTGCTGGGTGCCAATGGACTACAGGTAAGCAAGCAGTCTCAACAAATATATGTAAATAAAAAATATTAAATCATTCTTTCACTTTTATTCTAATCTAGCCTCAGATATTACCATAAGAGAGCTTTTGTTTCACTGTATCTTTTTTTTTTAACCTGCCAACTTTGCTTTAAATATAGACAGAAAGGAGATAATTCAGTAAGACAACAGCTCTTTCATCTAAAACCATCACACTCCCAGTCATAACTTCTTGGGGAAGCCTAAAATAAGGAGCAGGGAGCCACACAACAGGAGTCAATGAAAAGTAGTCTCCTGCCCAAAGCAAGCATGCTGTGCCGGGAGGAATCAGTGGCCACAATACACGGCTCCTCAGCCAAAAATGTCAGACCTGGAATGCTCCAGCTATCATCCCCTCTTTGTTGATGCAACACTTTTGCATCATCAGCCACTGGACATCTTGTTGAGATTAAAAATATCGTGGAGAGTTACTGTCTGCTTAGCAAGGAAAAAAAAAAGACAAGAGCCCATGTCAGAAAGGGAGGGGAAAGGAAAAGCCGAAACATGAGCTCATGAGCCTGATGTGGAGAATAAAGCCAGGCTTTGTTTTACCTCATTCATACCAAGTACAAACAAGAGACTCATCACTGTTTTGAGTTTGAACTGCAAAATTTGTTTTGTATGCTGCACTGCCAACTTTTTTCCTCACGTAACTCAACTACCCCTCTTTCTCAAAAATAGCTCCGGTGATGCTCTGATCAAGCATTTAAGCCAAGATGAAACCTGTATAGTAACAGACTCTCATTCTGCCCACACTACACATTCTGACACATCAGAAGCACCTACAAAGGCATTTTTACATAGTAAAGACCAGCCTGGGTTACATCCTTAATGTTGTCCTGAAGTTCTCATGCACTCAAACAAAAGAACTAAAATTTAAATATGGGAATATTTAAATGAAAATAAAAATCACTTGGAGGACACACTGGCTATCCAGCCACATGAAGAGTTTGGAAACAGTTATTAAACTGGAGATACTTTTTTGGGCAAGAGGTATCAATTCTTTTTAAACTTTCAAATGCAGAATTCAGTTCAAAAATACAACACAACGTTTAAAAGGTACAGCCTTTGGAAGATTAGAAGTAAAAAAAAAAAACAACCCACTAGGAAAAATGTCTGTCCTCTGACAGAAACATTACCCACCAGCACTGTCCCTAAAAGAGCTCAAGGGCAATGCCAATGGGCAGCACGGGAAGCAGAGTCTGGATTCTACTTTTGTGCTCTTAGGAAAAGGCGAAGAGGGTGGTAATTTACCGTGTACAACCAAATTGTACATGAAAGTTTCAAAACAGCCAATTAAAGCTAACATTATGGAATGGAACTGAGGTCCGAGTGGAACGCATTAGACACGCATTCCAGCCAGCAGCTCCGGAGTGCGCCTGCAAGGCGGGTACTGTACAGAGTACAAAGGGTCAAGAAGCTGCTCTCAAAGAGCCCCAGCTTTGACCAGCAGTCAGGACAGCTTGCCCAAAACAACCAAACGTGGTGCACAGCTGCAAAGTGACACCAAGCCATCACCTGCATTGACAGAATGCTATGGAAAGAGTCTGAAAAATCTGTCAATCAAGCAAGGGCAAAACTCACTACAACTGAGAATCAAATGGAGGCAATAACAAGGAACAAAGAACACCCCTAAAACTAATAGCAATAAGCATGCCTATAGCAGTTAAAATCTCTTACATATATCCCTTTCATACTATCCTTTTCAGCTATAGCTTTGCTTCTTCTAGGTAGGTCAGTGTAGAATGAGTATAAGAGCTACTAATACCTAGTGGGAAGTTGGAAGACAACTACCCCAAGTTACCAGGACTATGTTACATTTTGCCTTAGAGTCTTCTGTACATTAGAGCATGGTAAACCCCAATTTTGGTGCAAGTTTCTGGATTTCTGTGACAGTAATGCAGAAAACTGTCATGTTGGTATTCCAGCTGCAAAACAGAACCAAATGGAAGTTCAAAGAAAGAACAATTAGGTTACTTCTAGTGTCTTATTCAACACACAGCTCCACACACATGCAAGCCAGGAAATTAATTCAATGTCACGTTAAAAAATTCTGTGAGACTTCTGTAACATTACCACTCTAACTTCCAAACCTTCACCATCTCCAAACACCAAAAAGAAATATGATCTTTACAAGAACAGTAGTTGGATCAAGGATGAAAAATAGTCTCATGTCAAAAAAGTAGGTTGTTCTCAAGAAAGACACCCTACAAACAATCTCAGGTTTTATGTCAAGCTTTATTTCAAGCACCCACATTACTACATAGCTCTAGCAGCACAGGATGCAGAAAGAAATCTCAAACAAATCAGTCCCAAACACATTAAGGATGCCAGTTCTGAGAAACAGAATACTTTCCTTCTCTGCAGTGTGCACAGATAATTAGAGCCAAAGTAAACAAGCAATACTTTGGAAAACAAATTTTCCTGGACACATTCTAGGCAGCAGTCAGTTACCCTACTTGCTGCCATGCTAAATATTACGTGCTTTGCAAACTTGCACATTTCAGTGGAAGGTTAGCTGAAGAGTTAATGTTGCCATTAAATTGCTCTGGCCAAGGTTTTAAGACTTTATACTGAATTACAAAGTTTTTATATGCAAAAATCACCACAAACTTAGCACCTGAAAACCACAGTAAAAGCAGTGATCTATTAGTTTACTCTCAGTTCACTTTAACAGTTTTCCATGTATGCAAAGGCTGTAAGTTCTGTTTGTCTTGAAAGATAAATTTGATTTGCCACTCAAATTTCATTAAAGATTTATTTTGTATTTAGTTCTCTGGCATTCAGTCCATGGCAGACATCAGGCCCTGCCCAACAATTCACTACCTAATCATGACAATAGCAAGCATTTTGCATAGTTTGGCATTCCACTAAGTCACATCACATTGTGCTAGAGACCCTTCTCCGAGGAGACCATTATCAAGCACAGGGCACTATTTCATACCTCCTGCCAGGCCAGCACAAGGCCTTCTGACAGTGTGGTTATTTTTATTTAAATTTTTGCTGACTTGGAAAGATACATACCTTATTTCAGAGCAGTCCCAAGGGGTCAACAGTCATGTAAATTTCCCATCCCAGTACTTCAGGACAAAACAAACTATATCATGTGGATATGCTATCTAAACTGCCAACACCACAAAGCACTCCAGAAATTGCAGGGTGTATAACATGTGTTTCACGTGATTATATTCTCCATATAATTAATAAAAGTCCACTAAAATATAAAAGGTGCTGTTCAATGTAAAGGAGGAAAGCCATGCAAAGTTTAATTACTAAACAAAACTAGGCACAATACTTGCCAAGATTAGAATTTATACTGTGTTAAGAGGAGCTGGAATTTAATGATCTATAACCACATAGAGATAAGAGACAGCAGCAATGTCTGAGTAAATGTGTCCCATAGTACTAACAGGAGGCAAGGTGAAAAATCTAAGTTATCATGATTTATAGTCAGATGACTTACTTAAAAAAATTTTACAGCAGAGCAAGTGCCATAAAGATACTCCAAATTTCACTGGTAGAACATTAGTTTAAAAATAAATATTTCAAATGCTGTTAATTCTGTAGTTTATTATTTAAAATTGGATATTCACATGAATGAACCTGTACAGCCAAGGAGCAAAATAGAGACCTGATCTGACTTCATATTGGTTTGGACCTTAATCCTGCAGTCTCTCTTATTGAATTAATTCCTACAAAGTTTCACAGATTCAGAACACCCAGCTGGGCACTGAATTGGTACTTCTACAAAGCTGCAAATGAGGATGGCACCTCACAAACACAAAACAAAGCCCTAGGTTTACCAGGCTCACAAACTAAATTTAGAACCCTTACTCCCTAAAATAATGAAAGTATTTTAACCTCTGACACAACCACACTATTTTATTGTTTCAAGTTTTATACTTAGAAAAGTATAGATCTTTGTGAGATGAACACATAGAAGCCATCAACATACAAAACCAGGCCCTTAAGCTCTAAAAGCCTTCATAAATATAGGAAAACAGTTTTCAATTATGTATATTGAAGAATTTCCAAAAGTGAAGTTGTTCAACACAACCCTACACAAAAACTGCATGTAGGATGAGCAAACAGCTGAATAAAATACATGACTTGACACAAAGGAACAAGCATTTTACAAGCAGTAGTGGCAGTTTCTGTAAGCTGAGTTTGTGAGCAGTAGCACCTGTGGGTTAAGCAAAACATCACTCAAGTTCAAAACCTTCAACAAGAAGAGAACTGTGACAAAGGAGGATCATCATAAGCTAAGTACAGCAGGTCTCCCAGTCTGGCATCCCACACTCACCCCCTCCTGTTTCATTCAATCATTAAAAACCACTTCTTCTCTCACTAATCAAAATTTAAATTTTCAAGTTAAAACAAATGCTGACAGCACCTCCAGGGAAGTGGGAAGAAAGCCTACAGAAAACAAGTCTGCTCAGCATACACATTGCTCTGCCAGGCTCATGTGACCAGCTCTCAGGAATGCTGGCACTGCTCAAGTTATTCACTCGAAATACACAACAAGAATCCTGGATAAAAAAGAAAATAAGATGGAGTGCAAGGCACTAATGCTGCTACTCCAAAGCTGTAACAGTAAATTTGCATTTAACTGCACATTGCAAGAGAACACCAATCCCAGAAAAAATTCGAAGAGCAGCAAGTAGGCACTGAGCCATCACTCTCTAGCTTGGATGAGGTTCTGGAATAGAAGTGCCCAGAAATCCACTAAAGTCATCTGCCCTTGCTAATCTAAGCTTTGTGACTAAGAGAAGGAATTTGTAAGCATGAACACAAAACAGGATCAAAAGTATATCAAGTATATAAAGACTATTTAAAGATTACACACTTCACTTCTTGGATGCTCTTGCCTTGTACAAGCCTTTTTTATATTTTTAATTATTGCTTTTCGTATTTTGTTAGGTCTTCTTTCCCATTCATATCTTGAAGACTCAGAGAGCACAATGGATTCTAAATTGAACTTCCTGACGGCAAGAACTAGAATTACAGAACAAGGGATGGAAAACTCAGAATAAGAATTTAATTTCAAATGAACTTAAGTAAATATACTTGTTATCTAACCACTTCGGCCTTCACATCAAATGATGGAGCCAACTGCTGTTGAAGAATCATATAATAATAACGGAAGAGAAATACAATTCAACTTTATTAAGTATATTCTTACCGACAATCTACTGTAGACTTAAATTAAATTTTGTTATAAGATTTCCTTAAAGTACTTCCAATAAATTATTTTTATTAATTATGTTTAAAATGTCATCGTTAATTTGCTTTTGAGGAAAAAATTATCTTGCCATTTTGTAAAAATGTAACATTGAAATAAAGCATATAAAGAGGGAAAAAGGTAGGTAGGTTCATAAAATGAAATTGTGTAATGACTGGTATACATAGAAAAAAAATCAAATAATCACAGGAATGGATTTTTTTTCCTCCCTTAATAAAGTAATAATAGCATCTGTTTATATGCTTTTTACTTCTAGCGTCCTGTTAAAAGCAAGGTACTTGTTGGGGCTGGAGAGAGACCTGAGATACCACAAGAGGGAAAAAAGTTTTTAAAACAGTTTTCTCATCTGTAGTCACCACGTTTTAAACATACCTAATGTTTTCTATTACTCAGACAAACAAGAATCCAGTGTACAATGAGAAGATTTGCCTCTCTCCAGGACCTAGATTCTGTTGGTCCATGGAAAATTGAATCACAACATCTTAAAGTACACAAATTTTAGGAAGGGCTTTACCAGCAAAATGAAAGATTTGAAGTTTTCAGTCCCAAGAGAGCAGCATCAATGGGCAGGCAGAGAAGCCTATTTCATTGCAGCTGTGTTAATAAACTGGAACTCAGGCTTGGATACTGTTAAATCTGGAAGCAAACTGATCAGATAACTCTAAAACATGCAAACAGAAAACATGAAACAAACAAGTGAAGCAACGTGGGTTACCAGCAACCCAACTCCTCCTGCCACAATCCACTGAGTCCAACAGTGTCCACTTAAACTTAACCCCAGTTATGATACAAAACAAACAAGGGCAGTTTTTTCAAAGTATCAAGATACTTTGCTTCTCCCTCCTACTCATACAGGCAAGGACAACATATAAAAATCAAGAAATTGGTTTTCAATCCCATTTCACACTATATTGTTACTCCTCTTTTTCTTCTTCTTTGACATCCCTTTAGGTAAATAAGATCTTTTAAATAATTTCTGGAACTGCCAGCTTATGAACATAAAGAAAAAGCTATTCTAAGTACTAGCTTCCATGCCAGCCTGCTACACAGTTTATTCCCCTGCAGCTGAAAGAGGCACACCATGAACCACCAAAGCAGTGGGAAAAAGAAAACAACAACAAATCAAGCCTCATTTTTTCCTTTTTTTCCTCCCATAAAAATCAGATAAGATTATCATTTCAAATTATGCCAAGGCTATAAACGCCTCTCTACTGCTTTCTTTCGTGTTCCTGTATGGCAAGAAAAAAAATCTGCTGAAACTGCTCACCATCAGCCAAATTCAATAAACCATCTCAAACTGTAAATGCATCACGAAGGTGAATAAATGCATAATTGAAGAGTACTAATCACTCCTTAATGAAATGCTGAAATCACCATAAGAGAATACAGCCTTGGTAATTAAAGTTCCATTTTTTTGGGTGCTCAGAGCTAACAGAAATAGAAAGAGAGATTACACCTCATGCATGTAAAGTATTTTACAATGATCATTACCACTTAGCAGAAAAACATATTTCCAAAAGGTATTTTATTTTGAAAAACTGGCTTGATATTGTGCTGACCTATTACAAAATCACACTTGCCACCTATAGACTATGTCCAAACATCCCATATTTCCATCACAACTTAACCACACAACTCTACTCTTATGATATGTTCTCACAAATGGTTTCTTGCAGCTGAGCTCACCTTGGCTGCTTTTACTGCATCTATACTGTACAATGCTTCTGACCCAGAAATTAATTTGTTATTGTTAGAGAACATCAGACTCCAGCATCCTTTTAGCAGAAACAGATTTTTCATTCACAGAACTTATTTATTCTACTTCTGAACAAACAGTGCATAAAGAGGAACTGGAACAAAAGTACAACTCTTTTACATAAAGCTTCTAAATAGAATAACATCCCCAAAATGAGTGCATTTTGATGATTTCATCCTGTCATCCTGAAAATTTTCAGCATCCAATAACAACAGCACAGGTGCACTTGAGATGCTACAAAGTTGTTAGTTCTCCAACAGAAAGGGAATCATCTGCTACTAAAATAAATATTAGACAGCTTCACCTCACACATTCTTGTAACTTTGTCCTAATTGTTCGTACAAGAGCTCATAAGTTACTGCAAAAGAATTTGAAACAGTACACAAGCCTTGAAAGGATACTGTCAACTAATTTAAATTTCACATTGGTAATTTCTGGTTTTACCCAGGATTGACTCAATAATATGCAAGAACATAGTAAGAAATTCCATAAACCTGACATCACTTTCTATGTGATCTATTCTCTTCCTAGCTACACTCCACCGTTTTCTTAAGGAGACAAAAATAAATATCTTTACAATGCAAAGGAAAAAGAAACAAGTACAGTGACCAAAATAACTTTCATCCACTGAATGAATTTGACAGCAAGTCTTTAAAAAAAAAACCAGCATTCTTTTACATAGTAAGTCTAGGACTCACTGGTTTCTTGGTGCAGGGTAAGTAAAGAAACAGACAGCTAAATTTATCTTCACTTTGATTTGTTTGGCTTTAAATTACAACAAAAAAAAAAACTAAACTGCACAAAAGCAGTGCTGGCTATTAGCAGTATAATCAACTATTTTATACTGCAAAAAAAAGTTTAAAAAAAAAGTATATTTAGGGACATACAATGAAAGAACTCCCAAACACCTGCCTCCACATAATTCGTTAGTGAACACAGTTCAGTAATGAAAACACCTCTGAGACAAACTTTCTGTAAAGACTGAATTTTCAGTTGCTTGTTTTGGTTTTTTTAATAGAATTTAGCTTCAGTTCCAAACCCTTTTGTTCTCTTAACCAGAAAAGTATTTTCTCTACACAGGTGTGGTACAGTTCCATTTAACCAAACACACTTTTTTTTAATTTCCCCTAAAAGCACTATGCAGCACCACAGACAGGTGAATCTCTTCCCACAAGAGACTTCAGTTTAACACCAGTTTTAGACAAAAAAAGCCCCCATTGCTGGATATGGAAATACACACCAGAGAGAGTAAACTGGGAGCTCAACTAAAAACACATGGGAAAACACCACCAGCACCACGACTTTATCACAGCCCTTGAAATAATGGGAGAATCTCAGTTGCTAGTCAGGTGAAGTATCCACACAGAGAAAAAAATGCTCATGATGGTCCCTCCCACAGGGTGAAAACCTATCAAAATAGGTTTTCAAAGAACAAAAGCAAGCAAATCCAAAGAACACTTTAAAAAAAGAACACTTCCTTGAAAAAAAAAAAAAATTTATTGGGGTGCCTGAACTGCGACTTTTTATTTTTTTAGCCATACACAAGAATAAATATTAACTGTTATTTCAATGGTTTTATTAGCTCCTTCATTTATACATATATAAACAAGCAGATGTCATTTCAGCATAAAACCTTGCTTTTTAAGCTTTAAGGAATTTTTAAATTAGGCATATTATCGTATGATTTGAAGCTGTAAGACAGCCAGACAGGGGCCAGTTGCAGTGTCAAATGCCCAAAGCTAGTCCCTTAGGTGAACAATACTGCTGACACTTGGTGGCTTTTTGTTAATAAACTGTTTAATACTCTAAACTGAATACTCATTATTTCAGAGATCAGGGAAAGATTCTAACGCTGAATGCTTTTCAGACTAATGATGTTTTGGGATTTCCTTAGTCTTTAAATGCAACCTAGACACTTAAAATTGAATACTATTTGAACCATTTTCCTTATTCTCTGATGAAATGTGTCTTGGTCAGTTCTTTTGATATCTTTAAAGGATACTTCCTAAATTAGAGTACAAACTCAAATGTTTTCTACTTAAAGCACAGCTCACCATTTTTTTTCCTAAGTCTTCAGAGTTAGGGGACAGCACAGTCCCAAAACCATGCACATACAGAACTGTACAATAAAGCCAAATAACACAAAATACTTATGTGAATGCTTCCATCGCACACAGAAAACACTGCTGCACTCATACATTTCAATTTTTACAGGACAGGGCAATCTACCTCACCAAGTTGCCTGTAATTCTTTGCATATCCACACTGACACTTACACTGGGCTCCTCCAAAGCCAGCACCACCACACTGGTGCTGTCCTTCACCATGCTGAACACCTCCAGTAAGCACTGTGAAGGTTAACTGAGGGTTAACAGTAACACTTGGTGATGAGTCCCAAGCCCTTTACATGGGATCATCCACAGAAACCTCCCTCAGCCCACATTTACCACTTCTTCCCTCCTGCTCCAGCAGGTGACCAACACACAAGAGTGCTCACCTGACAATGACAGCACAGAGCCAGGGAGGACAGAGCTGTGCCACACCAGCACTTTGCACATGCACTCCAAGTCACTCTTTAAATCATTTCACACACTGCAACGCCAGCGTGGGTAACCACTGCCAGAACATGACACAGAATCCCCCCAAGTCAACCACAGGTTCAGGTAATCATGACCTCTCTTTTTACAACATAAATGCATAATTTCCGCACCACTCTTTGATGAAGGGACCACAGACTTAAAAAGAGGAAACAATTACAGTCATTAGAATTTCACCCAAGCGTGAGATTTAATCTCAGGCCATGGTCTTGCCAATGGCTGTGGGGGTCTCAATGGAGACAAAATTGCTCTGTGGGAGAAAAAAATGCCTTGATGATGACATTAGTCAGCAAGAGAGACTGAGCTTTGTCTTCCATCCAACAGCACAGTCAAATACAAGGAAACCATTTTCCCTCCCCCTCTTCTTGATCCTAAAAAAGAAAGCAACAATTTTGTTTTTCTCTCTGAAATGCAGTTCTTGCATACTTTGGAAAACTTTCTTCCCCAAAACAATACTGATGAAAGGCTAGTTTTTAATATAAGAGAAGCAGACTTAAGCATAAATAAACATCTATGACAAAAGAAACATTTTCAATGCCTATCCTTACTAATATGATACGATAGTTCTATCAACAACTCTCAAACACTTCTATAGCTTTTTTCTTTACCTAACGGGTTCTTCAAGACCATTTCAAATTTTACATATACAGGAGAATCATATCTAAAGTATGTTTACCTGCTCTACAATGCATTTAACGGAAACAATACAGGTAAAGCTTTGCCCAAGAAATATTAAGACAAAGTTTAACAACTGAAAAGAGCTCCTGAGATCCAAGAATACCAGCTTACTCTCATATGCCAATCATACGTTGCATCTCAAATAAGACAGAAAACAAAGGAAAATATAGGCACAAAAGACAAGAAAGTGCTACAGGCAACTGTATTAAATTCATTTTTCCAGTACTGCAGAAAAAACAGATCTGGAGTGGACACAAGTCATCATCATCCCTTCTATAGCAAAGTAAAAAAGGAGTTTCACAACAAATCCATAAGCCCAAATGAATCATCTCTTCTCTAGATCCTGAGGTGAGGGAGCCTCAGACCAATATAAACCTCAAAATTCAAAGCTCAGTTTTCATTCCCCCTTATCATCCTTTACCTCCATGATGCTCCTGAATATAATTTCTTCATTTTTATTTAAACTACCATGTCTACTCCATTTCCTCTCCTCCTACTAGCCACCAATTCCTTCTGCTGTTACATTAAACATAAATATATATTTATTATTGTTTGTCTGGTCCCAACTACCCCTAGTGCTGGTAATGCTGATAATTGCAATCTAACATAGGATTAATCAGTCCAAGTCTGAAACCAAGATTGTAATTCAATTTGAAAGCCAACACTAACCATTTCATGTTCACTTGAAGAGATTAGATAAACTGCACAAGAACATTTTGGTTAAAAAAAATGATAAGGAGATGGGAAATAAGAATTATTGGTATTTACTTAGCCTGCAACAATTTACTTTCTGGAAGCAAGTGTTTAAAGGAAGCATTTCAGAGCAGCTACCTAATCTGAATTTTACAGATAGCACAAGGAATATTTTCTCACAGAATGTACAGTATCTCTGCAATCCCAGCTATCACATGAGGCATTCAAATCTCTTTGCTGAAGCTCCCACTCAGTTTTACCTCATAATGAGCTGTGATCCACAGAATACAACATGCTCAAGAATCCAGCTGCAAATTACCACTGCAAAACATCTGTCCTTGCTCTTCAGCTTGCCAGGCCAACCTTAGGGTTCCCAGGCAGAAAACAACTCACTGCCACAAGGAAAAACAACTTTTTATTACACTTAACGGACCTTAGCAATGACAGTGTGCAGGTTTGGTTTGCTCACTTAAGTGAGATCTGTTGCATGTCTGCTTTAAAATTATAACCTCAAATTTTCCATCCGCACTTTGTTTTTCTTGGGGTTTTCATAAATAGTACTTTACAACAGCTACGCAAAAACATGTATTATTTTAGGTACAAAAAATATAATAAAACAAATATATTAAGGAAATCTAGTTCATGGCTCCATCAAGCTAAGTGGCTATTAAAAACGGGTTTATACATAAGCAACATACCATTCTTATGCTTATATCTAGCATCTACTAATTGAAGATAACTTCTAAATCAAGATGCAGAACCAATACAGTAGAATCTTATAAGGTTGGTTTTTCAATTAGCAGACCACTCAGTTGCTAAATTGGACTATTTAGCAAGCAAGCATATCCATCATCAGTAAAAATGCTACTTTGAAAAATGTGCTTTAAATTTACTTTGACAAGGGTGATTTTAACTATAAATATGCTTCATATTTTACAGTAAATTGTTCTAGATTTTATGCAGTTATTTATAATACTTCACTACATTAGCTGATATTTTAAAGCATCAAAAAAATTGATTAAGAAAGCTTCCCTGCTCTTCCAAACAGCTTACAAAATAATCTAAAGCAAGAATAAACATGAAGCACAAGTGAAAAGTGGATATTTGATGAATGCTTGCACATAGTATGCTGGAACAAAGAAATTCTGTTTTTAAACCAATAGGAAAAATGATCAAGCAGACTTGAACACATCATTACAGTGCTTGGTTATTAAGTTTTCCTGAGAAGCTGTCACAGTTTTGTGGTATACAAGAAAACAAACACAACCACTCAGACTTTGTAGAAAAATTGTCATGTATTAGCAAGGGACAATTTCACATTCAAACAAGTTTCAATAATACCACTCCTGGTAAAAATCTACACTCAAGACTGAGAATTCCATTATAAATCACTTCTTCCAAACAAGAAATGCAAAATTATTTTTTAAATCGCACACAGAAACCAGTACATTTCTGACAGGATTCTAAGAAGCAGCAGAAGAGAATTGATTATTCACTATAACTTTTGATATCAGGAGACAATGGGTCTCTTGCTCCTTGTAAACTACTTGACCCAGAAAATGAACAGAAGACTTCTCCTGCTTCAGTCTCTAATATTGCCTAAGAGTTGTTGTCTAAGTTTAAGGAAGTTGTTGAATGTGTAACTTCTACAGGGAAATCAGCTTCAAGTCAAATTGCGGAAAAGGGAATAGAACAGAAATAACAGCAGCAGTCTCACTGCCACATCACTCACAAAACCCACAGAAACAAGAAGCAATGCAATATGTAGCAAGTTAGAGCCATTACACTTCTGATATAGACAGATAAAAACTCCACAAGACGCATATTTTAAGTATCCTGATACACCCCCCCCTAAGTTTCATTCTACCCAATATCACACAACAAATCCTATTTTACACAGTAGTGGTTCAAACCAGATTTAGTACAACCAGCTTCCTTTTACCCAGATATTAAAAGACATGGGGAAATGGGGAAGGAAATAAAAGACTCGTGCGCACTAAATTCCATGGTTGCCACATCAAACCAGTTGTTTTTTCTCACCTGTTACCTGTGTCTCATGTCACATGTAAGACAACACCTCATAGGTTTTTATTGCTTGGTATAAAAAGCACAACACAAATTATAGATGAAATAAGACAAACCTTCCTTAGAACACAGAGGATGTTTTCTTTAAGAACGAGAAAATTAACCCAGAGTTGTGTTCCAATTCGTCTACTTAACTGTTCGATTCGCAGTGAGGTCACTCCCCCCATGCTGACCTGTTACCCCAAGTGCTTATCCCTGAGATCCTACATTGTAAGCAAACACTGCCCTCTTGTGCACAGCAACATCCAGGAGACAAAGTTCCATTTCGGGGGTTGTGGAGACTATGCAACCAAGTTTTTGTACTGGTTGCCTTTCTTCATGCATAGTTTCTTAATTCTAAAAAAGCGTCTTTCATATTAAAATGTCAGTAACAATACTCCGTGTTGTCAGACAAGTATCTGGCACCAACCAAATTACAGTGACTAAAAGAAAGAGACACTGTCTCAATTTCATTTACAGATATAAAGTTTATTTGAAATTTTAATACAAAGAAGTGTCAGCAATTCACAAGCACCATGAACCCAAAGAGTTTAATAGGTTTTAGAAAACATTCCCACTAGTGGTAGCTGAAGTCCCTTAACTCATGATTACTTCCATAACATCAACCACTGCATCAAGGTCTGTGGATAAGAATTACACTACACAAGAGTTGTATGTTAATTTTATTCTTTCTCTGCCAGAATAAGGTTATGTTACTCTCACTTCAAGCTGGCAGCCAAAGATCTCAAGACTCTCTAGTGACTTCCCTCTGACTAGAATGATATCCAGTAAACACAAGGCACTCTTTCCCTCCCAGAGGTTTCCCTTCATTCAACATCTGTACTCAATAGCAAGTCATCCACATATACATCTACAGCCATAAAACTCTACTTGCTCACTCACCTAGAACAGAAAAAAAGCAAGAACTGTCACATCTTCACAAAGGTCTCAACAAAAGCTCACATTGACAGAAGCGTGTTTTCACTGCAGTAATGCAAAAGTAACCCCGAGATTACAAATCCTCCTAAAAGCTTATAACAAAGTCAGCAAAACAACTAATCTGTGATAAAAGGTGGAGTTTTTCTGTGATATGTTAATCTTACAAATAATCTGCATCTGACTGAATTTGAATGCTGGTAGCAAGACCACATTTCCCTTGAACTCCCAAGCCTGTGTTCATTGTACTCATTTGCATCAGCAAGACATGCTTTTGCTATGCTCATTTCCCCCTCTGCAAGCTCTAGTGCAAGTTCAAAAGTCTTGGCCCCTCCAATGTATCAGGTATGAATTAATACCCTTCCTTAGCTGAACACAGCAGCAAAGTGGAAACAGACACTTGGAAGGCAGTCTTCTTTGAAAGGAACTGCAGGGACAAATGGTGACAATGAAGTTCTAGTTATAAAGTAAAAAGGTCAAAGGTTCAGACAGGCATAAGGATTACAAAACTACAACTTTGTCAGAGTTCTCCCCAGCCCAGGTTTAAACAACCAGGGTCAAGCAGTAGCTTTCCAATTAAAACCCTATAAGGATACTCTGTCCTTTGAACTTCATGGGGAAAAAAAAAAAAAAAAGAAGAATTTTCTGATTTAGAAGTTCTTTTGAGGACCCATCTCGAAATCAAACAGATAAAGGGCATCTGACAACAGCTCACTTAAAGCAAACACTCGGTATCCCTTGGCTGCCTGTGTGGGGGAAGTTGGGATGAGGTAATCATGTTCTCCTGTATTAGTGTGCTGACCCTTTGTATGGCATGAAATTAACCATCAGCAAGGAAAAAATCTGCTACTGCTTAAACTACTTTGCTACGCAAAGTGGTCTTAAAATGAAATATGGGGATTGAATTTCGTCTGGCAGATTAACTTGTCTAACCTCTCTGCAGGCATCCCTTCCTGCTGAACTCATTTGAGAAACTATTCCAGACCCTACTGGTGAACAGGTCTGTGACAAACAAATGTAAAAGCAACTCTTATTTTATTTCAACGACATTAACATCAACTTTGTGAAAGATGAGGGGCTGAACATTAACAAAAGACCAGAAGCTTAAAAAACCCCACAGTGCTGTGACAGAAACTACCCCATCTCCATGTGAAATTTTACCAAAAACACCACCCTAAATCTCTACAGCAACAAAAGAATGAAGTAGTGACAAAAATATCAATCCTACATCTTGCAGCCATTCCTTCAGCGCACAAACCAAGTGTAAGGCTGATGTGAGTGCTTCTTACTGCTTGGGACAAGCTAAGAATTGGCCCTTAAGGTTCAGTTACTCAAGTTTGTTTGTTCTCCTTAGCAAGTCAGACACAAAAGGCTGTAAATACTGATTTTGATGCCTTGCTTGAGACAAGATCTTGCTAAAGCACAGGAAAAGTCTAAAAACTGTATTTTAAAATAAGAAGTGCATTCTTATTGTTTGAAAGAGTAAGACAGAAAGACATAACACAGTCCAAACCATACAGCTACCCACAACAACTTAATGCCTTCTTGCTACAGACACACAAGAGCCTTAGAAGAATATAAACCAGTATGGTTTGAATACAAGTGAAAGGCATGATGAAGTACACCGAGTGACTATTACTTATTCCATTCCAACCTTGACTATCACCTTCCATCTAAAACTTAAAACAAAACATCTTGGGTGAAACTGTCTGCAACATTTCCAATTCCCAGCATGCAGGTAAGAAAAAAAACATCCAAAACACTTTTGATTTAACATTTGATATGTTTTGTTTTCAAGGACAAGCTTTGCAAGAAAAATGTAGCCACACAGAATGAAATACGACTTCTATTTTTCATTCCATTTGGTTACTGCTCAAATATTCTGCATTCATTTAATCCTAAGGTATTGTGTCTGAACAAGCATCTTGTGAGTGACTGTGAGAAGTGTTCACAAGGTCAAGCACTACCTGGCACAGCACAACAAAAATGCAATACTAGATTCTGACATGAAAAAATCCACTTCAGGAATTAGCTACATGCAGAAATATGTTAAAGATTGGTAAACAGTAACATTTAGTCTCTGAGCAGATTCATCAGCTTTATACAGCAAAGAAATTAACCCTTAGAGCACAGAAATTAACACTGGGAGCACAGAAAAGATGACAGTTACAAGAGATAACCTGGGGCATCGCTGGTGAAAATGGCACTTTGGAAGAGAAGAGCCAGAAGGTGATTCCCCAGAAGGAAACCCTTGAGATCCTCCCCTCATGGGGGGCCTGAGTGAACAATGCGGGTGCTACCCAGCCACAGCAGATGGAGTGATCCCAGCTCATGGAAACACAAGGGGAAGCCAACTAGTTTATCTCATCTTCAGTGAAAAAAGAACTGCAAACAACAAGAAGAAGCAATAACATTTTCACAGCAGTAGCATCTCCTTCAAACCTTCCATGCATATGACTAACACAGTTCTGAAGCAGCCCTCTTATCTCTGTTGTCATTCCACCTTCCAAATCCTCACATCCAGCTCCCTTGCCCACAGGCATCTTACTTCTAGTTTTTCTGTAGATCAACTTCCACCTACAGTTACCCCAGGATTTGAATTCAGAACAGTGATATTTTAAAGAGGTATGGGAAATCTGAGGTACAGAATAAGTACAGGAAGATAAAGTACTTTGCACTTATGTCTTATTGAAAAACCATGTATAGAGGAAATACGTAGTAACAGGGAAATCACAGATTCCATCAAAAAGAAAAGGGTAGTGGCATTCCTGGTTGCAGAGAAGACGTTTTGGATGATGAACCCTTAATGCTTAGTAACAAGGAAGTGGATGAAAATAGCCTAAATTTTTTAAGTATCATTATCTGGGAGGACTTACTTGCCATTCCTGAAGTGGTGAAAAAGTTGGAATTATTGAAACACACATGAACAGCAAAGAATGTATCCTGTTACACAAGACATGCTACACTTCAGTTTGAGTTTCACAAACCACACCAAACCTGTAAGCACCTAAGCAGTCCCACAGGCACAGATCAGGTTTTATCATCAAGGTTTCACCTTTCAAACCTGGTAGTAAAAAAAAAACNGAATGTATCCTGTTACACAAGACATGCTACACTTCAGTTTGAGTTTCACCAAACCACACCAAACCTGTAAGCACCTAAGCAGTCCCACAGGCACAGATCAGGTTTTATCATCAAGGTTTCACCTTTCAAACCTGGTAGTAAAAAAAAAACAAAAAAGCACCCACTATCAAGATACATCTATGTTATCAAGCAGAAGACTGAAGTTCCTAATTCTTTATTAACACAATACTGGATTTTTTTCTCCAACCTTTTCCTAACACACAGAATTCCAGTAAGTCACACTAATCAACTGTTTTATTTCAGTAAGACACATAATCTGGTATAACTGGAACTAAGAGTTTGATGTGCTTATATGTCTGAATTACCATCTGTAAAGAATTACTTTTGCCAGGAAGAAAACTCTATAATCATCTCATCCAATCCTTGCCTTCCTTCTCCCTGCATGGACTATCAATAAGCAAATCTGATGTGGATAGCTGTGACTAAATACTTTGAAGATCTTCATAAAAATAACAGAAAGCAATGAGAAGTCTGTGTATCAAACAATCACCCCAAATAAGTGTTAAAGTTATTGAAAAAGAGAAGTGGTTAAAGCTGATTTCTAAGTTTTCCCACGGCCCCTTCACAAGAAAGTTTACACCATTCAGATTAGTTGCTGCTGGCAGAGAGGAATGTCTGACTACAAGTGACTCTTCAGCACACTCAAGAAACATCTGCCAAAGTCAACTTTGTCTTCAGGTGCTTACAATTACTAAAGAATGATAAGGGATTGTCAAGTACAAGACCACAGGTTTCTGAAATTAAGCACACAGCCACGCCTCCCTTGCAGCTGTGGAGCACCCACTGATGATACAGAGCGGTTTTTTACTGCTGGTGAAACTGACAAATACGTAAATATTTATTATCCTACCCACAAAAAGTGCAAACAATACAACACAGTCACCGCTAACACAACTTACAAATAACACAATTGTTCAAAAGACGGTTAAATGCCCACATTATGACAAGTAACTCAGCCTGAACCTCAGTCTAGCCAAGAAACATTATCCTAGAAAACTACCACCAAGTCGTCATTAGAGACACTGGCAGAGGAAGCGCAGAGGAACAGAACTTGGACTGATCCCCGCAGTTGCATCAACCTGTGACTACTTTAAACTCCTGCAGCTGTGACTCCATCATATCCTTAGTCAAGCACCGACCACCTCTTAACATTCTTTAGAAGAAAGGGGAAGGGGAGATAGAACAAGATGAACTAACTTAAAGTGAGTCCTTCTGATATCACCTATGAAGACTTAAATGAAGAGTCATCAAAACCCACGAAATTATTTCTAAGCCTAAAATTAACATGTTACAACTCCCTAGTCCTCCAAGACAACATGGGCATGTCCCACAACTACATCACAGCTCTCAACTACAATACCAAACTCTGACAACTTTAACAGGCAAGAAAATAGAGATCCATAGGGCCGTTCGATGCCATTAATAAGGCCTCCGCACACAATAAATAAAACTTTTTTCTAATAAGTGTAAGAAACCTGAGCACATCTGACCATCCAAACGGCACCCCAAAAACTCACATGTACAAAGTGCCTTTCTATAAGCGCTTTTGTATTTTATCTGAAGAGCAACTACAAGCAAGCGTAGCAAAGTCACAGGTCCCTGAATACCCTGACACCCCCTGTCCCCTCGGTTTGGGGGCAGCCGGGGACCCCAGCTCCCGGCGGCCGCGCTCCCATCACGGATTCGGGCGGGCACAGCCCCGCGGGCGCGGACCCGGCGAGGGCTGGAGCACCCCGGGAGGCACGACAGCCACCGAGGCGGGCCGGGGGAGCCCCCCTGCGCCCCCCTTACCGCCGATGATGGTGCGGATGAGGGAGGCGTGCCCCGGGCAGTCGACAAGCGTGAGCTGGAGCTCGCCGGGCCCCGGGCCCAGCTGCGGCGGCAGCGCGGTGCGCAGGCAGGAGAAGCCCAGGTCCAGCGTGATGCCCCGCGCGCGGCTCTGCGGCGCCCGGTCGAAGGCGGCGGTAGAGCCGGTGGTGCTGAGCGCCCGCGCCAGCGCTGTCTTCCCGCTGTCGATGTGGCCCAGCACTCCCACGTTCACGTTGAGGACGCGGGCGGCCATGGCTGCGCTGAGCCCGCCCGGTCCGTCCCCACAGCGCCCCTGCGGCAACGCGGGCCCCGCCGCCGCCGTTCCGGCCGGCAGGGCGAGGGCTGGGCCGGGCACAGTCCGCGCGGTTCGCCCGCTCCGCGGCCGGGGCTGAGCGCCGCCGGCCCGGCACATACAGCCCAGCTCACCTCTCTGCCTGCGCTCCCCCTACCAGGCGCTGCCTACACGGAGAAGCGATTTCAGCAGGTCACTTTAATGGCCACATGGCCATCAGCTGGGCCCCTTCCCCGGGGTGTGCCGGCCAGCCAGCAGCCCTGGGAACGGGGCACTGTATTTGCCCTGAGCATCCGCACCTGCGCTCGCATCTCGCCCACGCTAATCAGACACTGCAGGGCTGCTTAAACACGCTCACTGTCACATCACTCCCTCCATTCTGCCCCCAAGCAAACCCTGGTGCTGCTGGAACTGTGGTGACCACGTTTGATTTCAAACATTGCAACCCCATCTGAAAAACCAGGTCATGTTTGGATGATTTACTCTCCTTACACTTAATAAATTCTAGGCTTGCATAATTCATTTTCCTGTAAAGGGATATTTAAGTTAGGTAAGATGCTGCTTTAAAAATCATCCTTAATGAATTAAGAATCCAAGATTATTAACAGTGATGATCAAATATCCTGCTAACCACTGCTACCACCACCAAAACAAACAAGAAGAAGATGAACACTGGAGAGGCCTGATGGTGTTTCAGAGGCTAAGGGCATGATTCTTCACTGCTTTAGGTCACTTTGCTTCACTGAAAAGACAGGGAGCTAAATGCTCTACCGGATAAAGCTTAACACTTATGCTTGGCATAAGGAGCCCAAAGTACCTCTTCCAATTATTACAGCTCTCTACAAGCCAAGAAACTAAGACTGTGTCATGGACTTCCCACAGGTGTCAAAGTAGACTAGACTTGTTCTATATTCTGGTTTTTCTCTTTGAGAGCAATGCAGTTGCTTTTCTGCTCACTCTATGCAGTAATACATATTTCTCATAGTAATAACATTCACATCTGAGTAATTAATGAATGAGCCAGAAGCGTAAAATGACTTGCCTAAGGCTATTGTAAACATCATAGATTTGGTTTTTAGGCTTTGACTCCAAACTCCAGGCTTTTTTTCTTTACAAAGAAATCTGCTTTATATACCAACACTTTCTATATAAAAGAGTTTGGTGTAAAGCTGGATGCAAATTACTCCTCCTTCCCAAACACATGGAAGTCAAGACAACCAAATCAATGACTCAAATGAAAAAGGGGGGGGGAAATTACATTTCTTCCTAGCACTCAGTGCTATTTGAGAGACAATAGTCTCCCTAAAGGAAAGATGTGAACTCACAAGGAATACTGAGCTAGCCTAGCTAATCAGCTTCTTGAGCAGAATAGTTCAGCCTGATGGAATCTCTGTCATGGGAGCCAAATTAAGCATAATGTCACTTTTCAGATGAAGTTCCCAGGCTTTGAATAGTTTCCTGTTAAATCATAAGGTTCATATACACTTCCTTGTGCTGAATCTGTTACACCAATACGCACTTTCAAAGGCAAGGGAAAGTTTACATCAATTCCCATAAGGCTCTAAAAAGTTAGAATCCACACAGATAATCCTGTATCATAAAACCTTCTCTTACTTCTTTTCTTTTAGCATTATTAGCTGAGTTCAGAAGGAAGAAGGGGGGAAGGTCTGATTCTAAACCAGAAAAGGTAGTACCCAGGAGTCCTCCCAAAATATCTAAAATAACAGCTATTTTTCAAGAAGCCTTGACAATATAGAAAGGTCTAAAGCTTTCTACAGCTCTTGAGAAAACTGGCAATGAAGTCAAGGAGGTCCCATTTCAATACTTACAGTGTAAGAGGCCACATCAGGGCTCATGTGAGATCCATTTTGGTCTGCCAGCTTTACAAAGAGATGCATTTTGCTCAGCCAGAATTTAGAGGCATACTGGATAGAACTTATGGGATAAAAAAAAATAGAATTCTTTCTGTTAAGGATGGCTAAGGAAGGAAGATTAAATCCACAGGAAAATGGATTTCGTTCCACTCCTCACATAACAGTAGTAGCCCTACTTTTACTCCTGAGTGACCTGCAAGAAGGAGGAGTATCAGGTAGAAATGGAGGTTTGATTTTCTCCCTTTAGACACAGAAAAGATTTGCAACTTTCTAGATAAAGAAGCAGTTGTATCACTTGAGGAAATATTAGAGTGCACATTGTACCTGTGAAATGAGTACCTGCAATCACCAATATCAAAGAAGAAATCTTATAAAGACAGCCATAAGCACTTGCATTCAGCATTTAGAAAGGTCCATTCTGTTAGCTTACAAAGTTTTAGAATTAATTACAAATTTGAAAATTACGGTGTGGCATTCAGTAGGACACATCACTCCTATTGCTTTGAAGAGTATAAAAAGAATCAGCTTCTTCTGCAGGGAACAAAACAAGACATGATCACCACTCCCTACCCCATTGAAGGTCTTGGTATTACTAAGAGGGAAAGGGGGAACCTGGCAAAATGAGACAATCCAAACTTGTTCAGATTTTTCTATATCCCTCATAACATTTGTAGCATTTAGCTGTATTCCTTGTTTTCCTCTAAATAAACCATTCTCCATCCCAGTTGTTCTCTACTTATGGAATTTCTTCCTTAAAACATGTTCACTTTAATTCTAAAGTTTATGGACTCATGGGAGAAAGGGCAGGAAGTCAGGCTTTTGGGATAGGGTAAAAATGTAAAGGTCATTCACACACTCACACACATATACTCTCTCTCACTCCAAAAATAATACACTATTTGACAGTTTCAGGATTCAGCATGTCCCACTGAAATTTGAAAGCTTATGTGAAACTAGGCTACGTCCTGTAACCTCAAACATTTAGTCTAGAAAAACAGCTCTCAAGTCTCCAGCTCCCACATCGGGTATCGCATGACGTCTGTGCCAAATAGAAGACCTCAAACCAGGGGGCAAAAGAAATATTGGTAAAATGAGTTGATTAAACCTGGGGAATAACAGTTCAGACTCTTAGTGACAGGTATTATTTTTTTCTGGTTAGCTGGCTAGTGAAATATTAAATTATATTCAAAGCATCCATAGAATGAACTGGGCAGAATGGTTGCACAACCTACTTACGTTCCATCTGGTGGCCTGGACAAAGGAGGAAGAAGACTCATGCTTTGCTATTGAATTATTTTATCCTCCCTTTCTACTACATTAGGTTACTAAAAAAAACTCACAGAAGATAATGTAAAAGTTGAGGTTTTATATTTCCTCATACTGAAGCATCACAACACAAGACATCAGCTCTAAAAGATGATACACAATATGGAAGTTTAGTCCTAAACTTCCCAGTAGTTCCACTTGTACTCTGCTCTTCCTGGGGAATAAACAATTAATCCTGTGTGGTCTAAAGGATTATTGTTTATTTTCCCTCATCTGAATATCCTCTTTTGTTCCTCTTGAACCGCAACTTCAGGACAACACTCAAAGAACATATGGAATGAGTAAAGCAATCAATACAATGAGCAATGCCAAACCTGGCACAGTTAAGTAATACCTGTGAGCAAATAAGAGGGAGAAGCCAGCCTTACACTTATGCAGCAAACTATTTTTTACTTTTATTTCTATTGAGGTATCCTCTTCTACTACAAACACAAACCCAAATAATTTTAATCATGTTTTCTACAGGTCAATATTAAAATTATACCTTCCTTATGGCAGCAGATTTTATTTACTGCACAGCAATGGTGACAGAAGTTTTAGGCTCTAAATTCTAAGTTTGAGACATCTTATTGCTGTTGACAAACAATTAATACTCTGGTTTTTTATCCACTTTAAGCAAGAAAAATCCCTAATTAGTATTTCCAAAGTTAAAGAACCTTATGTACCATCTAATTTTTATAAACAGAATATTTCTATACTTCCTCCAAGTTAGAGTGAAGATTAACAGCAATTCTCTATTCCTACCATCTACATTCCTTTATATTGAATTTCACCAAAAATAAATAAGCAAATATTATTAAATAGACTTTGAAATGCCATAATCTCAAAAACAGGTCTTGTTGCAACATCAAACAAGATAACATGGACCATATGGACAGGTTTCAGTCTAAGTTAACAAATTATTATGTGTTTCACCCTTTTGAAAAGGAGGGTCATACCTAGCCTGAACCCCTTGATAGCAACATCACTGCCTTCAGAGCTCTAACCAGACTTGCTAATTATTCTTCCAGAACTGGCAGAAACTTGGAAACTTGAACTCTGACCAGACTTACCCACAGCACTTGCGGCAGTTTAATGCACTGGAGAAATCAAAGTTGTATATTTGCTCTTTTACAAAGGAAAAAGTCCGCAGCTCATACTTATTAGGTGTTTGTATTCTGTGACTAATATGACCCTGAGAGGATGTGGAGTCTAATGGCATACACACTTTTCTAATTATTCAAAGAATAGCTCATATTTGTTAGTCGAAAATTCTTAGCTGAACAGTTGTATAGCAGGATACCCTTACAAAGGTGTTGAACCACACATGTGTGCAATTACATTGTAATTACAATTTTAAACTAGAGTATGTAAATATAAACTGACAGAACAATTAAAAGAAAAAGAAAGCAACAATAAGCAAAGTCTTTTCTTTGCCAAATTACATTTATAACAAAACTAACAGAAGCTCTTGAACAAAGAGGGAATGAACAGCATGTATATGGTTCACTGGGCTTTTGCAAATTGAACCATAACTCCCATCCTCCCAAAAACTGCTCTCCAAGTTTGTGCTGTCACTGGACTGCTTTTGTAATTCCCCTGGCAGTGCACAGGAAAGCCAAGATCATCAGACATCAGTCCTGCCTCATACCACATTAATCCACAGGCTTTAAACATTGCAGACACAGCCAGTTTTATAATCACAGAAAACTCTATATATCCTTGGGAAGATTCCCTGTATTTTTTGTGGGAAAGATCACAATATCTACAAAGAGAACTCATGGGAACTGCAGGTTGCCAGATCCCATCTAAATTTCGCTGTGAGTGATCTCCTTATTAAGCTTTTAAACCCCTCATAGAAGGTGCAGCAGAATTACCACCAAAGCACAGTTAGGAGCTGGAATAGCCTAGAAGCTGTAGCAGCACAGACTCCATGAAACATGGATGTTTCTGTGAGGCCATGGAACGACCTGCTGAGAAGCTGGAGTGTTTTTACCCATTTCAATTGCTCAAAGCTCATAAGGAATAGGTGCTGTAGGTGCAGCACATGTCACAGCCTCAAATGCTTACAGGAAGGATTTCAAGATGCAGAACAGAATTACTCTGTAGTTTCACTGAACACTACAAATTAGTGAGCAGGTAAGAGACCACCCCTACTTTCCTTGGCAGGGATGTTGGACTAGGTGGTCTCTAGTGATCCCCTCCAACCTTAACGATTCTGTGAATCTTTGACAAAGTTTTAGAAAGCACCCTTAGAAAACCTCAGCTTATTTTTGTGAACTAGAGCCAGCCGAGGTTTTGATAAGGCTCAGGGTTCCTGGCGCATTGTCAGCGGCTGTTGGGCAGGCAAGCGACAAGACACCGAGGCAGGGACAGCCAGGACAGCCCCAGCCCCGGCAGCGAGGATAAACGCTGCGAAATCGGATTGCAGAAAGAAAGAAAGTGCTTATAGTGCTGCAGGGCCAAGAAACCTGCGAGCAAGAACGAGCTGCTTCCCTCTCCAGGAGGGCTCCGCTCCGCTCGCTTCTCGTCAAACCGCCCTTGCCGATTCAGAGAATTGCAGAACCACTTAGGTTGGAAAAGACCTCCGAGATCACAGAGTCCAGCCCATGACGGGTCACCACCTTCTGAACCAGACGCTGGCACCGAGTGCCACGTGCAGTGTTTCCCTGAGGAACCCCAGGGACGGTGACTCCACCGCCTCCCTCCTTCCCGGCCCTACTCCTCCGCAGCGCCCGCGCCCGCCCGGACCGGCCGCGCGCGCCGCACGCGGAAACGGGCGGGCGGACCCTAAAAGCCTGCGCCCCTGCGGCTGACGGGCAGGCGCGGCGCCCAATGAGCGCCGAGAGCGCCGCGGCGGGGGCCAATAACGGAGCGGGGGCGGGGCGCGCTGGAGCGCGCTGGGAGCCCCGGTAACGCGCGGGCCGCGTGCGAGGAGTGCGGGGCGGCCCGGCCGGAGCTGCCCGGGACGGTCCCGCCATGAAGATCGAGGAGGTGAAGAGCACCTCGAAGACCCAGCGCATCGCTGCCCACAGCCATGTCAAGGGGCTGGGGCTGGACGAGAGCGGCGCCGCCAAGCCGGCGGGGGCCGGGCTCGTGGGGCAGGAGAATGCGCGGGAGGTGAGCGCGGGGCCGAGCTGGGGCGTCTGACAAGCGCCCGGCAGTGAGGGGGGTCGAGCCTGGGTTCCTCCAGGTCGCTGCTGCCGTGTGAGACGCGATGGGGGCGGGCGAGGCTGGAGCTGCTCTGCTCCCGCTTCGCGCAAGGATGGTGACGGGCTCCCGGGTGTCAGGCGTGGAAATTGGGGTGTTACGGGTAACAGAATTGATGTAAGTAAGGATTGGAGCATCCCTCTCAATGCGGTGGCTGCATAAAACCTTCACAGAATCACAGATTGGTTTGGAAGGGTTCTTAGAGATCATCTCTCGTTCCATCCCCACTGCCGTGGGCAGGGACACTTCCCTGGACCAGGTTGTTCAGAGTCCCGTCCAGCCTGGCCGTGAAAGATCTGTAAAGGATCTGCGGCTCAGGCAGCGAAGATTAATTTCTTGCTTTACTTTCAGAGCTCTCTCTGTGCGTGGGACTGCGGGAGGGAAAAGGAGTCGAATTCACAGATTGGGTTTTGTTGTCTGTGGTTTTTAATGTCTGTGTCAGGTAAAATGATTGTAGAAAATACGTTTTTCTAATCTTGTCTTTCTTTTTGTATGCATGAAATTGAAATTTTTATTTTTTGTAAAACGTATTATTTCTAAGTGCTTTAAGTAATGTTGGAACAAAAGATACTATAGCAATACTTATGTAAACAATATAAATACTTGTTTGACTTATAGGCATGTGGGGTAATAGTGGAGCTAATCAAAAGCAAAAAAATGGCTGGCAGAGCAGTGCTGTTGGCAGGACCTCCTGGAACTGGCAAGGTATTATTTTTCTGGTTTTTTATGAGATAAAAATATTTCCAAATCTCTTTCAATTTGTTCTCAAAACCGTTTTAGGGTAGTTTTCATATACCAGATTTTTTTCAATCAATGTATTGATGTAGTTTTATACTTTTACTTTTGCCATGTCATCAACAGTGGCAGTACCCAGTGGTGTGTTCAGCATCTTTAATGTGAAACTACCTGTTGTAGGTTACTAAATAAATAGGTAATAAGGGGTCTGAAAAAGTTCTAGAAGTTACTTTTATATTAAAAGCCAGAATAGTTTTTGCTTGTTTTACTTTTTTTTCCCCATGTCATTTAAGGCTTCTTGCATCTGTGTCAGCTGTCAAATTCAAATGCCCAGTATTGTGTTTCAGAGTTTTTAAGAAGTGTTTGGCCCAGGTCACCTATGTTGGAGGAGGATTGTTATGTGTGAGAAATATATGTCAGACAGAATAGTCTTGCCGTTAAATTGATAGTAGTTGTATAGAAGGTGATATAATTAGGAAAATTAACTTTGTGCAAAAATAATAGTTTCTGAATTATTTTCAAAATTAATGTCTGGGTTTTGTATTTGGTTTTGTTTTCTTTTTTTTCCCGTTTAAAGACTGCTTTGGCTTTAGCTATTGCTCAGGAACTGGGAAGCAAAGTTCCCTTTTGTCCTATGGTTGGAAGTGAGGTCTATTCCACTGAGATCAAGAAAACAGAAGTTCTAATGGAAAACTTCCGACGTGCAATTGGTAAGTTTCAGAAAAAGAGGAATTAAGTATTTGCATGATATTTACTTTGCTTTTTCCCAGTCATCTAAAAAGGAAAACCTTTTCAATGGTAAAGACATTTTCAGATTTTTGTATGCATATTTTCTTCAGTGCTGATCCTAATTTAGTGAATCTCTTTCACACTTAGTGGAGTCAGGTTTTCTGTTTACAAACTGTAATTTAATTATTGTATTTTTGTTTATACTTCACCAAATTCTTCTCTCATCCTCCACCTTCACCTCTCTGTTTTTTGAAAGAAAAAATAATTTTAAGTTTCTTATATTAGCAGAAATACTTGTAGACAGAAGAATGCTCCTCCTGCTTTTTGTTTTAGTGGTTTCACCCTACTAAAGAAACAGTCTTAATCAGGGGCTCCCAAATGGCAGCATTAGCCTGACTTACTATTCCAGTGAGCACAGGGAAAGATCCATGCCAACTAAATAAACACTTTAACTTAATGTCTTCTTCAATTCTGTGGTGCATTTACAAGTTTGATGTAAATTGGCTTAATTTTCAACACAGCCTCAGTGAGTATCTAAAATCTCTTACTCAACAGCTGCTGACAGCTGATAAATGCAGGTAGAAGTGCTCTTGTTTCTGTGAGGATTGGCTAAAGAGCCCAGTTGATTTTAGTCCTGAACACATTAACAGTAATTTTCCTGTTTCAGTACCACGTTTCCTCTTGGACTTCATCTGGCAGCAGCAGGGTGAAGAAGTCTCTCAGTTCTTCAGTGAAACAAAAGTATTCCATTGACTTTTGTAAGAAAGCAACTTTCAGTAGTCTCTGGTCTTCTGGTTACCACAAAACTGGCAGGGCCTGGGGAAGGGAAGCCTCAGTAGTCTGCAAAATTTCCTTGATGTGATGAAGTTCCCTGTCAGAGATTTGGAAATCTGAACCAGCAGGTGAAACTTGTGCCATCCATGTTGTCAGTTGAAGAGACAGCAGAGGTTTAACAGCCAGCTGCATTGTTAGTTCCCTGCATTCCCTGGATGTCAATAGAGAGATGCGTCTAAACAAATATTAGTGTTAATGAAAGATGGAACTTCTTTTATTCCTTTCTGATTAATTCCTTGTCACATTTTCATAACACAGCCTTTATTGAATATTTTTATGGATGTAAAAAGATATTCTCTGAATTATTTTAAAGGACTAGTAAACCATCATTTCTTGTAACATAACACTTTCCAGTTGGGTTTTAATCTCAGGTAGGTTTTAGCTTCCCTGCTTGGTAAAGAAATATTTTACAAGGGTGCTTTTTTTAAAAAAAAAGATTCTATGCAGTGTACTTGGGTCTGGGTGCAAGGAAAGCTTCAGCTCACATGTCCATCAGTACTTAAAGTATTCATTTAGGTTTTTATTGAGTTTTGTTTGTATGTCTCCTTGGTAGCAGGTTCTGTGTAGATCATCATTGCTTATATCATGCATTTCGCTTTCAAGGGGTTTAGCCACCTGAATTTTTAAAAATTATCAGAGATGTTAACATTACATTTTTTACTTAATGGTTGGGGTTTTTTTCTTGGTAATGACAGAGTCTGACTGGTTTGGATCCATCACTTTATAAGAAAGTAGGAGTTACTCTGAGTTTACAGAATTGTTATTGAGAGTCTTGTAGTAACAGACTTGATGTAGTCTTACGGCCAAGTAGTGTTTGGGATTCAGTAGAGAGGTTATAATATGTAAGGAACATAAAAGGACAGAGTGACGAATGAGGAGATCAAATTGTTTTATGGGTTAAATGAAATTTAACCTGAGAGAGATTAATCTGGTATAGAGCTCATTAGCAGCTGGTGAGGATGATGACAGCAGCTAATGTTAAGAGCTCAGTTGCAGTAAAAAATAACTGCTGCATTAGCCACTTCAGTGTCATAACTGTTCCTTGTGTTGCCAAATTGTACCTGCCAATGAGTCAAGCAAGCACTGCTTAGCTTCGTGGAGTTAGCTCCATGTTGAACCAAAATATGAAATGACCCGCAATTGCTTCCTTGGATTTGTGTCTGATGTGGAAGTAGAACTCTCTAAGAGCTTTTCTGAGGATGAAGTTCATAGTTGACACATACATATGCATTTGAAATTGAAGGATAATCAGTAGCAATAACCTTTGTTGAGATCATGTTAATCTGTAAATATTTTCTACAGACACATCTCTAAGAGTGCATTAGTCTGGATTAAAAGAAGGCTTCTGAAGCAAATCCCTGGGTTTGCCCTCACTGACTTGGCTTTGACTTGTGTTGTAGAACAGAATGAGCACATGAACTGGATTCTTTTCAGATGAAACAGAACTGGAAGATTCATTGCATGCTTCAGCAGCATACAAATCATACCCCAAACTCAAACAGGCTGCCATGGTTTCAGAGCAAAGTAGAGCTTGTGCTGGAAGTTTAAAAGGAAAACAAACAGAGCAAGCAAACCTGATCCAGTTTGTGGCAATAACAGTTTCAATGTGCACATTCCCATATTGATTCACATTCATATGAGCCAATGTGATGCAGCCTTGTTTAGGTCAGTTTTATAACTCAGAGGTTCACTAATTTCTGTCTGGTGTTTTGGTGTACCTGAAAAACATTTTAAAAATTACTGAAATTAACTGTGTTTATGTCGTCTTAAGTAAGAGAAAGCAAACATTTCTTAGCAAGAATTTGTCATGTTATCCACAGTTGTGCTGTTTCTCGCATTTCAGATCCTGGTCTGAACTCGGGCCCAGTAGAGGGAGACAGACTCGTATTTGTCAGTTCTTTATAGCCCCTATCAGCAGCTCAAAATTACTGCTGAAGTGTCTGATCTATTTCAAAGCAAAATGAAAAGTTACAGAACAAGGAAAGGTTTATAAAGTCACAATACCCTCAGACTAGGCAGGATGACTTCCTTGTATCTTGTTACAGCCCATTCATTATTTTTGGTATGGCATGTGTGTCTCATAAAATACTTTATGGAGTTTCTTCAGACATGGATTCTTTGAACTTCTGTGTAGTTAGAACATATATAATTGTAGTGGTGGTGGTGGTGATGATAGTAGGTTTGCTTTGAAACAGTCTGCCTGTAACTCTCTTCAGCTCTATATTATTTATCAATTTAAGATAACCTAGTTAATTATAGTAATTGTGACTAGAACAGAAGCTAGCCAGATATTCTAATGATTGCTTGGCTGTCTGAAAAATAACAAAGTGAGGTTATAATTTTCAGCTATTTTGAAATTTTTTTAAATTTGCATTGTTGCAGTTTCTGCTAAATTTTATCTAGCTTACCTTTTGCTATTAACTTGAATAATATTTGAAATTATACATTAACCCCTTAGTAATTTTATGGTGTTCTAGCACAATACTTGTTAATCAATTTGTTGTATTTTTAGCTCTAAAAAATAAAAGTTGTTAAGATGTAAAGTTTTTTATGAAGTTAGGGGTTTTTTTTTTCTATCGTTTTGTTAATTTTGCAGGGCTTTTTTGATGGTTCAACTCTGTTATAACTCTGTTATATTAATGTCACTACTTTCAGAAGGTAGTCTGTGTTTCTGGCTTTAGCATAGGGAACAAATCAAGCAAATTCCCTCTTTGTGGGAGGGAAAAGAGACAGCATCCTAACATTTGCTTCAGGAACTAATAATAATGAATAGAAGAAAGTAATTTCTAAAAGTTTAATAAACTTCTTAGCAGGTCAGAACTTGGGCTGAGCTTTCATTCTGATGCACAGGATGAATATTCTCACTTAATATTGAAGAAGAGAACAATAATTCATCTTTCTGCCTTTAAAAGTAAAACATTACCATGAAATATAATGCACCCTAACAATATGTTACATTTTGTTGACAGTAAAGCAGCAGACTCTTAAGTGTGTATTGAAACTATTTTAAACAATTCCTTACAGGGTTGAGGATTAAAGAGACCAAGGAAGTTTATGAAGGAGAAGTCACAGAACTAACTCCCTGTGAGACTGAGAATCCTATGGGGGGATATGGCAAAACCATCAGCCATGTCATTATAGGACTCAAAACTGCAAAGGGAACCAAACAGTTGAAGGTATGTGTGGTAGAGTCTCAGAGATTTCCTTAAGCATTTTGAGTTTGCAGCTTCTATTTTTAGCACTTCTTACTTCTATTTCAAGCTCTTGATCCCCATCTCTGTCAAGTGGGGCTGCCAGGAGGCTGCTTTCTTTGGCTAGACAACTTTATCCTGACTGTTTATCTGCTTTATGTAGAATATTTAGATATTGGTCTTGTGTCCTACTAATTGAAATAGGAGATAAACCCGTCATCACTTGGTTAGCTGTTGTTATATCTCTGCTTGGCAGCACACACCTGTATGTAAAAGTGAGTTTTAGTAAGACGGGATCCTGATGCAGTTTTGTAGGTCCAAGCACTTGTAGATATAAGTATCACCAAACATTGGCTGAGTTGGCAATCTGAATTTTGATCTGTCTCAGGCTGTGATACACTCTGATCCTGGCTGTAAATTAATGTTCATAGTAATAAACATACGAGAAAGGCCTTGTTTGGTTTTGCTTTCCTGATTGTCAGGAACTAAATTTTTGGGGATGGCTTGGGAAATATTGCCTGTTTAAATATAAATTGTTCTTTCTGTCACATCTTTTCTTTCTACATGGGGTGTCATGCTCTAGTGAGTATTTGATAGAGAACTGGAAATTGAACTGGTGTGTTGCCAGCTCAGGCCCACTTTCCTTTTGTTTTCTTGTCTCCATTCAATTTCCCTGTCAGACTTGGAGAGAACTAAAAGCTGTCTCTGTTGTTAAGTATCATCTTTCATTTATTCACTCTGAAAACAAGGAAATTAAGAGCAAAAGTGAATAAACATGTACCAAGAGAAACAAAGGCATCTAATATATTCCATATCCACTCTCCCTCACAGAGCTTCACAGAGGATAAGAACTCAAGAAATCAAGGAACATAATTGAATGCTATAGCCAGATTTTTTATAAAAGTTTTCCTAGAAAGCTAGAGAACTACTGTTTTTTAGGTATAAATGCATTGTCACATTACTCAGAGGTATGTTTTGTAGCTGGTATCATTATGTTTCTGGCACTGTCACTTTCTTTTGGATAGCAGATTTTTTGTAAGGCAGTAAGTTCTGTGCATCTTCCAGATTTACTTGCTATCCTTACTCCAAATGTTACAGCTTTATAAAATCCTAGAGGTATTGTCAGGGTGAGTTGCAGTTTAATTTTGTCTGATGGGAGCGAGCTTCAAACTGAATTTCTTTACCTTGATTACCATAACAATGTGGAGCTGTTTTGATCAGCTGTGCTGTTTGCTTGTCTCCAGCTGGACCCGAGCATTTTTGAAAGCTTGCAGAAGGAGCGAGTGGAAACCGGTGACGTTATTTATATTGAAGCAAACAGTGGAGCTGTCAAGGTAAGAGAAAACTTCTCTACTTTTAAGCAGATGTATGTTTTTTGCAGACCTTTCTCTGCCTTTGTCAGAAGGCTCTCTGATTTATTAACCTTAACTGACATCATGGTTACATGGAAGTTTTAAAAAGAGCCCAGTGCTTCCCTTATCTGGAGAAAAAAGTCTCTTTTGCACCCAAAGAATGTGGTGATCTGGTTCACAGTTAAGGTCATCTGGCAAGGAAGCTATCACTGATGCTGTCTGGATGAGTTTTCTTTTCTGTAAGATCAAGGCATCTCTAAGGGGAGAGGGGAAGAACCAAACAACTTTAGTCATTTTCAGGCTGACATGTGCAGCGTATTTAATCTTTCTTTTATCGCTCTGATATTTTCTCCACAAGATATATACATGTAGAAGGGAATACTGCATTAGTTAGCATTCTTTTCATATCTGATTTAGAAAGTAGTGTATAGTGATCCTTGCTGTTTAATGGATGAGCATAATATTTTCTATCATATAATAAATCACCCACCTACAAAGGAGGTTCTCCCAATCTCTGCTTAATCTGCTGGATTTGTCCTTTAGCAAGAATTGCATAGGGTAAAAGAAGGGGAGAGAGGAATGGAATATTCTTGTCACTGAAAATATCAGGTGCTTTTCAACAGAGTTTTTGAGCTTTGATCAGTAGATAGGATATGCCTGTTGCTAAGCAGGGAGTGGGATGTCTGAGTTGTCAGCTAAAGCTTGTCAGAACTGGAATTGTGAACTAACCCTGTGTATCAAATTCATGTCACTCAAGGTTTTGGCACTGAAATTAATTCTATACCTGGGTTTCTCTTTGCTGTTCCTCAGAGGCAGGGCAGGTGTGATATCTATGCTACGGAATTTGACCTTGAAGCTGAAGAGTATGTTCCCTTACCAAAAGGTGATGTGCACAAGAAAAAGGAAATTATTCAGGATGTCACCCTGCATGACTTGGATGTAGCCAATGCTCGACCTCAGGTATCTGACTTCACAGATGAAGTCTTTACAGAAAAATTATTTGATATAGATGTGATGTTACCAGAATAATTGAGATGTAGGAAGTTGAGCTAACTCGCTCACCCTCAAAGATTCCACTGTAGGAAAAGCAGTAGGTGTTACACATTGAAGGCCAGTCTAGCTCTCCTCAGGGAGGTCCTGGTGCAGCTGGCTGCCTCAGGTCCCTGCCATGGAGGTTAAATAGGCAGGTACTTCCTTAGGATTTATGCACCTGGTCATGGAATACTGGTCAGCATAACACTCCTAGCACTACAGTGAACAGTCTAGGAGTTATAGAGCACCTTCTACCCAGGTATTTGGGATCCACCTTCATAGTTAATGCATAATCTAGACCCTCCTCCACTGTGCCCCATTACTTGCAGAGCATTGTGGGCTGTTGCCTCTGACCAGAAAAAGAGATTATTGCTTTTTCTCCAGAAGGAAAGATGCCTACAGGTGTGAGGTAGCAGCAGCCAGACCTGCATAATTCATTTACTGGAAGTTCTGAATGCAGATTAATATATTCTGCTCTGTGTTTATGATTTCATAACCATTAAATGGAAACTGCAAGGATTGTGATAAAAGATGTCTAAGTATTTTTGACTGCTGTGGATTTTGTTGATGTTCTTGCTTATTTCAGAAATGTTTCATAACCACTTGTTAAACTTCGGGAATTTCAGTAGAGTTCTGCATGTTTTGCAGCAAAAAAACCCAGGAAATAGTAGAATTACTCCTTGCCATGACTTAACATAAATCCACTCTTAAGGGAATTCTATAAGGTTAAAGGCTGGAATCCCTACAGTAAAACAATACAACTCTTTTAACTTACTGAATTTCAAAATAAACCTCCTTATTTACAAAAAAATAATTTCTTTGATAAAAATCATGGTATTAAAAAGTCATAAGATTTAGAATAATTTTTCCTATGTTGACAGGCTGAACACCTATGTGTATGCAGGCAATCCAAGTTTCTGTGTTCCCTAACAATTTCATTCCTTAAGAGTTGCTCAGTGACAGTTTTTTCAAGAGAGGATATCTCATTTTGATTTTTTATGCTCTCCAAATGAGCAGGGTTGAGGAGGTAGCTAGGTGATTGTGTTTAGAATACTCCTGTGGTGAGGTGACCTAAACTTTGAGAGATTATCAAAGACTGCTGATATAAATATCGAGTTAACTGTAAGAAACAACTTCTTTAGCCAATTCCTGATCTATAAAATTCCCAAGGTGTGTGCTTACTACATGACCTCAACTGTCACTTTCTTTTCCTAGGGAGGACAAGACATCCTTTCTATGATGGGACAGTTGATGAAACCTAAGAAAACTGAAATTACCGGTATGAAACCTGTATGGTATTTTGAGATTATATGAGCTATGTGTTTTCCAGTTAGAAAAAGATTAAAAATAGAGTTACTGTATTTAAATTAATGCCTACATAATACATATTCGTAAGTACTAAGATTCCAAAAAGCACTGATACAGTTGCTGGAATTGCAATGGCTGGAGACAGTACAAGTTACTGGTTCATGCATGTAGTGGTAAAATGTATACAGTGCTCTGCACCCATTCTCCTGGGGAGAAATTAGAAAGCCAGTACCCATCCCACAACATTCCTGCCACAGTGTGAGGTTCAGGCTTTCAACAAAGAGCCAAACTGAACAGCAGTAATACACAAATTCTAAAAAACGATGTAGCAATCATACTGAATTTTGGTGGAGCAGAAGAATGGCACCTCTGTAACAGCTGTCTAAGGACCTGATGCTCCACAAGCACTGCTGCTCTTCCTACCTACAGGTCTTTGGAAAAAACAGTGTCCACAGATCTGCTCTCCTTTTTGCTTTGAAAGGAATGGTGCTTCACTAAGTTACTCTCCAAATTTAAATCAAAATCTGTTTCAATACCTAACTGAATTATTGTCTTTTGAAGTATTTTGTCTGTCCCAGAGGTTGCTTTGCTTATTCTAGTGCCAGATATATTGATGGTGTAGCTTCGAGAGCAGTAATTTCACAGAAACTTATATAGCCTTTTTTTTTCTTCTTTTTTTGATTAAACACAACTTCTTTGCTAAAACAGAGTAGCAAGATTTCATTCTTTCAGTGGTGTTCTTTTCAGCCATGCTTGGAAACTTTAGTAAGTTTCATGTTTAAAATGACATTTCACTTGACTTCTCCAAACCCTACTAAACTCCACAAACCTACAACAATCAATTTTTCACGTATGTGAGTATTTCAGTTAGAAGTACTTGGTTGTGCAGATACCTCCCCAACACAGTATGAAATGTCACAGATAATTTTCCTTGTGGCAGTAAGATACCAAACCATGGAAAAGTTCAAGGAGAATTTTCCTTGCTTCAGGCCTTTCCCTCTGACCTATAATTCACTGGCAGAGCAACCAACAGTTTCTTTTTGTTCTCAGACAAACTTCGAGGAGAGATAAATAAGGTAGTGAACAAATACATCGATCAAGGCATTGCAGAGCTGGTGCCAGGTGTGCTCTTTGTGGATGAGGTTCACATGCTGGATATTGAGTGTTTCACATACCTGCACCGAGCACTGGAATCTTCTATTTCCCCCATTGTCATCTTTGCTTCCAACCGAGGAAACTGCATTATCAGGTATGATGTCTAAACTTGAATTCTCCAGTTTGCATTGCTCCATAAAACTTGGAATTAGCTGTGTCAGTAGAGTTACAACCTTTGAAAGCTTTTGTCTCTGACACTGACACCTGTGATAATCCTCTGCATGAGTTGCAAGCTGCATTGGTGCTCAAGAACTGCTCATGAGCTTCATGATGGGACAAGCATTTAACACCAGGATGACTGGAATTCCTCCTTTCCCCGAACAAATCCCACCTCCTCTAACAGTTTCTGAATTGTTCCACTTCCTGGGTGATCTGTGACAGTTACTATTCTCTTTATATACCTCAATACATCTGTTGCCTGCAAGTTAGGGACATCAAAAGCACCAGAGCTACAAACCTCTAATACCTTTGTTTCCTGCTGCTGGATTATTTTGTTGCTTGCTATCCTAATTCCAACAGACTTCATCTTCTTGTTCTTACTGGTAAAGTGTGTGACAGTTAAGCCTCTCCCCTTTCCTGCTATGTTGGTCTGGCTTTTTGTGATTCTTCAGTCTTGCTAACCAACTTGTTTTTCATCTCTGCTTCACTTTGTGCATTCACTTTTATATTTTGCACCCACAAAATGCATTCTTTGCACGTTCAGTAAAAGTGCTCTCCTCTTTCAGGGTCTTCTGTAAGTTCTACTACTAGTTTGTGGTCTAGGTCTAATTATGTCTAAACAAGCTGTCATTAGCAATGATTGCTACTCTTTGAATTGATTTAATTCAGCTGTATAACCAGCTTTTCCTTTCCTGGTAGTTGCTCATCTGGTATTAATCTTTCTCTCTTTGCATTGCTTAGAAGTGAGAATGATAAACCCTTCAGAAATGTTTAAGATGGACATTACAACACTCTCTCTGCAAAGATATAAGAAGGCTGTCTTGTAAAAGTAAAGGAAGCAGAGATCTGTCAGCATGGATTCACTGCAGATCTTGTTACGAAAAAGCTGTGACTTAAGAAAGGAAGTTTTCCATATAATAGTGGCATCTAATATTGGAGAACCAGGGCCAGAGCTGCAGTACCTAAATACTGGCACTGAACTTAAAAGTGTAGTTCTTTACCAGCACTTCACTGTTTTTACTGCAATCTGTTTAATTCTCATAAATTAAATCTGGGTATCTTTCAACTTCACAGCAAATTACAGTGGTCTTGGGAAACCAAGAGTACATGTGTCTGCAGGCTTTGCTGTTGGGTGTTGTATGTCAAACAAATAAAATATTTGGGGATCTAGATCCTGCCCTATCCTTCATACAGAGACCTAAACTTCTCAGTTTGCTGGATTGCAAGCATGGAATGTAAACTGCTGAAGTATTCACTGGGGGGACTGGGGAAAGAATGGCTTGCTCAGCAACAGGGGATATTCTCCAAATGGATGATAGCATATGTAATTTCTGCTGATACTGCTAAACAGCTTAGTAAGAATGATTTGTACCTTGCTGGAAGATACCTTGGAACATTAGATATTAGATATTAGGTATTGTGAAATACAATGCAAGAAAGCACTTCTCACTATTTTTGAGAGGCATTTAAGAGCTCCAGCAATAGTGTTTGTTTCCCTGGGGTTGTCTAGAATGAACTTTAGAGTAGAATGCTTCCTGTCTCTGGCCCAGGATGTATGTGTCTCTATGGACACACAATTATAAACTAGTGTAGTCACTTTTTACTTATTTTAACCAAAAAATGTACTGAACCCACAGCAGTGTCTGATTTCTGTCTGTTTGGTTTCTCCTCCAGAGGCACAGAGGATATTGTGTCTCCTCATGGAATACCACTGGACCTGCTGGATCGGGTAATGATTATCCGAACCATGCTCTACACACCCCAAGAAATGAAACAGGTATGCACAGGATTTTAAAAAACTTGTAACAAGTCCCCAAAGTTCTGCAGTTTCTGCCTGTTCTGTTACTGTAGAGATGTTTGATGCTGTGGTCACCAGGGCTTGTGCCAGAAAGCTTCCTGCTTGTTAAAAGTCTTCTCTAGGAGTCAATACAGTGAGCTGGTTAAAACTGCACACAACTTCTCTGAATCGCCGCCACTGAGGGGCTGCTAAGCACATGAGGAGCTGAAAGTGCTCACTTGCAGGAAGGCATGAGTTGTTAGCTGAAGCTGTCTCTTGCACAAATGTGCTTTCCATCGTTTGCAGATTTCAGCGGCTAGTGCTTTTTCAATTGGTATAAGACAACGTGTCACATCATGGGATCTTTAGTCCCAAACCTCAGGCT
This sequence comes from Toxostoma redivivum, assembly GCA_013397375.1. Lineage (NCBI taxonomy): Eukaryota > Metazoa > Chordata > Aves > Passeriformes > Mimidae > Toxostoma > Toxostoma redivivum. The sequence goes on from VXBI01006644.1 coordinate 351,693, forward strand.
TTTCACATGAGACATGAGAGGGATTGAGGAATACAGCTTCACGTACTGAATTTTTTGCCTTTATGCTATGTACTGTAGCTTTAACCTACAGGGGCTGTCTCCTGAAACAGGGAGAATTTTCCTGCTCCTAGTTAAGTTTGGAAATGTAAGCACAGAAAGTGTTGCAGATATCCTTCCAAATGCCTGGAAGTTTTCCTGTGGGGCCATCACAGTGTGTTGTGTATTGATTATAATGCTTGGTGCCATTATGATGCATTGTGTCAAAGATCCCCCCTCATTAGCGTCTCAATGCTGGGAAGTGGCACAATGCAGAAGGCATTAGGGTTTACCACGTCAATTCTTTGTATTATTTAAGAGATAGTGTCAGTGGAGGAGAGCGTTGTCACCAGATAATGGTCTCCTGCTGCTGGAGAAGTGCCAAGGTGGAGCATTTATCGAATGTAAACATAGAGGCAAAGCTTCATTTCACATGGTTTGAGGAGGTTTTCATTGATGCTGTCCTGAGCTGTTCTCAGGATGATTTTTTTTTTTGCACCTAGAGGACACTTTGGAGCATTGTGGTATAGATTGCAGTAGAAGCAGCCCAGTGATTTAACAATGCAATTAGGTTTAGTCACTATACAAAACAAATTTTCATGTGTGACTTTTACTCAACCTGGGGGTATTAAAGATAGTCTGGATTTCCCTGTAGTGTGAGTGAGTTCTGGGTAGTTAGTGCTGTACTACCATGCAGGTAAGACACTTTCTGAATGCTGATGTTCAGAAGAGCTGGGTAAGTGCTGTAATTTCCACCCTCCCCAGGGCTGAAGGGAAGGAAGTGTTCACAGTAGCATTTCGGCCCCATAAATCATGTTCCCATAGTCAGATAATCTCATCTTCCCTTAAATTAAGGCTTTTGAATGATAACTTCTCATGGGAGGAGGAGCTATTATACTTAACTTTGGCTTCTAAGTACAGTTGGGTGGTGGTAAAAACAAGGCATATGTAAGTTAGTTCTCTGTTTTTGCTCTCATTTGTCTTTCCTGTTAGAAGGAAGTTTCTGCTGCTGATGTTTCTGTGTGAGACTGTTTGCCTTCACAATTGATTCCTTTATCAGCACAGTATCTGGTCATGTATCTACTGAAAGTTTGTTTATAACCCGTTCAAATATTTTTGTGTGTGTTGATAAAGTAGAAATCCCACTGTGAAATGATGCTCTGAGACAAGACACACAGTAACCTTAGTGCAACCAGAGTAGGGAAAAAATTCACTTTTATACTTATTCTAGTCAGGTGGTGTTATAATCAAACTTCTTTGCATATGTGCCTCCTGTTGGATATTAGAGGTTATAACTGAGATGTTTTGTTCCTAATATATTTCACCTGATAAACACTTGTTTTCCTATTCCATAGTAATGCATATGTAAACAAGTGGTGGATTAATGGCTTTGGCCCTAGTCCTTCTGCAATGTTCTACCAGGTTGCTAGATAAAAAGTTACTTTAAAAACATTGTTAAAGATGTGACATTCAATACCTTGTTTGTAGCAGAAGAAGAACAAAGTAGCAGTGTTTGAATGAAGGGAAGGGGGTATCTAGGTGATCCACAGGTAAAAAATCTTCAGCCTGAAATTGCAATGGGCAGCAGCACTGCCAATATTCAGTGCACATATCTTAGCACCAACTTTCTGCCATTTCAAGCCCCTCTCTTACTGTGCTCCCTACCCTGGCTCCCCGAGCGCATTTTTATGGCTTTAATTTAAACGAGTGCTTCTTGATATCTTGTTTACAAAGCTGCCAAAGTGAAAAATACCTGTATTATATGAGGCTTGCAGTTCCAGAGTTATCTCTGCACTACAACACAACATCATTATCCAGTCTGCCCCTTATCACTCAGCTGGTAATACAGACTACCAAGAGACTTGTGCCACTTTTGTTACAGCTTTATATGCTCAGGCTTATTGGTGATATCTTCCTCTCCAACTTTGTAAAGATCTTCAAACTGGTACAAGCCTGGGACTGTTCTGGAAAGATTAGATTCTTCTTAGTGATTTTTTTTTCTTCTTGAAGGAATAGGTGAATCATAGAAAGTAACTTTTTGATTTATTTTACCATCTTCTTGTCAGTTGAATAAAAAGTGTGTTGTGAGCTGCTAAGGAAAGGGTGTAGCTTTCTGTAGGGCTTTTTGGAGGGCTCTGTTGTACAGCATCAGTGATACACTGCAGAATTCAGTAACTGGTGTGGCTCTCCAGAAGTCTCCAGCTGCTACTAACTTCTAACATACATTTTGCATTGTCTTGTATAAATTCTCATATTCTGCTCCCTGTTAGTAGGTAGGCTTTGTGCAGATTTACCATGAAGGGTTAGCAGTCCGGATAAGTTACTTTACCTTAGTTTTTTTAACATTATATTTGCCTGTTCAAGGACTCTGAATTCTACAAATTGTTGTTTAGTGATAAGATACAGCAGGGTAACTCTCCACACGTCTTGTTTTGTAGCATCTGATCTCTAAGCTGACAGTTTACAGATACTAAGTAATTTAGTACGTTAATTGTTTGGGCACTTACTTAACTTACTACTCTCAACAGATCACAAAACTTCGTGCTCAGACAGAAGGGATTAATATCAGTGAAGAAGCTCTAAACCACTTAGGGGAAATTGGTACCAAGACAACCCTGAGGTAAGTTGGGCACAGTTTTCTATTCAGCATAACTGGGTCTAAAGCCACTCACTGTAGGATAAGTCACTGTTGGAAGCGAGAAAAACCTCTCCTTTACAATGACATGGTCTGTTAGCAATCGTTAAAAAGAGATTGGTAGTGCTCCTCTTTTCTTCTTTAAAGAATATATGTGCTGGAGTGCTTGTTGACTTTTTCATACTGCTGGTAGAGCTGTGTTTCCCAGCAAATATCCCACTTTTCTGTATCATCAGTTCCCTGGGATGCACTGCATTGTAATTACTCATCTGCCTCTGTTTGATCACAGGTATGCTGTGCAGTTGCTGACCCCTGCTAACCTGCTTGCCAAGATTAATGGGAAAGACAGCATTGAGAAAGAGCATATTGAAGAAATAAATGAACTTTTCTATGATGCTAAATCCTCAGCAAAAATATTGGCTGATCAACAGGAGAAGTACATGAAATGAAAAGCTTATCACATTAGATGCTTTGAAGTAGCTTTAACCCTTAGCCAGGGCTGGCTTAGTTATTGAATGAGAAATGTTAATGGTTTGTCTCTTTTGGGACTGAAGAATATTTAAATGTTGGACTGCTTTGTCAGGCCAGAATTAACTATCGAGTGTTCCTATTTCATTATCAACAATAAGATGCTCCATGGTTTGTGTGTAACATCTGAGTCTCCCTTTTATCAGTATATGTGAAATTAGTAGCTCTTGACCCATCAGTTTTGTCTTTAGGTTTCATTACAGAAGAGCTCCAACTGAAGTTGATGCTTAAGAACAGTCTATTTTCTTTATGAATCCTGTTTTAAAATGGTTTCCTTTTACAGATGAGAACTTTTTGGTTTTGAATCGAAGTTTGTCTGAAGTGCTTTATAATAAAACCTGTCAAGAATATTGGAAGTGTGCCTGTGTTCACTCTGGGTGTTGACCTGTCTAAGAAACAGTCAAAATAAATTCAAAGTAACAAAGCCAAATATGAGTGAAATGGATCTGCAACACAAAAACAGTTTGCAGCAAAAGGAAAGATAGATTAGGACCTTTTAAAAGCATTTACTTCTTTGTAGGGTTTGGGTTTTATTTTCTGAAGACTTCCTTGGAAAATGCAGAAATACATAATGGTTATCTTAGCCCTATTTAAAGCCTTCTCCCCATAGTAACTTAAATTTTTCTTGGGTTTTCCTAAATCACGTTGAATAAAAATTGGTTTCCATCATTATTAGCTATTTTTTGCACTGTCCCCACTTTCTTGATCACTCAGAATCAGGAAAAAATTTCAAACTAAAGCTGAAATCCCGCTCTCCACAGACTTTGGATGAACTTCAGCTTAGTCTCATGTTCACAGTGTGCTTCCTTGTTTTGTGAAGCATGGATACCCGAGTGCTTCACAGCACTTTGAGGTTAAATGATTAACAATTTGATCCTTGTAACACTGAAATACAAATCTCTGTAACCACATAAATGAATGTATTAGAGAAAAAAATGTAGAAGCCTTATCAAGTGACTAACATCACACTCCTTGTTAGAACATTTAGGGATTTAAAACTCTATGTACACTACTTAAATAAGCATTTCTTGGGGTAGGATGGGAAAAAAAAGTAACTTATCACAAGAGGCCTGGTTTAAATGTTCTTTTTAGCACCTGCAAAGTGAAGAGGCTGAGTTTTCAATTAATACTTTTAACTCATCAAAAATTTTAATCTGAATGAGACACTGGCTCAAAAATAATAAACACACTCAGCCTTCAATGAATTTTTCACAGGATGTCAATGGTTCCTCATGACGTGAGAATCTCAGTAATGGCAAATTAGGCAGACACAGGCAATTGCCTTTTGTGGGGGGTTTGTGTTGTTTTGTTCTTAAAGGTGAAATCTACCTCTGTTACTCATTTTGCTTTCCTAAGAGGTTTTCTTCTGGACTTTGTGGTAGCTAAGCTAAAATTATCACAACACCATTGCATACACATTTGTTTAAAATAATTTACATGGGTTAATTGATAGGTATCAAATGTAACAAAGCTTCCTTGTTAAATCAGGGAATTCTGCCTTCTAAAACATGCAGGAGCTCAGTCATCATCTCCTTGGGGAAGGATTCCAACTGCTAAAAATCTCTGTCCTCACCCCTTTATGCTCTGGAGGCTTGTCTCTTCCTTGCGCTGAAGTGCTGTTAGTGGAAATTGCTAATGATTTTTCAGCTCAAGTAACGTGGAGTGGACAGCAGAGACTGCTGGGGAGAAAAAAATAGAGCTGAAAGGAAGCTGGGTGGTTTGGATTAAATAATGTTTTGATCAGATTCTACCATCTCAGTCATGCAAAAACCTGTCCCATTCTTCAAAGTAAAATTCAGTACTGTTGTCAGGCAGCCCTAATTAGCTTTTGTACTTTAAATAATCTATCTACTCCTTTCTCTACATCTGCAAATAAACAATAGTGACAGATTTAATGAATGATTTTTGGTTTATCTGCGAATATTTTTGGCCAAGGAGCATTCCTGCTTTCAAACCTAAAAATCCACTCTCTTACTAACCCCAAATGAATAAAGATTGCAATTACACCATAAGAATAATTTTCACAGTGCTTCTAAAATCTCTTTTTACTGTGGCTGGATGGCACGTTCTGTTTTAGTGCTATGGCAGCATAGGAAGAGACACATTGAATTAAGCTGCTGCATGATCAAAACCGAACCTTTTTTTTCTGTTGCAGTTTGAAAGTCCTTCTTGGCAATGATGAATGTAGTTATTTAAGAATATAAGTACCATTTTTCTTTGAGTTTTCTGAAATATCTAACTGATCAATTTAGAAAGAAGTTTGAATAAGCCCTAAATAATTCTGAATGCCAGAGCAGTTCAAAGGCCCAATCAACATTTGATGGCATTGACTTTTTAGTGATAAATTTGTTCACTCGGCAGTAAAAGACCTACTGGGGCAGTGAACTGTGGTACCTCCTGGAATACTGAAATGTTAAGACCACTGTTCCCACTTACCATCAGCAGGAAGGGGCAGAAACTTATGTTTGTACTTTAGCAAGCCAGCTGTTTCTTTGCTTACAAAATGTCCTTTATAAAAATTCTAGCTCTGGAAAACTAGGAAGAAATATCTGTTCTCACAAGAGTAAAATAAGTGATTCTCTGTAAAACTCAAGCTGGGTAGCCTACCAGACCTCAGATAAAAGCAAAGACCTGGGAAGAAGTGAACTGTGTGCCACACGCTGCAAAAAAAGCAGCTCCATCCGACCCTGATTTCACAGCAGACTTCATGACTGATGGTACCTGTCACTTGAGACTCACTGCAGGTACAAGTGTACTTTAGGAAGAAAACAAGATCTCAAAATACACACAGGGGAAAGCAGCAGCAATCAAACTAAATCAGTTTTCCCAAAGCTTAAGCAATAAAAAAAAAAATAATTACATCATCATGTGAGACGATCCTTACATCTGCCAAGTCTATGGCAGAGCAGTGGCTGTTCCCAAAGAATCTCCAGAAAGGAGCAAGGACCCTTCTAATGGGCACAGCTTGGTGCAGAGTGTGCTCAGGAGGGGCTGCTGTTACCTACAGGTTTTGCTCCTAGAAGAGACTCACTTTTCCCTTCTTCACCTTCATGTCTATACAGCAAACAAGCCCCTGCCCCAGCCCTGTAGGACCTGTCCCCAGGGTGCCACCTCTCTGATGGCCATTAAGTGCCCTGGGAAGATGAAGAGCTGTGCTACAAAGGGAAAATCCTTCCACTCTAAATGGTGAGCCAATGTTTATCTAGCCTATTAAGTGACATCCAGCTGACTTACTGGTGTCAAAGCTTTGCCCATGGAAAAAGTCTTTCATATTACTGATAAAAATAGTTCTGTTGAAAGAATCACTACTCCATATACAATAGGTGCTGCTGAAAGATTTTCAGAAAAAGTAGAAATACTTCTCACACAAAGCTGCCCCTTGAAGGAGGAAGGCACAGACAGCAAGGAGCACTCCCACCAATAAGTTTGGTTATTAATATTAAACGTGAAAGAACAAACTATTATTTTAATTCTTTTCTTCCTATTTTCCACAAAGGTTGCACTTGATGCATTAATCTTCTCAGCGAAGTTTTTACAACCGATTGCCTACACACTATGAGAAGTTTCTCCATCCATTACTTGCAGGGAAACGGGTCCTGCTGTATAGGAAAATATTTGTTACATCTTATCAGGGTGACACATAATCTAACAACAATTACAGCAAGCCCATATTTTGTACTATTTCGTTTTCAACGTGAAAAATAGTTCTAATATTAAACCTGGGGTGGGTGGGGGTTATAGTAACCAGTTGAATATTATAAGCTGTGATTTCCTTTCAGTGTGGAGCAATGCCACACTTGGAGCCTGCTCTGAGACTGTGGATACACATAAATCCAGTGTACATCCCTCCTATGCAGATGCCATGGTCTGGTAGTACCTGAAAGTTGATTCCTCCTGTTTATGCACACTGAGGGCAGAAATTGCTGTGTCTTTAATTTGCATGTGGCCAAAAGCATTTAAAACACAATTAAACTTTATGAGAAAAAAGAGAGATAGCCTGAAAGCTGACCCAGCCAGGAAACCACCACTGTCAAGAAAACTCAAGACTATACACATCCTGAAAACTTCCCATCTCAAAAAATTGGTCCAGATGCCCTCAGTGGAAAAAACCTTGATTCCCTTCTTGCATTGGCTTTTACCATTTGAAACTGGGGTACCCACAAACAGCACCAGGGTGAATACAGCAGCTCAAAGCATGGTAAGACTTTTGCTGTGGGTCAGCAGGCACAAGACACAGGTACAACCTTACCTCAGGCTGCAGGATGGCCAGAGGACATGCTGGTGTTACACCAGGGACCTGTTCACCCTGCAGGGCCAGCAAAACATTAGAGAAACCCTTCCTCTGCACCAATGCCTGTGCACACAGCTGGGGTGTGAGATACATCAGTGTTCCTCAGGGTGGGAAACACTTCACAGAGGTGAATATGATGATGCTTTTTATTTCTTTTGACAGAAGATACCCTGTTATTCAAGAGTCATTACCAGCAGGAGTTTATTTTAAACTCAACTATTCCCATCCAGCCTCACAATGCCCTGAAGCAAACAGGAGCTTTTCCTGTCTAACATTCTAGTATCTTTAAAAGGAATGAACAAGTGCCATGCTCTTCACCAGCTCTGGGAGCAGGGTATGAACACACTTTAGGCTCTCAGTTCACAATTTGTATCTCTTCTGCCAATTAATAGCTTTGGAGCCTGTGCATCCACGTACATTTTTAATTGTGCATGTCCAAGTGAGTCATTGACACCAGCAAAGCAACAGCACTGGTATCCTGGGAGTTAGAGCCACAAAATCTATTTAGTGGCAACATTTTGATAAAGTGAGCAGGCCAGGCAAAGAGCAGACTTATTTTCCCTTTAAACAAACAAAATTAAGAATGAATTTATTTTTATTACAAAACATTGTAAACAACCTTCACTTGGGTTTTTATTTTGGGTAGCAATTAAGGATTTCCAAACAGAAGAGGACATAACACTCACTTGACCTTGTAAGAGAGCAGCCTGCACAGCACTGCTGGGCTCCCAGCCCTGATCTCCAAACCTGGCACCCAGAGCCTCCCAGCTCTGCCCCTGCCCATCTCCACTGGCTGACAGCCCCGGGACTCTGCCAGCAGCCAGGGGAGCTTGTGGTGGTTTTCTGGTGTAAAACCAGGCAAACAAGGGTAAAGAGGAGAGATTTGAGCACGTTTTAGATTGGAAACCAGGCATAGGAAGGGGTGCAGAGACGGCAAAGAAGCAAAGAACACGCTCACATCTGCAGCTGATACTTGCTTTCTTTGCCAAATAAAGTTCAAATTCCTGAGCCTGGAATGAAAAGTGGGAAAATGGCACAACTTGAGGTTTTGCTGCCAGCTCAACACGGCCTCTGATCCCACAAGCTCGTGCAGATCCTGTCTTCTGTGGGAAGGTGGAATCCACAGGGCTTGTTGAAGGCAGCTGCCATTAAAACAACATCCAGGCTGAGTTCAAGCAGCACAGAAGACAGTCAGTGAGGCCAGCTATGGGCTCCTGGCTTTGGAAGCACAGTGGTGCCAAGACCATCAGGTCTGCCCTCATCCAGCCTTGGGCAGAGCTCCTGGCAGAGGCTGCTGCCATGTGAGAGAGGAGAGGGGGTGGCACTGGGTGTCCCACAGCAAAAGTCATTTGCCCAGTCAGGACATTTGTCAAGCAAATGTCAGCAAGGACAAAAGCAGCATTCCCAGCACATGCCTGATCCCCTAGAACTGGGGCACTGTCCCTGCAATTGTCATCCCCCAGTGTACTGAACTCCCCTGGCCACAACAAGCTCTGCTTTGCAGGGTGCTCAGCACCCTTGGTGCGTTCTGGGTCAGTAATTCATCCCCTTGATGCCTGCTTTGCTACTTTCTGCCCTGGGGTATTATTCCCCCTCAAAAGCAATGGTGGTAACCTTCAGGGATCAAGCATTTGTGCAAGGGACAAAAGAGATTTTACTTTCAGACAAATTTGAGGCTTCCAGGGAGCCCATCTGAAGCCACTGCTACAGAGCAGAACAGTGAGACCAGCACTGCCAGATCACACAGACCACAAACCTCTCTGGATTCGCTTGTGGAAGTGGAGACATTGCCCAAGGACAGCAGCAACTGCCCACAAAACCCCAGCACTCAATCACAGGGCCCCCATGTACACCCACTGTGCCCCTGCAGAGGCTGCCAACCCCCAGAGCTGCTGTGGGGTTCCATGGCACACACCTCACCCCCAGGTGTATTCAGGTAACTGAACTGAGCCCCAAAGCATTGCAACAAAGGTGAAGCAAAGCAGAAAAGTTTTAAAAACTGTTCTAGTAATCTTGCATGTGTCCTGAATGGGACATCTGTTGCTCAGTTTTCACAATCTTCTTGGGCACTTGAGTAAGAGGTCCCTGCTCTTACAGCTCCAGGCCATGGACTACAGAAAATGTTACCAGACAAAAGCATTATTTACTCATTTTAGCACCAGCAAAATATATCTGAATCATCTCTGCAGAGTATATATGAAGGGTTCATCCTTTTAAGCACCTCTGAAAGCTCCTGCATGGACAGGGCAAACCAATTGTGCAGGACCAGTTTCTCCTCCTGTGACTCTTGATAAGATCTGCATGGAGAGCAGAGCTCTGCTTCCCTGCACGAGCTGTGCTTATCCATTCTGGGTTCAACATTTCCGTGTGCATGAGGGAAACATTCCTCAAGGACTGCTTTCACCACCCATCATTACAACATTTACCCCAGCCATATGGTTCACACACCCACCAACCACTGTCTGCAGAAGTTATCTGCTTCCATGGGGAAGGCAGGAAGCAATCACCACTGAAGTTTTGGAGACCATATAGAAGAAACTACTTCTTTTGGAGATGCTGCCTAACCCTCCCTGCTTCCAACTGATCCCGTGGGATTTGAGACTGTGGACCACAGAGACCAACACCCCTGATTTTACAGACAACCTGTTTGATACAGATCTTCATAAAATCCCCACTTTTATTAGGATAAAAACAAAACCAGATGCAGATTAGCAAATCATTTGTAGGGACAAGAGAGCACAGAATAAGAGAACCGACTGCCAAACGCTAACGCTAAAGAATTCAAGCCCAGGGGCTTCATACCAGGGATGGACTGACAACTGCAGAGCAGAGCTGGGCAGCCTGAAAAGCTGCTAAAAACCACAGGAGATAACTGTGTTTGAGGAGTTGCTGCTTATCCTTAGAATTAAAATGGAGATGTTCCCTAAACACAACAAAATGAGCTCCCTCAGTGCCTCTTGCAGATTTGAGCACCTGCTGCTCTCCCCAGCCCCCCAGAACAGGGCTGAGAGTGTCTGTTTTATATCTGGGGTGGAGTATACTCCCACAAAGTTCCCCAGATGCCTCCCCCCACTCGATGGCTTGGAGGGCTGGTGGGTGTGCAGTGCTGGACACTGCAGTGGGATCCCTGGGCACAGAGCATGTGGGCAGTGGCTCCAGGCAGCACAACACCGCAGGGGTCTATAACCAGGGCTTCAGGAGGCTTTGGGCTATTGCACAAGGAGCCCCAAGAGCACATGAGCCAGGGGCAGGCACACTGCAGCCTGGAGACAAGGGCATCCTGCCCTGGGGGCAGAACTCCTCTGGGGAAATAGGGCAGTTTCTGTACAGTGCTGCTGCTGCTGGCACTGGGGATTGGGTCTGGCTGAAACCAAAGCATGGAGCAGAGTGGGACATGAGTAGGGCCCAGCTGCAGGGGAAGTCACAATAGCCACACATTTCTTCCTCCAGGCAGCAGAGGTGAAGAGAGATCCCTGCACAGCATAAATCCACACACAACAGAGTCATTCCAGTTTATCCCAAGGACTCCCAGTACATGGAACTACTTGCCAGTCCCTCGCCTCATGACCAGTTCTGTCATGGAGCAGGATGGTGGCTTTCAAAGTCGCTCCTGTTCAAGGCTGGGCCAAGGATCCCTCTCATCTCACAGATGGAGCCTTAAAGCACTGAAGGCCAAGAAACACAACAACAGCTTCAAATCCACTGCTGGCTCCCTGCTGGAGACACGGACACCTCGAGCAGCCAGCATCACCTCCAACTTCACTTTTAGATTAATGTTCCTCCAAACTTTCCTTGGCTCCCCGCGCTCCCACTTTCTGTCACCCTTCTCATTACAGATGTATCTTTGCATCAAGGAAAGCGAGAGGAAAAATTGTTCTTTCAGGGTGACAGCTGAGCGAGGGCTATATTATTAAAGGTACCAATCACAGGTGCCGAGCTATCATCGCACGATGAATGCACTTGTCAGGAGCCCTCGGCGGCCGGGGAGAGGGAGGGAGGGAAGGAGGTGGTGGGACAGAGGCTCTCGCTTCCCTGCTCCTCTCCTCTCCCCCCCTTCTCTCTTTTAATGTTGGCCACCTCCGCTCGCCTGAACTTGGACCTTCAGCAGCGACAATTTCTCTGGCCTCGACAGCAGGATTAATTTCTCCTGCCCTCGGCGGGGCCTCCGAGTGCGGTGGAAGTCCAGCTGGCCTGCTGCTGATAAGATGTACCTTTTGATTTGTTTTGTCTTTGATTGCCTTTTCTGTCACCTACAATGGCTGGCCGCCTGGAGACCTCCACATCGCCTGACTGACGGATCTATTTATCTATAGGCTGCTCCCCGGCTTCTCCTCCCCCTCGCTCCCCTCCTCCCCAAACCACCACCTTGTACCACTGAAGTCCCAGTCTAATAGAAGCCGTGAAGGCTCATCCACCATAAAATACATCTGCCATCCTCCTTCTCTCCAAGATAAAAGCCTGTCAGTGTTACTTTCCAATTCCAGGCAGCTTGATTAATGGTGAAAAGCCACTGCAAGATCGACTTCTGGTTTTTACAAGCGCTGTCAGCCAGCCCAGGGTTATGCGAAACACACTCATAGAAAACAAAACAAAATGAGAAAAGGTTGGGTGGGGAGGGACAAGAGGGATGGGAAGGAGGGGGCGAGGGTAACCAAATCATATTAGGCTCAAGACTAAATAAAATAGGAACCTGGAGCCATCAAATACCTGTCAGTCGGGTGCAGAAATACACTCTGCAGCTCATTGTACCAAGGCAAATTATGGCAATAATAAATCATTGTTGAAGGAAGATTGTTGATAATTTTTTTTTGGATGGTGGCATTCAATAGGGGCTCTGGGACACCTGCCACTGGGCTTGGAGCGAGAGCCAGAGCAGGTTATTAGCCTGTCACTCAGCCCTCCTCCTCACACCCCGCAGGATCGCAGGCAGTGGGACTAGAATAAAAAGTCTGGAAAGAGAGATATTAAAAAAAAAATTAATTACATAGCTGAAATACTCTTACAGGAAAAAAAAAAAAAAGGGAGGGGGTCAAAAGAATTACAGCCCTCTTTGCAAGGCTCATTTTTGATAAAGAATATTTTACAGTGGCCCAGCCTAGTAGTGCTTCAATCACTCCATCTGCTATCAAGAGACAACCATCTCTAGGGTGAGATATGACTGATGGAGCGAGGTAATGTCACACTGGAAAAGTCTGGGAAAATATACAGCCTGAAAGAGAAAGCATGGAATATTCCTGAACCATTGAGACTGCCTTGAATGGTCAGGAGTGGGGATTCTTCAGGCTCAATTCTATGATAAGAAGCACCATGTAGGGTGGAGGGTTGAGTGCTGTGAGGGTGGATCTCAACTGACCCACAGGACCTCTCCCTGCACAGGACTCTCTCTGCTATGTGGGATTATCATCCACATCCAACAGAAACCAAGACCATCCCCAGATAAATCATTCACTGCAGCCTCTCTGCACCTGAGGTGAGTTTCCCATCTGAGTTGATTAATTCCAATATTTCTTGGGTGATGAGGTTTGACTGGATCACGGGACAAGGGGCACATTGCTTAACAAAACAATCCCATGTCCCTGCTTTCACCAGGCATGAGCAGGGCTCAACATCACTTTTTCCAAACTGGAAGGTCAGGCTGATCAGAAGACACTGCATGTCCTCTACCAGTGAGAGGGGAAGCTGGGGGAGCTGGCAGGGTAGATGTAATTTCCAATGACCTCACACAGATAAACTCCTCTGTTCATTTGTGGGATCCTATTTGCCCATCACACTGGACAGAACCTCTGGCCTGGCCATAGGACTTCAGTTTATTGCCTGTTGAGACACCCAGCAGAAGACAGAACAGACTGAAGGAAAGGGCTGATAAAAAAGGAGCAGACACTGCAAGGAAGGATGGCAAATCTGGGAGATACAAGGAAGAAGAGAATGGAAAATAAAATTTCCTGAAACAGGAGAAGAATGTGTGAGGAAGAAGAAAGAAAATCTAGAGAATGAGGAAAGAAAAAGGCAGAAATATGCTAAGAAAGGCAAGAGAAAACATAACTAGAGGAGGAATAAACCCACTGTATAGCAGATGCAATCCCAGAGAAAGCAAGAGGAGAAGCATAAGTGAGATGGGATGTTTGAGAAAAGGTTGTGCATCACAAGAGAAGGGAAAGAGAGAGGAAGGGTAGAAAGGTGAAATGGAGAAAGAAAGAGAAAGAGGAACCCCCTGGAAATGCAGCAGGCTCTCTGGCAGCTTTTTCCCAGGATGCTAATGCCAGTAAACAGAGGGGGGGAAAAAATAGTGTTGAGTAGAGAAGCAAATCCACCAGAACCCCAGGCAGAGGTTTTACTTCAAGTTATGAACAAATCATGTGTTCAATTTGTATTAGAGACACCTTCTCAGAAACATGCTTTCCAAATTTGTGTGACACCTACCTCCACCTTCCACAACAGCAGATGGGGATGGGGATAGGGAACAGGAGGTGTCGGAAACAGGGAAGGCTCAACTGAGCAAAACAAAAAGAATTGTGAACACATGGTAACATGTATAAAAATATATTCACTTTTGAAGTGATAATGTTACTTCTGTATTCCAGTGCTTGAAAAGAAAGGCTCCTATAAAATGAATAAATACTTCAGTTTGAGTTAGTACATGTTAAAATAGGTAACTACAGCTCCCATTTATTGTTGGCCAACTTTACTTTCAGTCCTAAATATTGTACTTTCTTAACTACATTTAAAAGAATCTATATTGAAATCTCACATTGTTTTTTCCCCCAGCTAGTTCTTCAAACCAGAAGTTTTTATGTGTCTGCATTATTATGTCTGGATGTAAGTTCCACTTCAGAGCCATGAGGTATAACCTTCTTTTCTGTATAGACACTAGCAATATTAGTGCCTTCTATTTTCAATATCTTATTCTCTCCTATTTTAGGAATAAAAGTATTTAATTTATCTGTCAGTGTAAGAATCTTCACATGAGATACAATTTAATTTCTAATGTGGCCTGTATTTTGACCATGACACAGTAAAAGAAATAACAAGTATTCCAGAAATACAACTATTTTCTGTGTGTTCTCTAATTGCACCACATGCCATTTTTCATCATTAGACAAGCAGACAAAGTTTAGCTCAAACAATAACTACAGGAAATATTTCACTTTTCCTAAGAAACCCAGGGGTTTTCCTCCCATCACAAGATTTTCTCCACTCAATAGCTGACTTCATTTTTACAAAAAAAAGTACAAAATTCACAACTTTTTTCTGTGATAATCTCTTTGCTCTGCAAGGTTTGAATATTATGAACATTTAGACCTGGCAGACTGTTCCTTACTAAACCAGACCATGGGAGTAAGATCACCGTGAGCTTTGAACCTGGCTCAGAGCCCATCACATGGCTCTGTATCCACACAGTGATTCTCCTGTGCATGTGGGGAAAAAGGCAAAGGGATCTGTGGTGCCATCACACCTTTTCCCTGCCAGGGAGCACAGCCCTGTGCCTGCCTGGTGCAGAGCAGGGGCTCAGCAGCATCACTGCCACCACAGCCTGGCTGTCTTGAGAGGCAGACAGAGATGGATGGCCAGGACTGCCTGATCAATAGACCTTTTGTCCAAGCCTTTATCACAAACAATAGAATCTGCAACAATCCAAATATATTTAGGTTAAATACTGGGAACTAGCAAGCCAAGCGCTGCCACAGAGGCCAAAATCAAATCCCCAACACCACCTTTGCTGGGTCCCAGGTGGGGACTGTCAGGATCCTCAGCCCTGCTTCAGCCTTTTTTTATCTCCAGTGCTCTCCAGGTCTGAGGGCTGCACATGGTTTTCCAGAGCAGTGACCGCAGGAGTGATGTGTTCAAACTCAGTATTAATGTAAAGAACTATTGCAGCAACTTTATTGAATGGCTCCAGCCCCTCTGGACATCTGTATTGTACAACTTGGATACAGGTGATAGGCACCTAAGATTACAGAGACTGATAACTATATAATCCTAAAGGGTCCTATCCCTCTGGATAGATTTTTTCAGAGGATGAATTTGCTTTGTCCAATCCAGAAGGCAGGATCTTGCCAGGACTATCCACACGTATCATCGCTTGTCTTCAGAAAAACCAGTCACCTTCCCTCACACAGAATTAGAGCACCCAATCAGTGCTAGGGCAGCAGGACAGCACTCATCAAATGGCATTTAAAGACCAATGGAATGCACACATAGGAGCAAGTGAGAAAATAATAAAAATTACATCCAGGAATGGCTAACCTTTAAGACAGAAATACAGCAAAATAGTTTTACATGGTCAAGTGCTCTTGCTATTGTTGTAAGATGAAAACAAATTGTGTGAAGCTCACCTCACACCCTTTGAAAGGTCATGTTGGACAAGGTCACAAAGCTCCTGTGCCCCATCTGATTTGGCAGTCAAAGTATGAGGCTCTTGTGCCTTCCAGCAGAGAGATGTGTGTGCACAAAGCTCTGATGCACAGGGAAGAAAGGCCACCTCTGACCTCTGCTGCCCACCTCTCTGGGCTTTCATCCTGCTCCTCAAACCCCTTGGCTCTTCCTACCCCTGACAGAGGTATTTGGAAAGAGACACATCATGCTGCTGCCAGAAGATTTACAAGAGAAAGGCAAAGCTGCACTTTATTGCTGCAGTAGTGGCTCTGCAGGGTAATGGAATAAACCAGCATTATTCAGATGACAGAGGTACCTGCTGAGGGGGCTCCAGGCAGGGGAACAGAGTGCTCCCCAGTGTGTTTACATTTGCAGCAGCACATTATTATGGGAAATGTGAGGTTTGGACTGTCCAAGGGTCACTTACACAGAAGGACTGAAGCTCTGACATGAGAAATACTTGTTTTGTGCAAGAACCTCCCAGCCCAGATCCACCTGTGGAACACAAGGAAATACAATGGAGGATTTTGCTCAGGTCTTTCAAGTTGTGAGCTGGAGCTTGGGCTAAATTAAGATATTTTTTTCCTGATGAGTAGAGGGTGCAGCTTTGTTATGCTCACACAGCTGAAGCAACATAACAGCCTGCAGGAAACTTCATTATGTCTCCAATAACACCTTCTAGAACCCCAGTAGCATCAATCTGTCACCTCTGCTTAGGTAAAAAAATCTAGATTGAGTCGATTTTATAGCTATTATGTTTAACAACTAAAACCATAGAGAAATGGTTTTGTCTTCTCTTATAGTAAAGTGTTAAACTTGATGAATTGCAGGCACTCAAAGCTCTTATCATCATTCAATGGATTATGCATAAAGGGAACACCCTCAGGAGAAGTAGAAATATTCTGCAAGGGTGAAATAATATCAAGACCACGATGTATCAGCAATTCTGCGTGAACAGAGGAAAACATGACCATGATGGCACATCAACCACTTGATTCTCTGAGCTCCATTCTCCTACAGGTATCAGTTTGCTGCTCACACACTGATTTTGGGATTAAGGACAGAATTAAGGGTATTATTTCATTAATGAACTGTTGATAGTTATGTTTTAAAGACAGTTACTTTATATACATACTTGTATATAAAGTACTTGCAGTTTGGGTCTGTGTTTCAGTCACTACAAAGTTAACACTTCTGGTGCTTTAAGAAGAGGCAACATCAGTGGAAGAGGCAAGAGGTGGCAGACATTGTTTGAGCCAGGACTCTTGTAAGGATCAGATGTAGGATTGGGGGCAGGTCCTGTCCTGTTCTGCAGCTTTTTTTTTCTTTTTAAAAGTGGGAGTTTTTTTTTTCAGAGTGTACAATTTTTGGAACCAAAAATCTGCATTAGACTGTAATTACAGCCAGTACCAGCAAAAATGAGAGCTCACATGCAAAAGAAACAACTCTCATCAACAGATGAGAACACACTTCATAAAAATTGAAACACTTTCAGTCTATTTCCTCTGCAACTAGAACCCTTTTTTTTCACCTGTGATATCCCTGTCACCATTCCAGGTTAATGGATCCTGTGAGCTTCCAGCTACCCTTTACAAAAAAGAGGATACCTGTATTTAAACCAGAATAAAAATGACTTTGATGTACCTCAGTTGCAGAACGTAGTGTCAGACTCCCTGGCTTGTGCTACTGTGTTTCATCACTAAATTAGATAAATCTTATCCCAAACGTTGGCTTGTTTCCACCAGCCTGCACTGCTTAAGAAATGGGAAGCACTGAGATAAGAGGCAGCTCTTTTCTGCCCACTTGAGGAAATTAACATGTCCCCCCCAATAAATCTCTCCTCCTTTCAAGAGTCACTCAAAGCAAGAGGGATAGGTTAAAAAATGCTCTTCTAATAACTTACAAATCAACAGTTTAAGCTTTATCCTCAAACATCCAAGATAAAAGTGCTTAGAAAAGGAATTATTTTAACAAACACACTTTTCTATCTTACAAGTTTCTACATCTGCAGAACACAAAGAAAACTTTGGACAGTGCAAAGGAAACATGAGGTCAGTCTGGGATACCAAGGTTAAACAAATCATTGATTTCTATGGCACACAGGTATTCTGGGCTTGTGTGGTAGGGGAGGATCCAGCAGGCAGCTGCCCCTCTGAATTTTAATCACCATCCACAGCCACATAAGGCACTCTTCATTTGTTGTCAGCAGTCTTCAGAATCCTGGAGCTCAAGAGCATTTCCAGATACACTGATTTTAGGTGTAGGCACATTATCCCACCCCATCTCAGCTTCCTGCCTTGGCTCCTGCACTGCTTCTTCCCACAGTTCCTTCATGGCCTCTCACCACACACCCACCAGTCACTTTCTGCAGCTGAGCTCTGTAATCCCAAATCCTTGTGTAAGTGACCACATCTGTGGTCACAGGGAGCCCTTGCTCTATCTGCATTAGGCACAGGGAATCCCTGTAACCCTAGGGAATCCAGCAGCAACAATTTCATGTTCTTGCACTGCCAAAAGATAAAGCTATTTAAACAAAAATAAAAATCACATTTACATAGCAAAGTTAATCAGGCAGAATGTTCTGCTCACTGTTCCCTCTTCCTATATGTCTGGAGCTGCATTTTTCTTTCATAAATCTTCACACCACAGGTATAAAGAAGAGACACATTAGAGCTGTAAGAACATCAGAGAGCTTCAGAAACGCTGAAGATTAAAGTGGATAATACTCATCTGAGATTTCAGATAGCTAATATTCCCCAGCAGTGCTCACACCATTTTTGGAACCATCCACTTTAGCCTTAATATCTAAGAAGGGGAATCTGGGATTTGATATAGAAGCCATGTATCCTGATTTTCTTCAAAGCAATACAAAAAAAATGTGAAACTGCTTCTTAAAAATATGTATCCTGGCTGTTCTATTTTCCCTCTGTTTTAAGCTCCCAGGTATTACTATTTCTGAGAAATTGGCCCAGTCTTCTTGTTCTTCAGCAAGAATTATCTCAGAGGCAGCATCCCATCTCTGACCTTGACAGCCCCCTCTGTGATGACAAAGTGTATCATGTCTGTGCTCATTCAGCCTCCAGCCCCTGTGATACAGCTGCCAAAGGAGGTGCCAATTGTCAGGGTATTTCCTTTCTGCCAAATGCTGCCAGCTTGGCTGGAACCATGCTGGCAATGGCCAGAGGATTGTAGAACCTGGCCCACAGTAGAGTTTCAATTTTAGCAGATCCATCCAGGAGCATATTATAAACCAGCAGCTTAAAGTCTAGCTGACTAATTAGGTCCCCAGCTTAGAATATTGATTTTGGTTTTAAATGCTTCTTTTCTTGTCTTCTTTCCAATCCCATAGACTGTCTCAGTCTAGGCTTAAGTGGCAGAAGAAGACAACTGCCCCTTGGCACCCAGCATGCTTGAAGTATATTAGACAATATTATAAACATTATAAACGCTCTAAAAGATTGTTTTCAGCGTTTCATCTCAAAACAACCTCAATCCTGGCCGCAGCTCCAGGAAGCACAAATAAATATTGGCAAACTCTGTTCCGAACTTTTTGCAGTGTACGGCTGTAAAAAGCATAGCAGCGAAGGTAAAGAAAGGACACACGTTTGGAAGAGATTTGATGCGCCTTTCCCTGATCGCGATTTCTGACTCGCAGGGTAACATTGCCACCCGGCGGGCAGAGGCTCCGGGCCGGGCTCGGGGCTTTGGGAGGCTCGGCGGGGCTCAGGAGCCGCTCCGGAGCCGCAACCCCCGGAGCTCGGCGCTGTCCCAGCACCGGCACGCCCGTCCCTGGCCGGGCTCAGCCTCATTTACGGGGCAGGAGCCGCCGAGGGCTGGGACTTAGGGGAGAAACCTGGAGAGGAGCGGCGGAAAAAGGGAGGGGAAGGACAGCAGGGAACACACCGGGCACAGCAGAGATGTCACCAGTCCCTCCCTGCCCAGGGCACCCTTCTCCACTGCCCAGAGCAGCCTTCTCCACGGGCGGACACAGAGGGAGGCGGTGGGAAGGGCTGCGGAGCGCAGGGCAACACTTCGGAGGCAGGTCTGGGATGCGGGCAGCGGGGCTGGCTGAGGACACGGCCGTGGCACAGCACATCCATCAGCAAACAGCTCACAGAAACCTCGGAGCCTCCCCACAGCACTGAGGGCCACCTAAAGCTTGTTATTCCTTGCAAGAGAGCGCAGTTAGGAAAAGCAGCTCCTGGGCCACTCGGCTTCCTCCTTTAGCAAAAGCTGGCTGAGAAGAAGCCTGTTCCACCAATCAGTCTGTTTACAATATGGGACAGGGTTATCGCCAAGGGAGCATCGTCATGAAACATTTAAAGTAAAGCAATAACCTTTACAGTTGCAGCCAAAAGGAACTAATTTATTTTTAAATATAAAAACCCAACAACAAAATGTTTGAGTAATTAGGAAAGAAAATCCATTTGTTTGCCATCTCAAAATTACATGGAAATAGGCCCTAGGAACAAGTGAACTAGAACAAATCAGATGCTTTTTAACGCTTCATGAATAATGACAAAAGGGACAAAAGTCAAATGCCCAGCACTTAAATGCTAAAGAAATCTTCACATGAAACCTGTAGTGCAGCAGAAAAGGACATGTCAGGAATTTTGCACAAAACAACCCCAGCAGAAAGACGTCAGATGTTGCCCTGGTGCTGGTTCTCATCCAGCTCTCCTGCACATAACTAACTCAGCACACCTACAGTGACCTCAATTATTTCTGTGATGATACGTGTGAAGACATAAAATTCCCACAGCAACCACAGTCATCAATGCAAATTTCCTAGTGAAAAATAAAACAGCAAGGGAGAAATCAAGCTGCTGTTTGGAGTGACTTCAAACACAACCAAAACTGTGGCTGAACTTCCTGCATCCAGTAACAGTACTTTAAGTAAATTTACTTTCAAGTACTGGGATATTTCTGTTTAGGAGGAAGGCAAAATTTTCCCATACTGTAAGTTTTAAAACTCAAACGGCAAAACAATATTGGGAATATCATCAGCTTTGAGCTTTGCTTCTCAATTATCAGACTACAAAAAGACTGGCACTGTATCTCTAATGCAAAGTTTTTGTTCAAGTGATGCATCATTACCCCACTCACCCTCTATTTACTTGTCACTGCCTTTAGAATTGCAACTCAAAAAAGAAAAGCCCAAAGGAATGGTCAAGGTTCAGTTATTTTGGCAAACCATTACTGAGAAACCTTGGAGCAAATACAAATTTTCTTTATTTCACACTGACACTCTGATCACGTGTTTTGAGGGCACCACTTTCTCAGCCTCATACGTGGGTAACACTATTGTACAAGTCAGAATTGTGACAGTATCCAAGCACCAAAAGCCAAGCTCCAAAGATGTACTTTATTTCATTATAAAGCAGATTTTCTAGGCATTATTTCTTTTTGTGAACATCCACTGTATGGTCCTGCTTTGAGGAAACAGCTGTTTGATAACAAAGATTTACCACCAGACCACAAAAATACAGATGCACAGAACAAGTGCTGCTTGGACTGAAGAGCAAAGGTTCTAAACTGCAACCAGTTCAAACAGATATGACCAAAAATACAAGTACAGCTCCAGCCCAGCCAGAGCAGCATGCACAGAAGTGGAGTATTTTATATCAAAACAGAGTTTGTATTGGGCTTCCTGGAAAAACAACAACAACAAAAAATCCCCAAAGCAGAACTGTATTCAGAACCCTTTCCCTCTCCTTTTAATGCCACTTTTTAACTGTCCCCATTTCACATCACAGTTGTACTGTGGTGCGCTAGTACTTCATGAAAAACAGAAAAATGACTGAATGTAGTGTGACATCATAGTGAATGGCTGACAGTGATCATTTCATGGATACTTCATCCCAATTCTTTTATTCCTTTTCCAATCGTGATCCTCATCCCGGGCTTTGACTTTCATTGATAGGTGCATCTCATTCCACATTTGCAGATTTTCCACATGAAATACCTGAGCTCAGGGTATTAACAAGGGTTTCTGGATGTCATCTGTGCTCCTTGGGTGTGTAACAGAGTCCCACAATTCCAGCAGGAACAGTGACTCACATACTGTCTGCCCAACATGCAAAAATGCACAGGAGCATGATGCAGTGTAAAGAAAAGTTCCAGCATTACAACTCCTCCTTCTGGTTTCCATGTTGTCCAATACTGATTGAGGAAAAGTATATTTACAAGACTCATACACAAATATTTGCATTTGGTCCTAGGCACCTGATTAGTACTGACAACCTAAATTACAATGGAAAATTAAGTTTTATTCTGGTCCATTACAGCCTTAACTGTAAACTCTCCAATGTGAAGGTGTGATCTTCAAAAAAGGAATCCCAATACCTTCTGAAAGAATATTTTCCTATGCACCACTCAAATCCATGAGATTATAGGATGGAAAAGCCTTCTACATAAGCCCCTTAGTGGAGTTATCTGACAAGGGTCTCATATCTAGATCTACAAAATCAGACAAGTAGCATCCATTCTTTCCACTCTTTTGTGGTAATGAGACTCAAAATTCACTAGATATGAGTAATCAGATAACATCCTGATTGCTATGAGACCAGAATTCATTATGAAGGAGAGAAACTTCACTCTAGCAAAGAGCACAAGCAGGTTTATATCTAAGCAGCCGTAACACTCATTCCTTTCAGCCAGCATCAGAACTAGAAGTACAGCCACTAACAGCAATAAAGACTAATTAGAAGGCTTTACAGAGTCAGTTTAACCAAGTTTCACAAAGTAGCAACGCTTAGGCACAGGTTCTGACAGAATCTAGATTTACCTGAGTTTTCTGCTTGTGGAGGAGAGGTTGTGGGAAAGGACACATTCCTTTCTTACACAGAAACTTGAAAACAGTCTCAAGCCAATACTCAACAGCTGACAAGGTCTAATGTAGTAATTACAAGACAGAACATTTGGAATTAGAGATATCATTTAGTAAAAAGAAACAACTGCCTTTCAAATCTGCCATACTGAGACAAAACCCCAAACACATGAAACACCTTTTGTGCTTACAACCGTAATTATGGAAATTGAGCATCAAATGGAGAGGTTTTTTTTACCATTACTGCAAAGGAGCTGCAAAAACAAGTTAAATGGAAAAAAAATCCCTTCCAAGTATTCATTTAACAAACATTAATTAAAACCTTTAAAGGCTTCCGGTTACGAAATGTGAAAGGGGCTCAAAAAATTTTCAGGAGTCATTGAACTAAATCCAAGTCAGAAAGCTGACTCTCCCAACACATAATTAAAAAAAAATTTCTTAAAAAATTTTTTTGCACATCTTCCTCATCAATTTATAAAATGCAAACAGTATGCTAGAAAAGTTTGAACGTAAGGGAATGTGCTTTGGAAACATTATTAAAATATGCATTTCTATAGAATGACACTATCAAGTTTATGATACTTCTTTTCCCCTGACTGGCTACACTTTGAGAATGTTCCTCCTCTCTTTCCTGGGTCCATGAGAAGCTAGGTTTAGAAAAGAAGAGCTCCCATACTGCCAACTTCACTCTGTTCCTTTACAAAAATTTCAAAGTACTGATAAATGATGGTGACAGCGAGCAGAATTCCAGTTCCAGAGCCAATTGCCCCAAGGAAGTCTGCTAGCACAGAGAGGGCACCGATACAGAGCCCACCAAAGGCAGCAGCTGTGGGGATGTACCTGTAAAACATGACATGAGAAGAGAAAAGGGGCCATTAGAGTTTGCTCAGACAGTAACAAAAAAAGCTAATGGCAGAATAGTCTCTTCTCTTGCAGGTCTGCAATCAGAGGTAAGCAATATGGAATAATGCCAATACACTGGGTAAGGAAATAAAATGCTCAACCTGACTGGAGAAGAAAAAAAATGCTACACTAAGAGGAGAAGTTATTACAGTCTACCATGCAATTATGCACACACATTAAACCTATGGCTACTGGTTCTTCAAATCCTCTGTAGATGACTGAAATCCAAAGTTACAATAACATTAACATAAAGGGTACATAGGTCCTACCCTGAAATTTGAAAACTTAAAGACATCAATCCCTGCCCACCTCTGCACCTAGATTCAAGTAAGTACTTGTTTTAGAAGCAAGGTCTGCATGAAAACAGTACTCAAGACTAACAACACATGAAAAACTACAGTAATAAAATACTTCTGGGTCAGCTTGAAGTAGCAAAGTACACTGAAATGCTCATTATTAGCTACTCTGAGAAGAGTATATAAATGAAAAAATAAAATAGGAAAATAAAAGGTCTAGAATTTAGGGCAAATTTGTTAAATGCAAGGCAAAAATAAGCTGTACTGTACAAGTCTTCCATTAATGAGATAATGTTTTATGTCTCATACATGTAACATCAAATCTGAAATATCTGTGTTCTAGGATCTAGAAAATGGAATTCAAAGCAACTTTACCATGTGTTTGCCCATAACACTTTGCATGAACAGCCAGTGAATACACAGCTCACCTGTTGAGTTCGTGTACCATTGAAGTTTCTCTGTGGCCTCGCATTACCATTTGCTGTTCTTTCAATTGCTTGGCAACCTGTATTGAAACAAGGAATGCAGTAAGTATGTTTAGTGCCATTTACCAAGGCCATGGAATGCAGTACTGTGGGAAAACAGAAGCAAGACATAGAAGTAAATGGTGGTGGAGTTGGGTGTTTTGTATTGTTTTGGATTGTGTTTTACATTATTCATCTGAGTTTAAAATATCCAGTATTTTAACTTCAGATAAATTAGTCATGGGCACTTTTCTACCTGTCAATTATACAAAGCTTTCTGGGTAATTCTAGTCCTATGGAGAAAAGGAAAATTTGGATACTGCTAGGCTCATACATAATTCAATCCATGTTTTGCCATCTACCCTTCTCCTGTTGAGGGTTTTGTAGATGTTGCAAAACCATTCCATGAAGTGTTCATCCCATTTCAGTTTCCTGCATTCAGTTGAGTCAACTATTTATTTCTGGAGCCACACTAGAAACTAGACTTAGAATCCCTTCTTGGAACATGATTCTTAAACAGGATTTCTGGTGGCACAGGGTTACAGCAGAGCCCTGCAAACACTACTAACAATTGTAAGTAACAAACTCTAGTAGGGGAACATGAAGGTGCTCATCATTGACTCCATGCCCTGAGAAAACACGCTTTCAGATGAGCAAGCTGCCAGTTTTCCACTACACAGTGAACATTGAAGTAATGATTTATTAACTTTTATTTCTGACCTTTTTTTTGAACTTCAAATAATTTTAGTTATTATCAGGAAAAAGTATTTAAGTGTTAGAAACTGTCTGTTGGTTTACTCTGAAATAAAAACTTGACTGTGCATGGCTGTGAGTGCCTCCCTGCATGCCTGAGAAGCAGCAAGATGCAAGTCCAAAACAAGAGAGTGCTCACACTGTTACAGTAACTGTGCAATTACTTATTTGTTAAAGAATTGAGTAAACCATACCATATGGCTGCCAAACTTCACCTCCTATCCAAAACCACACATTACAAATATACCACAATGACACCTATTTTCCATTTTGTTTTCCAACTCCAATTTCAGGATGATACAGTTCCTGAATGTTAAATATCCCATAGCAAATGGAATTTTTGAGAAGCTAGCCTCAGGTACATTAATGCACTGCACTTTATTCTCCATTGTCGGTGCTCTCAAGTTAAAAATAACAACTTCTAGTTAATTCTCCCACAAAGGAAGCTCAGAACTCTCTGTGTCAGGAATGGCTGTCTGAGCTCTACCTGCAAGTTTTTAAGTGGCAACTGCCTTGAACACAGGGCACCTGTCATGTGACACTGAAAGAGTTTCTACCTCCTGTTACCTTTCCTGCTCTCACACTAATCACGTTTCTATGTTCTAAATTTCTTAATTCCAATGAAAGCAATTTATGTTTTGATGTTTTGAAAAAGCAGTAAAGAAAACAGGAAAAAATTATCCCCATTCTGTCCTAATTTTTCCCAATTAAAAAAAGACACAGTCCCTGATTACACAAACAATGAATATTACCAACAAGATTACCAACAGAACAGCTTTTTCAGAAGGAAGTTAGTCTTATTCTTACAAAAGCCCATCTGTTTTCAACATGTAAGCTCGCATAATTTGTCATTTTAAACTTACATCTTTGGCAGAGGAGCCAGAGACTTCAATCCACGTCTTAGAGAAGAAAGCACAGGAGCCCAACATAAATACAATATAAACAACTGCATGTACAGGGTCTTCCAATACTGAAGAAAAGGACTCTGGAGGGGACAGGTAGTAACAGAGTCCACCAACTGGATAAGCACGAGCAGGGCCTCCAGATGATGTGTCCTAGAAGAAGAAAGCAAGCAGTCAGTCACCAATCTTTTTACTATTTCTTAGCCATTAAGCCAAGCCTTAGAAAAGTTTTTATCACCTTTGTGTCACTTTGCATCATTACTACTGCAGCAGCACACACATTTACATTCATCACACCAAGCCTCAACTGCTACCACGAATTCAAACAAATTACTAATTTAGGAGTTTCAGTGTGCATGACCACCTATCAAAGCATGTCTTAATATTAAGAGACCATCTCTTCAACCCCACATTTCAATGGTGCCCTCGTGAAGATGTATGCAAGATGAGATGCAATACTCACAGACCAGGTGCCCAGCAGGCTGACCAGCAAGTTGCCACTGAAGCGGGCAGAAAGCATCTGGGAGATGACATACAAGTTTGACACCAGGGCAGACTGGAGAATAATGGGAATGTTGGAAGTGTAGAACAACTTGATAGGGTAAGTGTTGTACTGGCCCCGGTAGCGAGCAGATTTGATAGGAAGATCCACTCTGAAGCCCTGAAAAGTTTTCAAAAGAAAGTCTCCCATTACATGTGGACATGAACACTTACCAGAGACGATAAACTGCAAGTGCAAGGCCTTGACAGCAACAGAAGAAACCTGCAATTTTGTGCAAGTACAAATACTCTGCCCAGAGGGCTCTCCTTTCCATGAGAACCCTTCTGCAAAGGGTCTGCAAGGCAGCATGGTTGTTTAAACACACACCCACACACAAGAAGGTATGAAAGATATAGACATCAGAAGAAATTTGAAGTTTCAAGAAGACTGAACAAAGCATACAGGAAAATAAACATTAAAACTTCCTATATTCTTCAGCAACAAACAGCAAGAGGCACACAGGCCTAAAAACTTCAAAGTGTTTCCCAGTAAAAAGGAATAGTTTTTGGGTGACACAATATCACATGCACACATGCATCTGGGGTGTTTTTATTTGGTTTTTTGTTTCTTTTTTCAGAGATCAAAGTAAGTCTCAAATCTTCTGTGTGACTACAGTAAGAGTGGAAACAGATTAAGAGAAGGCAGTGTATAATGAACTTCCAATCTCCAGATGCTGCAGGTACAAAAGTGAGCCTTGTGAATATGTAATTTTTTGTAGAAGGAAGCAAATTTCAGACCTACTTCCATATAGTTTTACAATCCCCATTATTCCAACTGACCTGGAAGTAAATGACAATTGCAAAGACAAAGATGGTGGCGATCAGATTCATGAGGTTGGGAAGATTCTGACGGTAAAAGGCCTCACGAAGAGCTCGGACTTTGTCTGTGCGAGTAGCCAGAAGATGGAACAGAGCAATGATGGCTCCCTCAAATTCCATGCCTTGGAAAGGAAAAGAAAAAGTTAGGTGAGCTGTGATTATCTCCAAGCATCAGTGTTTTGGCCCATTAAGCATACTTCTGAACTACAGGATTCAGAATGGGATTTCTCTGAGTCTTTTGCATCTCGAGCACATTCTCTGGCTTTTATACTATCACCCTTCATATCAGCTATATTATTTCCAAGTTTTTTAAAAAATCCTTTTATAGTGGCCTAGAAACTAAATCATAACCCAGCATGGGATAACTTTATTGGTCTCTAGAAACATTGACAAGCACCAAGTTCTTTCTTTCCTTCTCCTGATAAAAAAAAAAAAGTAAACTTAGAGGGAAGCATCAGGCTTTTTAATGTCAGTTGTGGTGAGACACAAGTTCTTGTTTGGATTACAGCAAATGGCATAACCTCACTTCTGTCTTCTAGTATATAGCAGCAAACAGGATCATCTCCAATAGAGTTTGGAGAATAAGGTCTTTAGGGCAAAGTGTAAAAAAAGTCAATGAGCAGAAAGAAACAGCTAATATTTGGTCAGTAAGTTGGACAGCAACAATAATGCAATGGCAGTCTACTACTGCTGACTTTTAATAAAGGCACTGTAAGAAATTCAAGTTCAGTAAATATCTTGTGAGATACTATAAATTGAGAAAAAAATGTCATTGTGCTTGCACTTTGCACAGCAGCACCTACTGCATTAGCAAGATTCACTACACAGCCAAGATGATAGTAACAGCATTTGGCATTAACAGCGCAAAAAAAAAAAAAAAAAAAGTTGCCTTTTT
>VXBI01006644.1:379973-451542 GCA_013397375.1 Toxostoma redivivum
AAAAAAAAAAAAAAGTTGCCTTTTTGTACAAACTATTGGTAAAGAAAACAGACTATGCCATATTACCTCGCCCAGTGTTCACTGTGGTGGGGCTGAATGCTTTCCACACAATGGTCTCACAGATATTGGTAGCAATGAAGAGAGAGATGCCAGAACCAAGACCATATCCTTTCTGGAGCAGCTCATCCAAGAGCAGAACTATCAAACCAGCAACAAAAAGCTACAGTAAAAAAAGAAATACAGCATTAGTTCCATGTCTTTTTCATTTTGTTTAAAAAACAATGTGTATTAAAAGATTAGACTATATGTGAAGAAGCAGGTATACTTGGGCCTTTTAGCTCTGCATGTGGGACAGCCTGCCCATAAAGCTGATTTTTTTGACCCTTTCAGGGGAAGAGTAAGTAGAGAAGACTAGAATTTACCTGGATTGTGATAAGCAAGCAGATACCAGCACCCATCTCAGATGGGTCTCCATACATTCCAGTCATTACGTACACAATAGACTGTCCAATGGTAATGATCATTCCAAACACTACAGAATAAAAAGAAAAAGTATATATTTGTCCTGGATACTTGTGTCAGTGGGCAATTAGAGAAATAGAAATCACTTCTTTGTAGAGAATCTTGGTTTCAGCTGAGATAGAGTCAATTTTCTTCGTAGTAGCTGGTAGAGAGCTGTGGTTTGGGTTTTCCATGAGGATAATGCTGATAAGAGGCTGATGTGCTATTGTTTTAGTTGCTGCTCAGCAGTGCTTACCCCAAGTCAAGGACTTCTGAGTGTCCCCTGCTCTGCCAGCCAGCAGGTGCACGAGAAGCTGGGAGGGAGCATGACCAGGACAGCTGACCCTAAGTGGCCACAGGGATATTCCATACCATGGAATGTCAGGCTCAGCACAGCAACTGGGGGGATTGGCCAGGAGGGGCTGATCACTGCTCAGGAACTGGCTGGGCATCCCTTAGCAGGTGGTGAGCATTGTACTGTGTATCACTTGTAACTTTTTGTTACAGTTGTTATTGTTATTATTATTATATTGTACTTTGTATCAGTTATTGAACTGTTTTTATTTCAACCCATGAGTTTTATTTTTTTTCTGATTCTCCTTCCCACAGAAGGGAGCCAGCAAGTGTCCCAAGTGATACTGAGTTGCCAGATGGGGTTAAACCACAACATTTGGGAAGGAATACTTAAGTCATGGGATGTTTAAATTCAAGAGCAAGTTAGCTTTGTTGTCTGAAATCTGGCACTGAAAATAGAAATATACACAGCTAGCTCAGAAATAAATGCACTTAGAAGCAAGTGGATTTGGTTACCAAAGGCTGCTTTAGATACTGAAAACTCTGAGGGTGTTAAGATATTACTGTAGCAATTTATGATTTTTTCCAGTACACATATGAGTAAATAGTGCACAGCATCGAATAGCTACAAAATACCCAATTTTTTCTGGAAGCCATTATGAACTGACCACAGAAACCCCTAATTGATGAGAAAGACCCATGCCTGGAGCTGCAAAGTATAAACAGCTACAACCAACCTCTTAATCACCATGAAATACTCATTTTAACACTGACCATCACAGTTCAAAAGTTGAGTCTCCACAGTCTCTACACTGCTTCACTTATCTGGGGAGATTACAGCAGCAATGCCAATTGCACCAACACTTTTCCTTTTCACACCTTTCTGAAGCTTAACAGGCAACAAGGCAGAGGGCTGCCAGTTAAAAAAAAAAAAGAAATACAGGTTTCTGCAGCACACATGACAGAAACTCACAAGTCCAGCTGCACCATTTACCACCCCAAGGTAAATTCACACTTTCCACTGTTAGGGTGAGATACTCTAAACCACCAGTGCTCAACATGAGCTGTTACTCACATTTCTGGGCTCCATTGAAGAGAGCTCTGTCCTTTGGGGTGTCACCAACCTCAATTATCTTAGCACCTGCCAAGAGCTGCATGATGAGCCCTGAAGTGACAATGGGTGAAATGCCCAGCTCCATCAATGTTCCTGCCAGACACAGGAAGAACAGTGAAGTTCAAAGTTAGTTTTTATCAACCTTTACATCACAATGAAGAAGATCTAAAACTCCAAATCTCCACAAATGTAAAAAATCTCAACAATAAAACAAGTTTGTTAGAAGTCAGTTGGATATGTAGTACTCCTCAGTACATAAAAAGTACCGTGTTCACTGAAAAAGACTTTTGCTGTCAAGAATAGATTTACTCTGCATAAAACAAAGTATGAGATAAACTGATAGCTCAAATGATACAGAATGATAACGTGAACTCAGGACACAGTCACCATTCGTAATTCATAGCTGCATTAGAAACAGAAATTTATATTAACTATCATGAATTTTAACCTTCATAGCTGCATTAGAAAGCCTCTACAAGAAACTGAAATTTACATGAACCACTCCGTATTTCAATCTCAAAGAAGTCACCCAGGAAACCACAGCACTCAAGGAATATGATTTTGAAACACAATCTTGAAGATTGCAACAGCAGCAATGCAGGTAATTAGGAAATGTCTCTTCCCTAACCATTTCCCTCAAAAAAAAAAAAAAGCACAATTTTTGTGCATATAATAGATTGCACACAGTCAACCATAAACTCATTTTGTCCAGAAAGTTGTGCCTTTCTCAATGCCACAGTGGTTTATGACTTTAAATCATATAGAAAAATAACTTTTCACTCTCCACTTCAGTTTTTATATTCATTACAATGAGGCGGAATGCAAGCCCAAGACCATTTTGATTCAAGCTAAAAAAAAAAAAAAAGCCTATCTGAAAGTCTTGCCATACCTCTGTTTGATGCCAAAATCACTCTCATCCAGTAGAAAGGATCTGCAGAGTCTGATGACATAATGCCAAACAAGGGAATCTGCATTTCCAACCAAGAGATTAAATTAGAGACTTCATAGCATGCTTTAAACATTTCAGCTCTTCCTTAAAAAGGGAAGGAAACATACCTGGCAGCATACTAAGAAGATGAAGAGTGTGATAGCTGTCCATAGTACCTTTTCCTTAAATTGAATCTAAAGGGAAAAAACACAAAACCAAAAACCAACAACAGATGATAAAGCTGTCAGGATAACAAGACCTAGTCCACCAATCAAACTTTCATTGTAGCACAACTGATTTTCTTGCAGAGGGACAAAGTACAGAACACCCTAAAAAAATAGTGTTCTGTTCATCCCTTTCATCCCACATAAGACCAAGGAAAGCTACAAAGCTTTATTCAAAATTTAATCCAAATAAACAAGCTTATGTCAATGCAAGGTTATTCTAGTACTTATATAGAAATTAATCGTACATTTTCATGAGTAAGAGCTTATGACAAGAAAAAAACCAGTAATAGGGAGCAGCTTATCTCAACAAATAATCTTAGATTAGAGCTCATGAAGCAAAGATTTTCAAATTGCTGCTTTAACTTACTCTAGTTTGCACTTCAATCTGAACTGCCTTCAACACCTCACCATGCACTGCTGTGGCATAAACAAATCTACCCAACTGCATTTATTCTTGTACAACCACATCCACGTGAGATGCACCACACGTGCACTCCACTAAAAACAACTGTACCTAAAACTGCTACTCTCCCATCAAGGAAGAAACCCCAAATCCCAAATGCAAACTCCAAACATTTTATATCACACAAATAAACCTAGGAAGAAAATTTTATTAACCTACCTTCCTTTCTGGCTTTTGAATTTCAGGCAAGATAACGCAGAATGGCTTGATCACTTCAAGGAATTTTACTGTAGAGAAATAAGTTAAAAGACAAAGTGAACACACAGATACAATGAATACTGGAAAAAGCCCAAGCTGAATTGAGTTTGGATATGTACTCTATATAATAAAAGTCCCAGTTCTGGGGAAATTCTGGTTGGTTAGTTTGGGCTAGGGGTGTGTTTTGTATTATTAAATTCTTATCTGTTCTCATCACACAGAGATTCAGCTAACATGTTTTAAGTACAATATGGACTGGGAACAGAATTAAAGAAAGTCAAGCATTTTCCCATTTCACTGATTAGGCTGACAGCACCAAAAAGCCTTTGCCACTTCTATATATGAGTTTATCAACACTCTTGAGCTTTTACTTCATGGTAGTTCCTCCCCAGCTGTATATTAGAGAAAAAAGTGCCTTGGGTATTATATATATATATTCCTTTTGAGCCATACAGCTTAAGAATTCCTACACACTTTTGGGCCATACAGCTTAACAGTTCCTACCCACGCAATTCAGAAGCATCAATTCAAGTTAGTCTACAGAACATCTCATGCCATGATCCCCTCCTAGCCAAAAAGACACATCCTCAGATCAGAAGTCTTCTTAAAATAAGCATATAATGAAGAGGGAACTGGCAAAGTCACAAGTTCTCCCATAAGCAGAGAGCTCTGAATTTGAAGAAGAGTTAATTTTAAATCTGCCAGGACAAATCTAAGGTTGCACCCATATTTTGGACTGATCTGAACTAAGAAGAGTACAGCAGTGCAGAACTGAGATTACTGGTGCCTTTCCAGTTTTTCATGGAAGGCTGTAACTTCAGCGGAAACTTCATAACGCTTTAAGACCAACCCACAAAAGATACTTTCCTAATTTCAAACGATTATGTCTGAAAAGTTACACTGGACCGCGACATTCAATTTAATGCAAACCAAGCATCATCTACAACATCTACAGTAATACAGCAATCGACTAAGACACTTTCCACGCAGCTTTTTGTCTAGAGATCCTGAAGATTCACATTGATCGGATCGCTCCAGGATGCAGACACAGTTTGTAACTCCCTCTGACAATGTCCCTGGAAGGGTCATGCCCGAGCTGACATCCCGCCGCCCCCACCCCGATACCGCGCCCGGCACCCTCAGCCTGCCGGGGCCGGGCGGAGCGCCCGGCACGGGGCACACGGCGCCGGCTCCTTTCCCGGGATGAGCTGCCACCCTCAGGAACGGCGCTTTCCCGGCCAGAGGGGAGAAGCAAAAGCCCAACGGGAGCCGCTAAAGCGGAGGGTCCCCGGTACTCACTGCCCATGGCGGCGCCGACCGAGCAGCAGCGAGCGGCGGCCGCGGAGGAGGGACACGTCAGGCTCCGAGCGCGGCCGCCCCCTTCCGCTTCCTGCCACGCGCCGCGTCCGCCGCCGCCGCCGCCGCGCATGCGCCGGGCCTCGACCACCCCACCCTCCGCCTACAACTCCCATCGGGCTCTGCGGTCAGAGAGGAAATATTACCTTCATGGCAGCGCGCGGCTTGCTGGGAGTTGTAGTCTTGCGCTTCCCGCCATCTTGATGTGGCGTGGGACTGGCTCCTGTGCCGGGTTGTATCGAGGAATTCGTGTTTTAGCTGTAGCGCTTATTATCAACAGATAAATACATAAATAAGCACTTAAAATTAGTTTCCTGCTTCTGTGTTTTTGTTGTGGGGCATTGTAGGCCTTGCTCTGCAGTGAGAACGTCCTTGCACCTGTGACACAACATGTGCGTCACCCGGTACAAAGAGTGGCTTTGGCTAAACGCCTCAGCTGCCTGTGGCCATTCAGAAGTGGCATGTGTGTAGCTGGTTCTCTGGACTCTGTGGTTGATGCAGACACAAATGGAGAAATACTCTGCTTACCTTACATCTCTGGAGAAATTACTCCACTTATCTTAAATTTTCAGATGAGATGAATCATCCTCCAGAGGAATTTATCTCTATTTATTATAAAGAGAACTAATGTGACAACTTCAGCCTAGATACCGGTATTTTAGGTGTCTGATGTCAAGCAGCTCCAGGTGTCAGTGTCCCACAGTTCCTGCCTGTCCTAGGCCGCTCATAACACACCCAGATCCATAAAATCCGAAACGTTGGTAAAAATCTTTGAAAAACGTGAGAAATGAAAGCTTTGAGCTGCATGTCAAGGAAGTCACGAGACAACCACACGTCACTGTGTCAGCCAGAGGCACCAGCCAGGGAAATGTGCTCACAGTGGCTGATTGTTTGAGGTGTTTCTTTCCCAGAACCTCTCAATGTTCTGGGCACTTTCCAGGCCTCTGCAGGGGGAGTTAGCAGCAGCCTGAAAGGGAAGGTAAACAGAAGTCAAGGGAAAGATTAAAGCAAACAGAGGTGCTAATACAAAGCAATTAAAGTCAGTGTATACACTCTGTAAAACACATGACGGCTTCCACAAAATCTCCCTGGTAATTTCTGAGCACTTAGGTATGCTTTGTTTGATTATTTCATTCCCATTTTTCTGAGATTAATTTAAAAGGCCAGCCCTAATTCCCGTGTAATATTTTTTTTACTGTTTTTTATTGTTGGACTGTATGTTTGCCCTTCTCCAGGCTTCTGAAAGCGTGCATCTCATCTGTGAGTTATTGAAGACATCTGCCAATGGGTGTGAGAATGTTTTAGTTCTTGTCCAGGGTTCCTCATTTCAAAATATCCAGTTTATTGAAACTGGTTTTAATCCACACATTTCTAAATAGAGATAAAGCAACTGCTTTCCAACTGACATGCTGTCTTGCAGAGTGATTCAATAATGTTTTGACTTAATAATGTGGACACTGCTGGTTTATCAGACTGGTAAGTCTGGAAGAACCAGCAGTGGTTCTGTGGAACTCTGGATAGGGAAGCACAGCAGTGATCAGGGGATTGATGGTAGAAACATGCAATGAGATGCCAGAATTTGCACAGTCACACATGCTTTTTGTGCTACTAAACTTTGTCTGTGCCATAAAAATAGAGAAAAATATTTGATAGGCTGCTAATTGCATGGCTCACCTGTCAGACTTCTTGTGTTCCTGTTCTTATTTTTTTAAAAATAATTTTAGACAATAAGATAATTTGGTTGTCTACTGTAAAAAATGTATCAGTACACAGAGTTGTGTACTTAGGGAGGATGAAAATTCATTAGATTTTGCCTTCCTCTCTATCTTGTCCATTTTGGGCCTGAAAAACTTCACATTTTGGGTGAAGAGGGTACAGTCCTACAAGTGAAATGTGCTGTTGAAGTTCAATTCTAGGTAGAAAAAATAGTTGCTGAAAGCAAGCTTTCCTTGCATCTTGCAGTGGAAAAAAAGAAACTGTTTTGACCACTGCAGTAAAAAAATACACAGAGAGGAGACATTGAGCTCCTTCGTGTGATCGAGTGCCACTCTGCAGAAGTGAAGAGCAAAAGAAACTGAAGATGCATTGCTTGGGCATTATTTCAGTAAAAGCATGTGAGACACTGAGTCAAATTTTGGCCTGGTATGACTCCCTGACCTTGACAGTTTACTCTGGGGAACTATTTTGGCAGCCAATTGCACACACTAAAAATGGAATTTTATACACCAGGGCTGATTTTTACACTGTTTTGGAAGCACCTACTACTTCAGGAGGACTCAATGTGGAGTCGTGCCAGCTGGTACAACTGGAACGATGATGATGAAGAGAAGGAGGATAGAATGTAATTAATAAACTGCTCTTTAGAGAACAGCAACATCTGAGAAGCAGACATAGGTTTAAAACAGCTTGTTCTTTTCATGTTTTGCTATTCTTCTTCAAACCAAATCAGTCTCACTTATATAACCAAGCTAATCCTGCTTCAGAAATAATGCAATTTAGGACCTTTAAAAACATTAGTATTCACTTACTGGCACTGAAGTTTGTTAGCCAGTATGTTCCACTGTTTCACACAGTGGAAATCTTCAGCCTTTACTCCAAAATTATATATCTCAATATACCTCTATTGCATTAGTGCAAAGCTGACATTTAATTACTGCCTTTCAAATCAAGCTTTGCTCTGTGGCGACTGACTACAGATGCTGGACTTAATTGTGCTGAATTGTACCCTGATGCAAACAGCAAAAACTACATGATTGCTTCAATAGCCAAAGGTAAGAAGCAGAAAATGGGGGAAGAGAGTAGAAATGGGGAGACCAGCATAGATGAATTTGTGTCTGCCTTTAAATCGTTCCTTTTTGTTCTAGTCATTGCTTGCAGAAACCAGCTACAACCTCTCATTGAAGAAATCACATTTCTCACATCTGTGACTTGCTCACGCCCTGTTCCCACACCAGTACATTTGATCAGTGTGTCAAGAATTGCCTGTTGCACTGAGTAAAGGTCTTTCCTTAGCACGGAGCATGAAGGAGTCCTTCCAGCTGGTGAGATCCTGGTCTCTGAGCACCTGTAGGCTGGGATGGCCAGAGGGCATTACAAAGCTATTGTTTGCACACACGTGTGTGAGTGCACACACACACACGGATGTTCACCTTGCAAAACAAGGCTAGCTGTTATTTGTAGCATCATCAAGAGGGGTCCTGGACAGCAACAGCCCTGCATGGGCTGGCTCTGTTTAGCTGCAGTGTTTGTATTCAGTTCTCTGTAGTTGTCTGTGTAACCACAAGGTGGAAGAACTGCTTTATTTATGGTGCCTTCTCAGCTTGCATGAAATGCACACAACTGTGCAGGCAAGTTTTATTACTGTCATTATTTAATTGTTATAGTACATCAATGCCCAAGGGCCACTTTCAGGACCAGAAGTCCTTGTGTTAAGTGTAATAGGATACAGTCCACAGTCCTGCACGGATCTTCCTGCAGACAGATCCCTGGGCCCCACATGGTGATTCAGGAGATCTCTGTGACCTCTCTGTAGAGTACAGCTACACTGTGAGCTCCCCTAAAAGATCATCATGTGGGTAGCTCCATGAGATCCTGCTCAGATGGAGCAGCTGCATCTCCAGTGCTCTGACAGAGCATTCCAGGGACCAACTACAACTGTGACATACTTGACATCCCCTTTGCCTGCCACCCCCACTCTGTCTCTCAGGCTGTTTGGCAGGTGCTTGTTAGATGTCCCTGAAGATTTTTTTATGCAGGTAGAGGGGCTCTAGAGGTGGCAGTATGTGAGAAACAAGGTCTCTAAGTGGAAGCTCATGATCTGAATGACAATTGAGCACAGACATAGGGATGACCTTCAGGAAACCCTGAGCAGACAACATTCCTAAAGTAAATTGTTTGCTACTAACCTAAAAGAGACTTAGCTGGTAGCTCCTTTAAGCCAATAGCCAGACTCCATTGATTTCCACAGAGCTAGAATTTCCCTTGTAGTCTGTAATCAGGAGACAATCTCCCAGCTTGCCTGAGGAACCCCAAGCAGCTGCCAGTTAAAAGTGGTGTTCCCCAGAGCTCCACACTGGGGCCGGTTCTGTTAAATACCTTCATCAAAGATATCATCTGGTCAGGGGGGTAGAGGACACCCTCAGGAAGTTGCAGGTGACACCAAGTTTGGTGGGAATGTTGATTGCCAGAGAAGACACTACAGAGGGATCTGGGCAGGCTGGACTGATGGGCCAAGGCCAATTGCATGAGGTTCAACAATTGTGAAGTGCTGGGCTCTGCACTTAGTTGTTTCATACCTGTTCTCATTTGGAAAAAATAAAAATTCCAATTTCAACATCTAAAATGAGATATCCGAACCACTGATTAAATAGAATGCATCAAAAGAAGTAAGCTTAACTTCTCTACCAGACGTAAGTCCAAAATTGCAATGCATGAAAGCATTTCCAGTATCATTATCGGGACATGAGAGGTTAACTGAATATCTTGCTACTGCTTTGCACTAAATGTTTTGAGTCCTGAACTCCTGTTATGACTCACACCCCTATTTCTCAAATTTGTTCAGCCAGGTGCTCCTAGAACATCATTTTATTCCATGTATTTGTGGCAGTGCTTAATAAGGTATCTAAAATACTGTGTAACACTGTACCTTTAACGAGCTGTGCTCCCAGCTGGCAGCATTACAGCAGTGCTTTCTCAATAACGAGGATCCTGATTTCTGGCTCTGATAAAAAAGACCGTCTATATTCACACACTTTGTGTAGCACAAAGAGTCAGTGGCTAAACCCTGATCTTGTCAAAGAACAACAACAAAACTGCAATAGGAGTACTGTTTCATCCTGCATCTTCACATGAAACCTCAATATTTCAAGTAGAAACAAAAGGTAATGTGTCGTTTTGCAATGGGAGCAGCTCTATTGATTCAGAAAAAGCTCTGTAATAAAGCTACCTTCTGTTTGCTAAACCTTGCCACAAAGGGGGCAAATTATGACAAATTATGATAAAATTATGCACATCAGCCAACAAGGTCATACATATACTTACCACCACCAGTTCATGCAATATGGGCAGTTGAAATATATGCAAGGAGAATGAAGTGGTTTTACACCCTTCCTGGAGGAATGCAGTGTTGGTGACTGCTGGCCACAGAACTCCAGACTAGATTGATCATGGCTGGTTCTCAGCTGACAGCCTGCAAATTATACCTGCTCATGGTGAACTATTGGGTGAGTATTTCAGCAAGACTGAAAGGCCTACAGCTAATACAAGGTTAAACTCTCTGTACCATCCAAATGCTTCCCATGTGTTCTCTTCCAGCTTCTTTAAGGTTTCAGAAGTCTTCAGCATGTTTTTTTTATGTTAAACCCCTCCTCACCCCCATAGATTGGTTGTTTTTCATGCCCTACTTGTTTTTCTGCGGCTTATCTAACTAGATTCTATAAAAAAATTATAATAGAGCTCACTAAACCAAATGTTTTCATATTTCTAGGGATTAAAAACTAGCTTTTACTTATATGATCTGTTTTTTAGTCATCAAACTATTGACCCAGAACCATTGTTTAAAAAAATACCCAAAAAACCAACAGACAACAGTGTTTGGAACATTAAGGAAAAAAGTGCTTGTCTTGCAAATACTGATGCCAATTTCCCTTAAGGGCTTATAGACTAGCAACCAGATACATATAGCTCTGATAATGGAGTAATTTACATAAAAATCACTGCCAGCTTGATTGTAGCATTCCCCATGTGGAAATTGGCCAGGGCTGGAAATTTCTGCTATTAACCTGAGAGCATTTACACCTTTACACCTTTGCAGAGACAGCTTTTGGCACAGAGCCTTAATTTCATTTAGAAATTTTATTTTTAATGCTGCATATTTTTATGAAGCATTATGAAAAATACCTTTCGTGCTCCAACCACGTTGAACCTGTATTTGGGAATGGGAACATACCAACAGAGGAGGCTGTTTGGTTTTTCAGTCAGCAAATCTTACCTGACACTGGGCCCCTCTAGTCCAGCTGGAAAGTTCTGACAGTAGCCAAATAACAACGTGAACATTGGACTTCTGGATCAGCAGTTGTTTTCCAAATCAATGTTTGGATATTGAATTTGAATAACCTCATGCACACAGGGCTATGGAGTTACATTCCCCGCTTGCACACGAAGCTGTACTGGTGGGGTGCACACGGAGTGAGGCTGAGCTCTGCCTGTAGCTGCATAGCTTTTTCATGCAAATTAAACCTGTAATACACTGACATTTCTACATGCAGTAATTATCATGTGCATGCTTGAAAAGAAAATGCTGTACATGTAAAATTCTGCTTTTGATCCTGGAATAGAACTGATTTCTGTTTATTTTATGGATATTTGAAGCTCTTGCTGAATAATTCTGTGATTCTTTCAATTTTGATCTCTTGGCAACATCAGCTTTTGAATCCAAACTCTTTGTAAACTACCTTTTGAGCAACTGTCTTTTTCTTCCTTCTGGAATTCTGAGCAGCAGCAGAAATTCATCAAGTAAATTATCTTCCTGGCTTTAAAACCAAAGCTGAAACCTGAGCTGTTCTGTTTGGTACGTAGTGAATGGGCTTGGATTTGATTTTTATTGTATTTCATTCAAACTTCATTATAAAACATCTCCCAGGGACACTTGCATGAGAAACACTTTGCAAGTAAAACAGCATTGTATTTCCAGTCTCCCATTTTTAAAGGTTATTGTAACATTTTTGTCATGCTTGCTTACCTCCATAATAATCCACTGTATGGCAGACAGCTGCAGCAGTTAGGTCATAGAGCTAGATGTCTCTGTAGGTTTTTCTAATGGATTTTTTTTTCCCTACTACAAAAGGGTTTCAATGTGTCATTAACCCAGTGACCAGCACTTCTGCAGTCAGACTGTGGGCTGTCCCCAGGCAGCTATATTTCCAGTGTTCTCTGACTCCAGTTTTGTCTCAGCTGATTTACTGATGTGGAATTTGGTGTAGATTTGAGATCCGTCAAAAAATGATTATGGTTTAAATTGAGCAGATGATCTTTATGGATGGTTCAGCAGTGGGTTTTATGTTGATCCTAATAGTTGGTTCCTTTAGAATTTATCCACCCATATTTTTCAGTGAAACGAAAGTGACTTTCAGCAGATGGATAATTTCAGGTTCGGATTCAGGTTGGACATACAAAATGTTTTCTTGAGATCTCTTTCTTTGTAAAAATTGCAGTTTAAATCCAAACTAGATATAAATTATGATATATCACTTCTTTTTATTGACTTTTGATTACTATTTATCTCTCAGTCTCAGAGAAGGCTTTTTTAAATGCTAACATTTAACAGGCTTGGTTTGATCCTGCTTCTATTTTCATCATTGGCCAAAAATCCTGCTGGGTCACATCCTCTGAGTAGACATCCCTGTGGATCTCCTAATGCACTTTATAAAATGCATCCAGTAAATCCAATAACAACAGAAATATGATTAAATACACAGTGAACACATGGCTCCAAAAAAAGCAGGTTATAGCTTCACTTTGAATTTTTACTTACAAAGATTTACTTTCCTTGTGAAACTAGGCTATATAAATCTTTATCAATATTTACTCAGCTCAGCTAGGGAAATAAACCAGTAACTACATTCTGATCTGTGCAATATCAGAGTAGTACAAACACATTAAAGTCCTCCTTAAATGCAAGTGGGCAGGACGCTGGCCAACTAGGAAGAGCAAGAGAATTACTAACACGCCTGAGTTTTACAGACATGCCAAGAGGCTTAGCAGCCTTTAGTGAACATTGCTGTTACAGCAGCTTGCCTGAAATAAGAAACAAAGAAATCAGATTAAAGACTGAGCTGCTTAGGGCAGCAGCATTAGTGTGGGAAATTTCCTGGCAAGAGAGCTGTGATTTTGGGCATCAGATGGTTGCTTTATGCTGCAGTGCTGGGTAACAGTGAATTCCTCATCCCTCCTAAAAAACACAGTACAATAACTGTCAGGAAGTTTTTATTATCTGTGAATACTGGAAAGAGAGTAAATTTCCTGTCCTGTGGTTTTGCTCATCTGCTATTTGGCATCTTTGTGTAAGAGTCCAAGAAACCATCAAGCAGTAAGCTATTAATGCACCAGCTATGACAAGGCTTTGGAGCAATGTCAGTCTTTGTATAGCCTTTGACTGTTTGTCCCCTCTGAGCACTCCAAAGAGCTGGCTTTACAGTGGGCTGGCTCCAGAGCTGAGGTGAATGCTGGTGCATCAGGGCACGCTTTGATGAGTGAATTTTCAAGTGGCTGTGCTGGCACAAGCAGCTGCTGTGGCACACACCCCTTAGTGAGCATTTGTTCTTGGTGCCTCTCTCTGTGCTGTGCTGGTATAAGCAATTTGTAGCTTCATGGCAACATGGACCACAAAATGATCTGGCTGCAAAATACTTTTTCAAATCCTGCAGATGAACTACAGATTTAGTCTTTTTTATACTCATTTAGGAGTTCTGACTGTAGTATGAGTGAATACCTTAGTTAGCTTCAGCTGAGCCTGATAATTAATGAGAGCAGTGAGCATGTAACAGCTTGGGCTTCAGCATGGGCTGTCCAAGACAGCTAGAGATCACACTGAACTGCTCCAACAGATGGCACCTGCACTATTGAATCTTCACTGCTAATCATTGCATCTGCCTTGGGTACATCTATTCAGCTTAAAATCACATCTCACAGCAGCAAGATGGCCATAGCTGTGCTTAAATGGAGGGGTGTTCCTGCTGACAGAGGAAGAGAGGTGGAATCAGACACCTTTAAAAGTCAACTTTTCTTCTTACCTTTTTATCTTCTTACTTTCCCTATACACTTTATAGTGTACCTGTGGACTGTTCAAGTAGTTAAGTGGGTAATACAACCTTAAAACACGTCATTACTGAAGGATGTTCAAGGAATAAGCAAACTAAGAACCCCTTAAGTTTTACTTAGTTTTATTTAATTCAGTAGCTAAGCAAGTAGATACCACATTGTTTCAGCAATATTGTAAGACCCTTTTACGCATGTTCTGTAGGTGACTCCTTGGGGCAGCAGGGCCTTTTAGTGGCTAGTTAAATCAGTCACAGATTTGTTACAGAGCTCCCCAGAGAGCTGAAGCTTTCCTATAAAACATGTGGTAGATGATCTAAATTCAGATCTCAGTTACCCAGTAAATCTACTACAGTTCTGCAAAGCACCTTCTCCTTTTTTTGCTTAACTGCAACTGTGTCTAAGTGGCATATTTTATTAAATCAGATCTGCTTTGAGAAAAATGCAGTTCATTCATCCTTCTAATTACTACTGTTCAAATTTAGCCTCAGTTAGTGACCTCTCAATTTGCTGAGATTAGTTCTGCCTGTGTACAAGTGAGACTGGCTATGAAGTTACATGTAATAAGCCCTAATTCCTTCTTCTACTAAACACATCAACAATTAGATATGTGGTGTTGCTTTTTTATGAAGGAGTAAACAAAATGCCCTTGTTAGCTGCAAACACCCAATCCCTCCTTTCCCAGAAGGGCTCAGTTTCTGAATGCTATGGACAAATATGCTACCAAAAGTCAAGGAGGTGAGAGCAGTGCAACAGTGTTATTGTTCTACCACTGTATAACACTTTCTGATATGTGGATCTCAATACAACATTAGAGAGATGTGAGCCACCCCCTCTAAACACACTAAGGCGGACCCACAAAATGAGTAGGGATGTGTTATTAGAACTGTTTCTCATGGGTGAACCTGGGTGGGGAGACCAGATGCCCAAGAGCAGTAAATGGAGTAATTGAGCTGAAAACACACCCCAGAGGTTCAAACTTCCGATCAGTGCTCTGATACAAGACATCTCCCTGTGATCCTCCTCCTCATACTGGGAAGCCTGCAAAAAAGCCTATTGAATGGGTATTATAGCTTTATATGTGTTTGGATTCAGCAGTTGTTTCAGCCACGTTTGAAAGGAATGAGTCAGGAATTTGTGTATGTGGGAAGCAGTTTCCTCTCACATTACTGCATGTATGGATGAAATACATTTCCTCTACTATGAAGCTGCTGAATGAGAAAATAAAGTAGTGCAGCTGACTGGCACTTTAGTGGCTGTACTTGGACCCTGATAATAAAAAGCCAGCGGCCTTGGTAGGCTGGTTTGGATAATGCATTCTATAGAAAAGATGGTGAAATCACTTGTATTATTATAAAGTATGACTAGAAAAGGACAAAGTGGAGATAAAAATTATGAATATTAAAACCTGATAAATTAGAGACCCAGTTCTTTAGTGAAACCTGGCCTGGCTGAAAATGCAGGAGGAAATCTGGCTTTAAGATATGAGCTATAATGCAATAATGAAGGCGCCTCCCTCTGTGCTTCAGGCAGTTTTTGTAGCAAGCAGTGTTCAGGAATCAGAGATAATGATAATGGCTTGTGCCTGCAGTCATTGCAGCCATGGCACGCACAGTATGGGAGGCATTAAACGTCAAACTCACCGCCCCATGCAGCGAGATGGCAGCAGGACTGAGTGGAATGCAGGCCACAGGATATGTGGCATTGCAGGGCAGGCAGGTTTCATTGGTATGAGAATGAGTGGCAGAATCTGGGCTGGGGCTAGAACCTGCCCAAAAATGAGTGTCCACAAATCCAGGGAGCTGCTGTGATCTTCCTTTTGTCCTTCAAAGCTGGTTTGATGCTGGAGCAATAGGCTTCTGTAAGGTCTGGAGCTGGGGAACACCCCGAGTGGCTGTTCCCAACTTCTG
The DNA here is from genome assembly GCA_013397375.1 of Toxostoma redivivum. NCBI lineage: Eukaryota > Metazoa > Chordata > Aves > Passeriformes > Mimidae > Toxostoma > Toxostoma redivivum. The sequence goes on from VXBI01006644.1 coordinate 395,779, forward strand.
GGGAACTGAAGGAGAAACAAAGGAGTTTAAGAACTGGTCAGATAAGTGGGCTGAGGAAGAAATGGGATTAGAGGAAGAAAAGGAGACTTGCATAAAGCTTTTGAGAAAATTCTGAGGAGAAAATTCTGAGAAAGAAGATTGAGAAAACTTCTGAGGAGAGCACTACAGCCAGCAAAAAATAGAAGGAAAAAGACATAGGAGACTACTAAAAGAAATTTAGTCCCCATTTGTTCCTTGGCTCAGCAAGGAGTTTAAGGATCTTTTTGACTTGTAACCCAGAATACTTCCAATTATTTAAAGACCAACACTTTTTTTTAAGTACTTTGATGAGCTAGGCAGAAGACAGAGTTGCCAGGTATGTTTCATAAAAATAATCTTACTGCTGTCAGTAAAGAACCTCTAAAAATAATGTTATACATATGTATATAAAATACATAGGGCATTGTGGAACACTTAAAGATAAGGTTTGAAGGTAGTTCCTTAGGCAGCCTGTCAGGAGCCACAGCTCCACACCATGCTGGGTCCCTCTGCTCCAGCAATACAAACACGCAGCCCCATGTGTGTGCCTGTGCCGTGGGTACAGCCAGGGGTGATGAGTGAATCACTCCATCAAACACCAGGCAGGGCAGCACACACTGAGACATTCACCAAGAGAGAAGGAAAGTGTATTTCTGCCTGCTTTCCATGTATATTTTTTGCCATTTCTAAATATTTCCTTTGCTTTCAACCTCTATACGTCAAATGATAGTAAATTGCAAATGTACTAGTTCCAGCTGAGCACAACTGGGGGTGAAATAGCTTTTCTTTGAAGCTGGAGCTAGAGTCCACTTGAAAAGCTGTAGGGAGAGCTACAGACATTTGCAAATGAGAGCTGAATTTCTGACCAGGTGATTCAAAGCATTGTGATTCATGAAACTTATTTTCAGAGGAGCTACATAATCCATTAAGAGAGCAGCCAGTGAAAGGGGCCAACCCCATAGCTAAGAGAGCAATCATTAGGTAAACATCTTATTAAAAGAATGTCATTATCTTCCAAATCAGCAGAAAAGCACCATAGATCTTTATGAATATATCTTAACATTTTAAAAAATAGTTTAGCTTTTCAAATTTTTTTTAGTGATTGACACATGATTATGGATCCCAGTACACATCCCAAGTAGAGGAAAAATAAAACCAGGATTAGGATCCAGGGCCAAATCCTTTTGCTTCTGGATAGTCCCTAGGAAGAGATGGTGAGGACCATTCATTCCACCTAGGCTCCACCACATGTTGTAAGACTTTGGGAGCATTTCCCATCTCTGTTGTCAGGCTCTTGTATTGATGCTCCCTCAGCCTCTTACCTGGGGTATATTTGGGATGCTGATAGAAGACCTGATGTCTCTGTGGGCACCAAAGCAATATTCTTTTGTCAAATCAAGGCTTTCTGAGTGGCAGTGTGTGTCTGCTGGAATACAATACAGCCACTGCCCCATAAATTTCAATATTGCACACATGCAAGATGCATGTGTGTGTTTGCCTGTTGTGGGCAGGGGCTGAGACACAGGCAACCAACCCCAGCAGTGCTGTGTGAAGATGAGTAGTCAGATGCCTGATAGTTTTCTGTTTGACAACAGGTATGAAAATAGAAATGAAAATAGACATGAGAAATCTGCAGGGATCTTTATGAAGACAGTTATCTATGGACAATTTCAAAATAAAACATTAGCTGGGGTTAAAAATTGAGAGCTTCAATTAGCTTTTTGTAGCATTTCATTTTTTTGCTTTATTCCTTGTGTGCCATGTGACCAGCTACCATTCCAACATTTTTCTTCATGTATGGGAACTAATGAAGTACTTCAGCACTTCAAGTGAAACTGTGGTATATGCTTTTTCTTCATAAACTCCCCAGTCATTTAAACAGTTGGTAGCTTCCAGCACTGCTTGCATTTTGGAGTTATGGATGATGTAAATTCAGCCTTGATGAAACACTAAGCTAACTGCTGCTCAGATGGAAAGGGGCTGCAGTAAAATATTATTTCAGTGAAACCCACACTCGGTGGAGGTTGGAGAATACATACTCTGTAATTATTTAAGTTTTGGGGGTTTTTTTGCATCAGGTTTTGTCATAGAAGAAATTAAGACTCTTAAGGACTTTTACAGCAATGTGAGCTTACCCGTGGACAGAGCAGACCTGCAGATTCTTATACTCTCAGAGGGATGTTGGTTGAGATCTATTCCTCTCAATAAGTATGCTTTCTACTTCTGCCTTCCTCAGACAAGCTACACTTTCAAATACCAGTTTGGAAATTGTAGTCATCCCAAGGGCAATCCAGGAACTGCATGAGGCCCACATAAAATTAAGAAGTTGGTGCCCCCATCCTAGATATTTAATCCAGAATAAAAAAAAAAAAAATCCCCAGGTTGATAAATAGTGCTAGACAATCTGACTTGGGCAGAAACAGAAACAGACACATGAGGGTCCCCACTGGCATCAGACCCCATGGGCAGCAGGAAAGGTGATGCTCAGTGCATGTGAGGGAAGGTCACTTGGCCATGCTGCATGAAAAAACCCTGTTAACTGCCCAGTGCAGCTCAAGCTTGCTGATTGCAAATCCAGTATATAAAATATATGTCATTACTCTATTCAGTCATCAAGACAGACCTTCTCAGAGTGTATACTTTCCTTCCATCTAGCTCATTAAATATCAGTCTTAAAAGCAAAACATACGAAGTGAGAAAGAAACAGCCAGCTCACTACTGAAATAAAAGATTAATTGAAGAGTGCCAGCTGAGTTTCACATACATGGTCAAATATTACTAATGAAAGGTTGCAAATAACTCCCTTCTTCCCTTGAAATATTCCAAATAGACTGTCTTTTGGAGAGTGAAATCCAGTAACTAGCCCAGGCTTTAAACCATGAGAACTGTAAGGAACAGACCACAGAGCAGAGACCAAAGATCAAAAAATCCCTTTAAAACAATCTTCCTTAAAGAAAAAAAAAAAGTAAAATAGTACAGTTGCAAACCCTTAATGGATGCTCAAGAGCATTGCTTCCAGCTGCCTTAAGAGCCTTGTAGAGAAATTAAAACAAAAGTACCTTTATTTCACAGTAACAACAAAAGTCAAAGAGTTTCCAGTATTGGATGGTTATTGATTGGAAGAACTTTCTACTGATTTTGTTTAAAAACTTATTAAAGCAGAATTTGCTTCCTTGATCTTACACCCATAACTGCACTTGATGACCAGAGGGGTTGAGATTTTAGGAACTGGTCACTGATTTGTACTGCTGAAGTCCATAGTTGTCACAACTCTGTTCTAGGCAGATGATAATCTACATATGAGCAATGGAAAGAAAAAAGAATGGCTGAATAATGCAGAAATTATGCAAACACAAGAGTACATGATTAGGCTGTGACATATTCTGCTTGGGAAATGTAAAGGGGGACAAGCAATTAACTGTAAGGCTCATGGATTTACTCCTTTTCTATGTGTTTTCCTTAATTTCTTCTCTCCAAATCCCTTCTTGTCTGAGTATTCCTCAGTGTCCTACTAGAGGAAAACTTACTGATTTTCCTTCTAACAGTTCTTACATGACAGCTTAATATTCCCACTGGATATTTATAGAATAATTAATAAATAACAAAAGAATTGGGAAAGGGCTTTTGGATCATCCTCTCCATCTCTCTCTGCCATAAGCACTGCAGTCAAAAAAGCAACAATAAAGCTGGCATTTTTGCAGCCTAAAACATGATTGAAAGAGAAAATTGAGATGCTTTAAAATACAAATCCTGGAAGTAACTATGGATAAACTGCCTGATGGATTCTCTCATTTCTTTGCCTTTTTTTTTTGTTCCATTTTTGTTGCTGCTTTTGTAGTTATCAAAAGCCACTTCTTTCTGACAATGATTCTTCTCATACAATATCATAGTTTAGTCTTATGTTTGCCTCTGACATTCAACATTGCAGCATGCTGTCATTTACAACCGTGGCCAAGAGCACAATGAGATTTCCAGTTCTCTTGTCTGTATTGCCCAGGCAGTGACAAGATACAATGCAAGGTAGGCACCAGAGAATTGATGAATAGCTATTGGTAATTCAAATGGGATAACAATTTTCACTCCAACCTACTGTCTTCAAGCCCTACAAAAGCTAATGCTGCATTCAGAAGGACTGTTTGAATTGTTCCTCTTCCCTGTGATTATAGTCAATTCTGTTGGTAGAGAATTAGCCTTATGCTACTCCATTAAAGCTATTCCTATTATATAAACATTTATTATTTAGCATACCTCTCCTTTCCCTGTAGCTGCAGTGCTGATATGCAGATAATACTGGTCTCATTTATTACTTTTTTGTTTGAATCCCCTTATTAATCTCCCAAGGGAAGTTTCCTAACTGAGCTCTAAGATCCTGGTCATACCAGACTTTGTAATAAATGATTAAGATTCTTCTTGTCTTTGGTAGAGTCTGCCTACCAACCTTACTGAAAGACTCCTTTGTAACTTGCTGCCAAAGGAATAGTTTCCTACTAGCACAGGTTCAGGTCTATTAGCAAAGACTGGATGTCTTGACTGTTATGTCTGTGCTTTAGATCGTGTTTGCAGGAGCTGGTGTTCTTGGCTAATGGACCTTGGCTAATGGGATTTTGTTTCAAACAAAGGCTTTTCTACATTTTACCTTTGTATCACTCAGTTTCAGTCTGGCACTTGTTTTTCATCAGCTGACTTAATCTATTTCTTAGCTTCCCGGGTAGCTTAGTAGATCCAAGTGGGATGAACAGCAAAGGAGGGGTTTCCCTGGCTAGAGCTTTCAGTCTTATGTCTGCTGTGAGCTGAGCCCTGGGCTGCCTCTGTGCCTGTGAGGCAGAGTCCCAGCAGCCCAGGCTTCACCCAGCACTGGAGCTTGCCTAGCCAGACTGAAGATGAAAAGCCACACTCAAAGGCTGGGCAACCTTGGCTTTCAACCCCAGAAGTCCAGAACACCAGTACTATCAAATTAAGCCTCATCAGAGGAGCACAGCTCAAAGGCAATTACTTCCTTAAGCACATGTTGCCCTTTCCTCTCTGTTGGACTCTGCTGTGATCCAGAGCCAATGCAGCATTTGCCTCCCCAAATTCTTCAGTCTCTGCAGAATCTGGAAGCACTGGGAGTCACTGAACTTCTATTGGTCCACTAAATCTGGAGGAGGAGGGATGAGATCCCGTGGGTTGAGCCGAGCAACAAGGCAAACATCGTAACTGTCGTGCATGAGGACATCAGTGGCCACCACGTTCCACTGGTTCTCCCACGTATCCAGCTCAAGGATCTCCTTGGTGATGACTTCATGACGAGCTGGAAAACAAAGGCAACAGCAGCAGGCATCAGGGAGCAAGTCAAACAGGATCAAAGAGGTTTGGGCGGTTGTCATTATGAACCTTCTGAAAGGGGAAATAAAAAGGTAATTTCTGTGGTACTAACTGTGCAAAAAGCACGTGAGTTGTCAACATACAGCAAATTAAATAGTGCAGATGGAAATCTCCACAGAGCATTCAGTCCTCACACTCTGGGTGCCAGGTGCAGCTGCAGAGACAAAAGCATCAAGTGCTCCATCTTTGTACAAGTATGCAGGTGGCATTTTATCCTGCAGTCAATTGTCAGATGCTCATCTTTTAGAGACAGAGTATTGCCTCTTATTCATAAGTATGCCTGCATGCAGTGTGTTCTTTTCTTTGACCTGACCAAGATGCAATTCTTAGGCTGCAGGAAGCACTCCAATACTGTGGCTTTTCTTAGTGTACAGTCTGGACATCCTGTGACTTAGGGAGAAATAAAGACAGAAAGAAACCCTAGAGATTCTAAATGCACTTTAGATGTTCTGAAATGCTGAGGAATTTGTCATGGACAGGCAGGTTAGAAGAATGCCATTAAATCACAGCCGCACTCCAGACATGAAGCTTTTTACAAAGACAAACAGAAAATGAAAGAATCGCCATGAAGCAGAGAACCAGCAATGCTATATTAAAATGCTCACAAGATCACAAACCCTTCCTTTGCTAACAACAGTCCTGAGCTCTGCAACAATTGTTACTCAGAGCCTAACTTTCCTAAAAATAAAACCATCTTTCATTTCTGCTCACTTTTTCTTTTAATCTTAAAGTTACTTTCTCACAGCAAGTAACCTTAGCCTAAACTTTCCTTACTTTGAGCTGAGGACATGCATGTGCTTTGCTGTCAGATGAGCCTCAGAAGAGATTTATTAAAAGCCAGGTCTCAGACTTCCAAGAACAGACATTTCACAGGTACCAGGATAAGAACCATCATAGCAAGAAATATTGAAGCTGTTTTATTGTCTTCAGAGATTGGTGACAGAATAAAAGAGTGAAATTCCAGAGTGAAATTCCCATTCAGGTATCCCTTATGGGAAGTTTTTTCATACAAACAAACCCCCAGCAACAGCCCTATCTCACATCTATCAGTTGCACCTCATGGTTTGGGCACTGCCCTTATGTGTAACTGACACTAAAGGATTGAGGAAAGGAAAAAGAATTAAACCAGAAGAGCACCCAGAGACACAAATTGTTTCTCATGTTGGAAACAGACCGTGTATTTCTCCAGGGGACAGCAACTCTGGGGGTTTAGTACCCCCAAGACATGGTTTAGGTGCCATGCAAAATTGGAATTGATGTTATAATGATGTAGTGTGGTGGGATTTAAAATACCCCTAAGGCTCCCCTAGAAGGAGCTTTGGGATTTGGGGAGGTCAGATGGAAACAAGACTTCTCCTCCCAGGAACTGGCTTCCTTGCTGAGTGGATACAGGACAGGTCTGTTTTCTGCAGGACCTGAACATGCACAAGAATTGTGGATGTTGCACAAGTTTTGTGGACATTTCTGCACAATTTTGTCGTGCTTATCTAAGGAAACCACTCACCAACCATTCACCATTGGCCTCTTTCATCTAGATAAAGGAGGGCAGCACAGCATTTCTACTCCAGCTTCTACAACCTGTTCTCATTTTCCCCCCCATTGTGTCACAATTTATTGTGGTATAATTTTTGTTGATCCAAAGCCATACCTCTGGGATTCTCATAGATCTCCACAAGCTTACTGTCCAGGAGCTTTGAGTAATATTTCAAAATATAGTCTCATCTGAATAGTCTTTGTTCCATTCCTTTCTGTGAAAGAAGTCATGATGGTTTGCTTATTGAACCTGGACTTTATAAGAGGATAATAATACATTAGAAGACTGCACCCATTCAAGATAGAAGACAGCAAACTGCTAAAAAAGCCATTTATATGTGAAGAGAGAAGACATGACTAAAAAAGAGCAAACAAATAACATGTGCCTGTACCAGCAAACTCCTGTATGACCCTGCAAGAGTGAAGAGTTTTTCCTGAGGCAAATACAGAAACACAAACAGACCGAAGCTGTGACACAGGAGGCTCCTGTCTCTGTGGTTTCTTAATTAGATTGTCTCTTTCATGCAATAAATTTTTATGCCTGGATTTTCTTTGGTATGGGTGATGACAAAAATGAGACAAAAAGAGGAAAAATAATCAAATGCTGGAACCAAGACATTCTGTGAGTGATTGCAACACTTCAGAAAAAATATTCATCATTAAAACATCAAAGGCAGATTCAGCAGCCCTTCCTTACAAGCCTTGCTGTGTTTTTTCCTGACCCTGGTGACTCTCAACCTTTATGTCCCTTGTTTCCCTTTTCTATGGAATATTCTAACTGGTTTTGTTCCACTCTAGAAATTCTGCTTTCCAGCACATGGATTATTAGTTAACTCTCAACCCTTGGGAGATAAAAAGAGTATTTTTCTAAAAACAAGGGAAGCAATAATTTCTCTAGTCTTATCTTGTTTAAAGGAAATTAAACAACACTTTTTAGATGAGGAAGTTCATGTGAGGCAAAGCACTGCTCAAAATAGTCATACTTCAGAAAACAACATTAACTTTTTCTATTTAGAAGAAAAATTAGTTGAAAAACTTCAATTCTCAAGCCTTATTTTAAAATTTATTTTTTCTCTTATTTTTTCTTGGTAAGAACAACAGAAAAGGTGGTGCTTTTCAAAGACAATAGCACCTTTGATTCTGGGCTGTATTGCTGGATTTGGGCTTTAATCCCAATAAACAGCTTGAAGGTACAAATAATTCCTGATTCTTCTTCATTGATTTACCTTATTTAATTGCAATTTTTAAAAGGCAATATCTTAGCAGCCAATTTTGCTCACAGGAGAATCATGTGACACCTACAAAAAGAAATTGGCTGTATTACAGAGATTACCTTCTTAAAAAGTACCCCATACAACTCTCTGTCCTCATGGCATTATTCTACCTCACCAGACAACCACCTTACCTAGTGAAAGGATTTCACTCATTTTTTTCTATGAAATGAGGCAGTGTTTTTTGCACATTCTTGTTTAACCATGAGAAGTTTTAAGAAACTTTCTTACACTGTGTTTTTCTGCACAGGATTTAAACCACTTTATATTAGAATTATTCCCATTGTACAAACCTAACCCTGATGCAGATCCTTTTCTAGCAGTAAAACAGTGATTTATTCATACTCAGGAAAGAGTAATGAATAAACCAGCAAAGGGATCATTAATCCCAGTGTAACTTAATCCCCACTAGAAACTGTGGTATGTTAAAAAGAGTCAGAACTCTTTTGGTACAGTTTTGCCTTCTTGATGTACAAGTGCAGACTGAAGGTTAACAATAAGCCTACAAATCCATCTCTTCCCAGTGACAAGACTTAAATTACACCTGAAAATGTTTAATTTATAAATGGTAAAATTGTACTTTATATATGCAAATACAGTAGTCAAAGCAAAATTAGTCTAATCTTTAAATTAAATTAACTTTTATATTCAAGTCTGCAATCAAAACAATTTCCCACAATTTCTCATATTATTTTTTTCTCAGAATGCGCAGAAAGAAAAGGAACAAAAATATTAATTTTCAGTAAGTGATTGCTTGCACTCCATATACACAATCATGTCTGTTCTTGGAAAGGTTTGTGATTCACTCCCAAATTATGGCCAGACTTCATTTTTTGCCATAAGTTTTCTCATGCCATTTGAATCAGGATTGAACATAAATCAGGATGAACGATTCTTGGAAAGATGCACAGTATGACTGCAGGCATCATAAATATTTCATCTGCTTTTTTATCAGGTTTTTTTGTTTTGCTTTTTTAAGCACATTCAAATTCTGATTTGGAGGCTGGGAAGGAAGGAACAGCTTTCTGTATGACAATAGTATTTATTATCACTTTTGGTCATTTTTTTGACCTTTCTTATTTGTAACTGAAAATTTAGGTACAATTATTAGGTTTTGAGTTGGGAGGGCTAAAGGGAAGCAGATGTAGAAGAATTAAGCAATATGCTTAGCAGGTAGAAAATCCATACTTCACCCAGGACTACTAACCATGCAGCTATTATGTTTGTAAGCCAAGATAAATAAATTCGCTCTGCTGTAGCCTGCTCATTATCCAGAGGATTGAGCTAAAAAAAAAAAATCGTTCTGAATTTCCATTCACTGGAGTTAAATCTATGGCAAGTTTGCTGGAATGTGGTTGATATTTCATTGTTTCTCCCAGAAGCCCTTTGACATCAGCTGGGAGGTTTGCTCCAGCATAGGAATGAGGAAGCAGAGTTGTGGAGGCAGTGAGAGCAGGTGCCAAGTCACCAGTCACGATGCCTCTTCATCAGTGCGGGGCAGAGATATCCAAAGTATTTTGGGACAAGTCCACCTGCCTTCTAGCAGTGACAGAGCCACACTGACACACTGTTGATGGCCAGCAGCACCTCTGCAACTTTCTCCAGAGCAGGGCCACCTTGTATGCTGGGGAAAGCCTCAGTGTCACACCTGTCCTTGAGCTCTGTGCCCTGGGACATTGTAGGACAATAGTTTGTAAGAATAGTGCAGAAGGCAGTCTTTCCCAATGAATTACAGCTGTACTGATTAATGAGGAGTAGAAACAGCCTTGCCTGCCCAATGAGGATGGTGGTTATACAAGGGTGGGCTAGTTGGTCACTGGTGCCACTTACAGTTAGTTACGGTTTGGGGTGGAGTGTGCTGGCTGTGGGGAGGTAAGGGACATGCAGTTGTGCAAGGGACAGATAAGGTAGGAAGATGTTGTGAGAGGGACAGGTTGGATTAGCTAGGCATGCAGAAGGAAGAAGGAGTCAGTGCTGTGCGGAGCTGCCTGTGAAGAAAGAAATCCACTGAGAGAAGGCATGAAAAGTTTCTAATAAAGGACTGGTGATAGTGCCAGTCCATCTTGATGTGATTACTACAGGACATCTTCATTCAGGTCAGTTGCCTGAGCTCCTCCTGATGTTGGTTCTCAGGCTGATACAACATCTTTTCCTTTCCAGTTTGAAGGTTCCTAGTATGCTCTGTATTCTTTTGCCATAAATCAATTTATATAAATGGAAAAAAAGACACCAAACCTGTAGCAGTTGAACTGCTCTCTGCTCTGCTCTTGTCATGGAAAAAAGTACCTGAATATCACAAGGTGCTTGCCGATTCAACAGCCCTTAAAATATTTACTCAGGTGTTTCTTTCACTTGTTTTCCCATTTCTTGACACCAAACAGCCACCCAGAGCTGCCTTGAAGCAGTTCAACCTCCACTGCTGATTTGTACCTATTTTCTCATTCCATTATCTCTACCAGAGAATGATTTCAAACATATGGGACTAGCCTCTGCTACTTATCTTCCTCACCACTAATAGCTGTTTTCATAATTACATGATGCAGAGTTCGGTGACCTGGGAATTCATATTTGTGTTGCAATGGGATAGAAGTGCATTTAGATCATTACTACCAGATGTCCTGGCTCCTCATTTGCAGTAGGAAAAATAATAAGTTCATCAAGTCTGTGGCCTTCAATCCCATTTGTGTGTGTGAGCTGCTCCCTAACTCCACCAGCCTGGCTAGTGAGACACAGCCAGCACCCTTGTGAGGTCAAGGACATCCATCATCTGTGCCTGTGGGCAGGAGCAGGAGAGGAAACCTGGCTTGGCTGTTTAACATGCTGGCTAGCCTTCATGATGTGAAGTACCAAGGCAGTGTATCCCACCAGACACACCCAAAGCTAGGAGGAAGGTTGGGGCTTGAATTTACCACTGTGGCAGCTTACTATTTTCCCAGCACCTGCATGGAGTAAGGTAAGATATTCATCCTCATAGACAGGTCCCCTCTCCTCCTGATCTGCTGTGCAATTCTTCAGGACCATAGTTTCATGATCCACCCATTTACTCTCAAATCAATGGATACTAAAATAAATATATATATATAGGTAAAAAGAAGGGGCTGGTCTACAGAAGGGAACTTCTAATTCATTTGCTTCAACTGTTATCCTTGGGATTGACCCAGTTGCTTAAGCTTTTAAAATCTTTTCAGATCCAGATTTTACCTGCTCTTCATGGCCAAGGCCTCTTTCAGGCACAATCTTACAAGCAGGTGATAGCAAGTCACAGGTTACAGAGGCAGTGAGTCAATGCAATATGAACTGATATGGGTAAGAACTCTTTGGCTCGGCCCATCCTGAAATCCTGTTTCTAAATGCCTTACAATAGGTTCATATATAATTTATAGATGATATAAAACATGTTTAGACTGTGTGTGCAAACAGTTTTGAACACAATAGATGTTATACATGGCTACAAGCCATGTTTCTAAACAACCTATTGACCTCTTCAGCAATTAATTAAAATGCATTAAAATAGCCATTAATCATTTATTAACCCTTTATAAACAATGAATGAACCTCAGTAAGAAGCAAGAATGAATAGCTAATACCAGGCTTCCAGAGACTGAGAAGGTCAAATTTAGATGTGAAATGAGCAGGTGCTGCTGCCCAGCAATTCCCCTGACCTGATTTGGCCTCATTCATGGCAGCACATTTCCAGCTAATGAGCAGGGTAGATGAGCAGCCCTCCCTGGGCAGGCAGCATTTGCAGAGGTCTCTCCCAGTACCAGCAGCTCGTGCTGGAGGAGAATTTGGTGAAAGGTCAAGCTATATTTTTTGGGGTGGATGTGGCTTGTGAGCTGCATAGCCATGGCAGTGCCTGCAGCCCTGAGCAGAGTCCTGTGCTGAGCCCTGAATCCCTTCCATTGGTGGGAATATTTATTCTAATGGCGACAACTGTGGGCAGGAGAACTTCAATTATTCATCTGTGCACACTAAATTTTAACGGAGGGAAACAAACAGTGCTGCAGATAAGCAGCCCGGGGTTTGAACCTTTGCTTTATTTAGCTGGGAACATGGGAAGGTGCTGGAGAACCAGGTTTTGTTCCAATCTCTCAACCCCCAAGCTTCACAAGTGCAGTATTTACTGTGCCAGACTCCTTAATATGTCTATATTTAATTCCAGTAATGTTCCATAACCACTATAATAAAAAACAAGCACTAGAATGATTCTCCATCTAAATCCCATAATGGAGGAGACTAAGGGGAACAACTTTTATGGGAGATTAGTCAAAATAAATAACTATTAAGCTAGTCCACTGTTAGGAGTGGGCAGTGTGGTGATAAAAACTCATTAGCTCAGCTGGAATATAGTAATTACTACACAGTTCTGCACTGCTGCAAGCAGAGATGCTTCTATTCTAATGCATGGATTGCAGATTATGTAAAAGAGGAAGAATAGACTAGAAAATTAATCCATGGTAAATTTTTGTTTTGGTTCTGTTTTTGTTTTAAGAATCAAGAATAACACAGGTAGTAGGATTCTGTATCACTGTCACCTATCCTGAGCAACAGTTGCAAGTATAGAATAATTTAGATTCTTCCATGTCCATTTCATAGCTATTTTTTCCCTTTTCCCCTCCTCTGGTTGTAAAAGTTAGAAAATTAGAAAAATTAATTCCTACTTGATACCAGTAATTAAATAACAAAACTGGATTAAGCAGTTCTGGTCCCACATGAGACTAAACACATTACAGAAATTTTCAACATATGTGGTTAGGGAAGCAGAATTCACCTCCTCTGCAATAAGCTACATACGAGGGAGATGGCAAAACTGCCAGTTCAGAGACAGACAGCTCCACAACAAGCCCCATTACCTGATGAAATTGTAAGACCTTTTAGAGGATATGTGCTGCTAAGAACAGATCTATTAAACATTTCATAATTTGCATTGAGGTTGTTGTACATGTGCTTTGCACATCAGCTGATGTCACAGGGGTGACAGTATCACAGTAAAGGTGGCATTTTAATTAATATCATAGAATCATTTAGGTCGGAAAAGGCCTCTAAGATCACCATTAACCCAGCACTGCCAAGCCACCACTAACTCATGTCCCTCAGTGCCACAACTGCATGGCTTTTAAACACCTCCAGGGATGGTGATTCTATCACTGCACTGGGCAGCCCATTCCAGTGCTTGACAGTGCCTTTAGTGAAGGCACTGTCAAATTTATGAAACAGCTAGCTGGACCAACATCTATAGCCTGAAACTAAAGCTACAATCCCCAGCCACCAGATACAGGCTACAAGTGACAGTGATAGCAGAAGACATGGTCCCAGCAAGCAGACACAGACCCTTTCTTTCATTGCTTTCACCAGAAAAACATTTATAATGCTCAGAATCAGTCAAAAATAAAGGGAACCTGATCTGGCAGGCATTTTATAAGGGTAATCCTGCATACCTGGAGAGCTGCTCCCCCCTCCATCAGGGAGCCACGCTAATGAGGCTGCTTCTGCTGGGCACAGGCTGATGTCAGTAGCTGTCAGCCTGTGCAGGTTGACAGGCTTTTGTTCAATGAAAAGAAAATAAAACATGTCAACAAGAATACTGTACAGTCAGGCTGCTCAGACTGGTGTAAAATCCACAGTTACAGCAGGAAATGTGGTATTTTAGCAGAAATCTGGCTGTCTGTTGCACACTGAGCCCCACTGAGTATTCATAATAGGGGTAATGTTTTCACTCTGTGCTGAACTACAATGGAAAAAAAATTTAAAACATGTCTGATTATCTTGATGAATGCTACAACAGTGCTGGAAAACAAAACATTTGTGACACAAGGCTTCTTGAGTTGGAGCTGAGACAAGCGGGTTAATGGCTCCTGTTTGCCATAGTAGTTTTAGTAGAAAATGAACTAATTTGTATAAAAAACTGGCCAACAGATGAAGTTTTGCTAGTCTTGCTAAGGAGGAAACAGATTCAAAACAAGAAGTGGGTTTTTTGGGTACTTTTGGCTGTAAAAACATCCAACGTTCATCAGCTAGTGATAACAATACAGAGGTCTCTCAGGTGTTTGCACCATCAAACCACAGACACCAAATTCTTGATGTGTTTGCCTTAGGTAAGCCAGCTCAGAGTCCCTCACATCCTGATTTAAACATGAAGCTTTAAGGGAAGGAGAGCTCCTCAGGGTTCTGAATTTCATTCTGCTCCTTCAGAGCAGATATAAAGCACCAAGGATCTGAATCTCCCTCTGAAGTGTCTGTGGTTCTCCATCTGCTGCAGGGAGCGTGGGGTTACCAAGGTCTCAGTGTAGGCACTGCAGAGAAGTGTCTAAGCTTCAGCTGAATTAATCCCCTTTCCTCTTCCATGGCCAGCTTTGAACAAGCTTCCAGCTTGAGCAAGCCTCAGCAGGGGAAGCCTTACAAGCTTTACCAACATATCTCAACATTGAAAAATATTCTTTGCAGTTCAGAGGAAGCTTGAACACACTTTGGAGTTCGCTCATCTTTTAGGAGGACTCCTATTGCTGCTGTCAGCTGGCCAAGCTGACTTCCCTCTTGAGTAGCTGCAGTTTTTCTTCCTTTTCTCCCAGGGATGATGTTAGGGCTGCACTATTTGTCCTCCCTTCAGGCACACAAGGACTTGTGACAGGCAATACATATGGAATGGGAATCCTGCCATCACAAAACTTCAATTGTCACACGGGACTCAGAAAAGATGGTAGCTGAGCAGTACTCATCCTTTCTTCCAAATTTAGGGCCCTTTAAGCAGTTAACAGCTGCTTTTCAGCTTTGGCTACAGCTTCTCTGGGCTCTAACGATCCACTTAGGTTTATAGGCATGCAGGAGGGCATATAGAGCATGACAAATACCAGTAAAAAATTAACATGCAACGTCTTTACTAGGTCAGCTTCCTGCTGGATCAAGAGTAGGTTTAAGCAAATGCAAAGGCAAGTGAAGGCTGAAGAGATTGGGACAGATCGATATTATACAAAGGGTTAGTTTCAGCCCCATAGGCTAAGACTTTCATTGCAACAGTGATTTTGGCTTATTTTCCTTTTTTTTCCTCTGTTCTGCTTATTCTTGAATGATCACAGCAGCCCTTTGGCGTTCAGCAGGCAGAAAACCCAAAGACTACAGCTGTGCTTCCAGCTTGTTCCAAGAACTCCAATTGGATGAAAATAAATCACAACGTTTTGTAAAATTAGAATATCCTCTTTTGGTCATGTCCCTCACAAAAACCAAAGTGACAAGCCAAGAAGCCCAAAGACCAAAACCAAACAAACACATTCTAAAATAATACTATCTTCTACTAAAGGAGCAGCAGCACATGCTGTTCTGTACCTTGAAGCTGCTGAGCAGCTGTAATTGTGAAAGTGCAAGTCAAGTCACCCTCTCCAAGCTCTCATATGACAGTAATAACCCTCTCACTCCAAAGTCTACATCAGGCAAGAGCCCTTTGCAGCATGCAGGGAACATGTGGCCAGGGAGAGAGGCCAGCCCAGTGACATCTTCATGTTCAGCTTACGGCCTCTGCCCGTCCCTGTCTTGATGCTGGTAGCTAGAGCTGTTATTGTTGTGACCATTTAGAAAGTCCTTTTCCTATAGTAACTTCAAAGTCACGTTAAGAAGCCATTTAAGGCACAGGTTCCCCTCAAGTCTTAAACTATGTGGTTACATTTGATTTGACAGTGAGACTCTTATTTTGGCTGCCTTGTTAATAGACACCATAGCAATGTCTAACAGCACAACTATATCCTACTTCTATTCTGGTGTACAGAATGCACATGTAGGGGGTCAGAATTCAGGTTGCACAGGTAACTGCAAAACTGGCATTTTCTAACTTTGACTTCTTGTTTTCCAATCTAAATAACACTATTAGTGCAGAGGAGTTCTATACATAATTATATAGATTGCAATAGTAGAGGGAGGAATCAGGACCCCATTGAGCTGGCATTATAGAAATTTACAAAAGATGGCCTTCTTGAAATCCACAGGAGGACTTTCAACCTCTTCCAGAACAACTACTCTTTATACGTGACTCAGTGACAGAATGTGGTGGTATTGTACAGAAAGTGTTTTTATGGCTCTAGTCAGAAAATCTCATATTAATCCGTTAGTCATCTGGAACAAAATTGCTTCATTTTTCAGTGCTAATAATCACAGAGTCATCAAATTGTTAAGGGTGGAAAACACTTTTAAGATCATCCAGTCCAACCATTAACCCAGCACTGTCAAGCCCACCACTAAACCCTGTACCCGAGTTCTTCATCTACACATCTTTTATATCCCTCCAGGGATGGTGACTCAACCACTTCCCATGATTAGCCTTTTGAAATTTTTACCCACTAACTTTAGGCTCTTTCATAATGTTGCTGAGAAAAAGACAACTAGAATGGCACAAGGTCTGCTATGGAAACACAGTGATTTGTCATAAGCATAATTTCTCTGACATCACAGAGATGACATGAGAACAGGCCTGCTAGGAAGCTGCCAAACAATCGTTTTCAGGAAGCAGTTTCTTCAAACAGTACCAAATGAAAGCAGAAGGCAAGTTGTGAGCTAGGTGATGAAAATCATCATTCTAAAATAACAGCAGCTTTAAGTTTAGAGGTCGTTATACAAATAAAAGTGTAATGAGAATGACATATCTCCCTGTGATACCATGTGACCGTTCCTGGTCAACACAAGGCTGACATGACATTAGCACTGGAAAACTGTTATTGCTATCTGTGCAATTGCTTTCTCCTAGAAAGGAATTTGGGGTGGCAGCTGTATGTAGCAGAATAGTTTGTGTGCTTGTTTAGCAATCTTTTGCATTTATAATGAAAAAAAAATAGGTTATATACACTGGAGATCTAGATAAAGCTAAGCAAAGTTGGAAGGAAGAAGACTTAAAAGAAGAAAGGTGCCCATGGGGCTAGGATTATTTAAAATCACCAGATCTGGAACTTCAGTCTCTTTGTATCTCAGTTCCCTACCCAGGGTACTCATTAAGTACACAAGCTTTTTCAACATTGATTACAAAAATCATGTTAGTAAGTAGCGGAGTGAGATAACATGGCTAAGGACTGATGGACAGAGCCTTAATCTTCAATAAATATGCCCAAGTTCTCTAATGTCCATAAAACATTCTGCTCCTCATATCTGTGACTACTAATGTAAATCCTGAATAATTCTGCTGAGATTATAGATTTGGACAGGTTTAGTGCAGATCAGAAACATCCTTAAATTTTTGTGTTTTGTTAAGGAAAAAAGCAAAAGTCAAACAGAACCCAATTCATATTGACATTAGGAGCTGGCAGTCCAAAGGGCAGAGTCAGGTCTGTAGCACCAGGGCATGCCAGTGCCACCTGATAGGGCTGATCTCTCATCAGGTCTGTGTCCAGTGAAACTGATTTTAACTACACAGAGGGTGTTGGACTCATTTTAGTACCTGCTCCGTGAAATCCTCCACAGAGGTACAGCTTCCCTTCCACAGAGCCTGCGCTGGTAGAGTTTGTCCGTAAGGAGAGGAGGGGAGAAGGCATAGGAGGTCCATCCCTCCAAAAGTCTCCATCAGGGTTATAAATCTCCACTGCATCAAGGCATTTCCGTGTCTGTCCTCTGTCATAACCAAGGCACCCAATTCCTCCTGCAAAAGATACATAGGTAAAATGTAGCAGTCCCACGTTCTGCTGTAAAATGCATTGCTGGTTCCATTTTCTGTTTACATCTTCTCATCTCCCACTCTTTCCTCTTTGCAGCTTCAGAAGTTTGTGAGAACACAAAGCAGAAGCTACAGCACGTTATCCACAGACACCAAAGCAAGATTCTTTCTGAAGTCTCGTATCAAAGGAAGGACAAGCAGAATGTCTTCAAAACACAAAGGTATTTTGTTTTGTTTTCTTCCCATATGGTAGAAATTGTCATAATTATTTGTTCTATTTGCTGGACAAATTTCAATGGATCAAAACCGATTTTTTCAAATACCGTTGGTGGATTTGACCCTCACACATTACCAACAATTATTTGCATTTGTTGGATAGTTTTCTTCAATAAAAGAAAAATATTATACCTATCTCTTACAGCAAATTACACCCCTTTCTTAAGGGAAATAAAATTCCAGGTACAAACCCATCCAACACACAGGAGTGCCAGCAGAGTTATTAGCAACAAGCCCTGCTGTTGAGCAGGTAATTAGGGTGTTTGAAGTCAGTATGCAGGATTGAAACAGATCCCAGTTTCCTTTTGCTAGACAGGCTGCAGATGTACCTGAGATCCCTATGCACACGGGAAACACTGTACCCTGATAGCACTTTGCAAACTCTGCTTTTCCAAATCCCTTCCAGTGATCAAATCCACATTTTGAATTTACAGCCTTTGATTCTCTGAATTGTTGCGCAGGTCTTCCATCTGTGCCAATGGACACAATACTCTGTAATGAGCACTGATGGCGTTCTTTTGTGCATGTGTGTGTTTGTGACTACTTTTAAACATAAAATGACTGCAATAGGCAAGCCATTTCCACATGAAGGCTGGCATTCCAGATACACGTGTAGGGCTGCTCAATTGTGCACATCCAAAATGCATTGTAAGCATGTAATTATGCTCTTGCATATGCAAAGGAAAAGGACTGCAAGTGCAACCTGTGCTGGTTCAGCTGCTTTTAAAATATATTGCCCCTAGTGCTGTTAAGCTGCTCTGTCAGAGAAATGAGCCTCTAGTTCTCCAAGTTTTACTTCCATGTGATTTTCCATCTACCTCTTAAAATGGACTGTATTATTTCTTAAATCTTTTGTTCATTCTCCAGAAGTGTTTGCAAGAGGAAGCTCCCTATAAATGGGGACTGCAACGCTCCAAATTTGCTAGCACTGTATTCCTGATCTGTATTTTAGAGTCAGGCAAAAATAAAATCAGTTAAACCTGCATCAGAGCAGCAAAATGAGAATAAAATTCAGTGTCCATTAACATCAGCAGGAAGTTTTCCTCTGGCTGAAATTAACAGTATTTTATAATATTTGAAATTGAAAACATTCACCGAGTTTGGTTTTCATCTCCTTTTCCAGCACAGCGAATCTTTACTTGCCTCAGAACCCACTGCAAGGTCCTTGCAGTTTGTCCTAGATCCCCTTAGTGTGTGCTTACACGGGGCTGGCATCTCAATGTGTTCAGTATTAACACCCTCAATTAAAGCAGCATTTGCTCCCATGGGCTCCTCCTCTGAGGCTTGATTCACCTAAGAGAGCTGAGGTAGAGATTAACTGTGGTCATGGAATTTTGCAAATAATTTTCATGTCAAAAAAGGAAACATCACCCTGCTACGCCTTTTTTATGGTGGAGTCTCACTGAGCTATTCCTTGGGGTATCTCAGAATTCACACATTTACTTATTGTATTGTTCTTCACGCCAGAAGCATTATCCTCCTGTGCAGTCTTTTCCGCTACTCCTTAATGCCTCATTAAAGAGATGCCACTCTTAGGACAGGACAATATTGTCCTAAATTTATCAAGAAAAATTTTAAGAGTTCATCAAGTTCTTTAACTGGTAAGGCTATTTAATTGATTGCTTAGCTCATTTGGTTTCTGATTGTACAGCTTCCATTGTCAGATTCATGGACTACAGCATTCAAGACAATCTGCCACCAGTTTATGTACAGTCCATGGACTGCAGTGTAACACAGAGAGAGATTCTCAAGGCAGTTTTAACTGGGAACCAATAATATTAAAACTCCCCACAAACTAAATTGACCCTTTCAAAAAACAGCTTTGTGGTGCCAATGATATTTGGCTGCTGGTTGTCAAGCTCAGTATTTTTAATTTAGCCCAGTTGTTGCTGTATCCCACTGAAGAATATGCACTCACCCCAAAGAAGTCTTCATGTGAAAAATGAAAGAGGTTCTTGTTCAATCAGAGGAATAAATGGTATCAGTTAGGGAATGCATGCAGCATGTCAAAAACTAATAACTTTGCTGATTGCCTTATTATTTCAAGCAGGGAGGGGGAGGTGAACAAAATGGCCCTGAACTTTCCTAGAAGCATAATAGCTGTTTATTTCTTACTATGTTTGTATTGTCGTTTTCTAAATAGAGTAACTGTGGGGCAAGGTAACTTCAGAAACACAAAAAATAATCAGGTACAAAACTGGCAAAGAAGTCAGTGACTTTTTGCAAAAAAACTTCACCACCATTACCTGTTAATGAAGACATTCAGCTGCCAGTCCAGGGGAATCCACCACCAAATATTTTTCCTGTACAGCTATTAGAAAAGTAGTTTTCCAGGATTTATTGGTGCATCTTTTCAAAAATTTCAGAGTTCTTACATGTTTTCAAGCATTTATCAAACCTTCATGGAGTGATTTAAGCAACTTATATTTAACCTCTTTTAATTCTGTCTTTATGAGAGACAGTCCTGATGATACAAAATATCTCCATTTTATTTAAACCCTGCACAGCTATTTCAGCTAAATCTAATTTCATATTCAATTTACAATAGCAAAACTAAGTTCTCAGCAAATAGAAAGGAAGAAGGAAATATCAGAGGGGAGTAAAATTTAATTTTCAAGCTTAGAAGAAGAGCATTCTGGAAAACAAGAAATTAATTTCAACCTCCTCTCTTAAAGCAATGTTAACACTGAAAGGTTGCTAACAAAGGATCTGAGAATATCAGACTCTGAACGCTTTTTTTCTGTGTTCCCAGATGCAGTAGTTGAGAGCTACTCCTATGAGAAAGTATTTTTTCCTCTATGAAAATGGATGTCTCAGGACTCTGTCCAAAGAACTGAATGCAAAAATCAACAACAAAAAAATCTCAAATTTAAATCAATTCACATCTACAACCAATTGGAGGAATCTCACATTAACCAGGCTATTCATCATCTACAATGTATACACCATGCGAGATTTCAAATTGGCAAAAAAAACCCCCTTGCTGTATCAGACAACTCTGGCTACTTTCTGCTCCATCACTCAAGAATCCAGATCATCTGTCTCACTGGCTTCTTCATTCATTTTTATGAAACCATCAGGAATGCAAGTGGAGACATAGGGAACTATAGTTAAGACCACAAAGATTGTCTTTATCTCAGGTTCTCTGGATAGAGCAGCTGAAAAACTGAGCTCATGCTCTGCTCCTACAGGAGCCTCTACATAAAATGGGGGTGACATTTAGGGAGCTGAGGCAGGGTGCAGAAGAGGGCTTAGGGGTTTAGGTAATTTGAGAGACACTATTGTGCCAAGTGATCCATCAGGAGTGCATGGTGTACTTGAGACTGTGCCTTAAACCACCCCAAACTATAGCTGGGTCAGTAAAACACACCTGGTCACAGCCTCCTGAGTCCCTGCAGGTGTGCCAAGGGCAGCAATGCCTATTTCCATGCCCATGATGTGGGGAGAGTCCTTTGTTAAGCCACACTCATGAGGAGAGCAGGTGAATTCAACTCCACCTGGTTCAGTTCTCTGCCTAAAACTCAGTGTCCTGTCCTTTGTGCAGGGAAGATGAATTTCTCACTGGGAGTTTTAAACATTTCTGTCACTATCATATTGATTATATGAGAAGATTAAATCCCAGAATTCAGGCTTCCCATCGCTTGCAAATACACCCTTTCAACTCTTTAGGCTTTTTACAATTGCACTTTTCCTAGGAGATATTTCAGATGCCACTGAAGGACTGAGAAAAAGCCAGTGAAGCCACCTTTGTGTTCCCCAACCCATTAATGCTTGAGAGCTTTCCAGATCACACTTGAATTAGTCTGCAATTAAACATATTTTCAAGGGCACTCTATAAGCAGTGGTACTAATGGACTTTAAATCTAACATAAAGCTTCCTTAGTAAAATAAATATATAAATAAAATCCATGATCTTTATTAAGAAGTCAGGATAAAGAAGACAAGTCTTTGATGCAAGCAGGCAAAGCAGAGCAGTTGATGTGATTAGCACATTCTCAGCATTTCAATGAGACACAGTTCTGTGCCATGCTCTAGGCACAGCACCCAGCTTGGGCTGGGGTCAGCTGCCTCTCCCTTACCCCATGCTCATTGGAGAAGACCAAATGCAATTTAGAGACACATCAGCCTCAATAACAGCACAGCCTTCCAGCACTTGGGGAGGAAGGTCTATAAATGGTGGTGAAGTGGTAAAGGATCACTGTCAATAATTAGTTCAGCAGGTGCAAGGGCAATAGCTGCTTTAAATACCTCTGAATATTTCTATAGGAGTGAGCCTGACATGCAGCTGAGTTACAAGAAATAGGGAACATTCCAGCACCCACTGACTTCACCCATGTCACTAGTACAAAGTGGGCACTGGCACAGAGCAATTGCATTTCTAAATCTCACCCACACCGAGCTCTTATGGAATTAAATTGGCCAAGCAGCCAAGTCCAACACTGACAATTTCTTTTCCTCCAGGAAAACCTCACAGGCATAAGTCTAGATTGCTCATTGCATAGACAGGATGGTTGAACATAATAACACCTACAAGGTAGCTGGGGGTCCACAGAGGACAGTGCTCCATTGAGACTGACTACCAGATTCACACCACATAATTTGGTTCCCCCACCAACAGACATCTGAAATTAGACATGCACTACTGTCTGTCAGACAGGGCAGTGCATCAGGGAACAGCAAGAGCAGAGCTGCTTCCAAAGGAAAGTTGAGCCAGGTGATGCACCATGAAGGCACAGCTCCACAGAGCCAGGGATGGGCAATTGCAGGAGGCCCCACCAGCAGGTGTTGGGCAAAGGTACAGAAGGAATTGACTCCTCAGGCTGGTGTTTAACCGATGTTCCCAGACCTATGGGCAAAAGAGGTGGGTGGAGGTCCCAAGTGATGCTGCTCAGGATGATCAAGACTTGTTAGTGCCCTCAGGGTACTGACAGTGTTACTCTTTGTCCTACAGACACAGATCACAACACCAAGCAACATGTGCTCTTAGTAGTGCCTCTTTGAATTTTTATCAAAGGAACTTGGGAAATGAGGAAAAAATAAAAAGATAAAAGAGTAACTCTTCAACAAGCAAATGAAATTCAAGATCTGTCTCCTGTAAAGTAATTCATTATTAAATTGATCTCTGGAATGCACAATGGATTTAATAGCGCTAATCTCTTATGTAACATTCCCCTTCATTACCAGCACTCAAACTGAGTCTCAGCAGTTCCATTTCTCTCATTCTCTGCTAAGCATAGCTGGTGTCTCAGAGAAATGAGGGAGCCATAAACCAGCCCTGGCAGGCACTTGCAAAGATGAAACCAAGGAGCGCTGTCATGTTTGCTAACCCAGAGCACAGCAGATGAGGTAATGCAGCTTGTAGAAGATATGAGGGCATAAGATTGATTAGAAGCAGGGCTGAAAAATTAGATTCTTGTCTTCCTAAGCATGGTCAATGTTTCAGATTCAGCTCCTTCTTTTCTCATAATATCTCTTTTCTCACTTCCTTTGAAAATACTTAAGTGTGTACAAAGCAGTTTCAATCTCATCTATCAGACCAATTTATCTGCCTATTTTTTTTCCTCCCTGCACATGGACACTTTGGAGGCTGTTGCACAGGTATAAAAGCTCAGAATCAGACCCATAAGCTGCCACTTGTCAGAATTCCAAAGCGTCTTTATAAATAGGCATGTTTATTTTAAAAGGAAATGTTATTCAAATGCACAGTTAATACTCTAGCATGAAAGCTAAAATGTCTCCTTCCAGCTCCTCCTACACATACTTTCTTTTCCAGAGAGACCCCAAAGTACATATTCAAATAAGTATTCCATGATCAAGACATTCAGTATTTAATTGAACCTCATTTAACTGTTTAAAACTTTAAAAAGAAGCTTTCAGCAAGAACCTGGCGGGGGAAAAAAACATCAAGTTGTAAGAGGTAGGATGCCAGTCTGAGGAGGATAAACAAAAATTCTTTTGTTCCTAAATCTTCCCTAATAGGATTTCTCATTTAAGTCCTTCAGTACATTATTATTTATAAAGCAGGAATTATACAGCATAAAAGCAACACATGGTTAAAGCTGTCATAGTGTTATAACTTTTTTTTACCAGTGACCTGTATTTCAGAGACACTGGCTCTACTGTGAGTGTGTTTTAACATAAGTAATGAATATGGCATTCAAATGGATTCATTTGGATGAATTTTCCTAATTTTTGTGTTGGCTGTGATAAGTTTTCAGAGAAGTAGCTGGAAAGGATATTTTTTTAAGTGAGAGATTAAAATGCATGACCTTAAATAGAGCCCTCCCATCTGGTTTTCTTCCAAATGTGTCTCAATTGCCTCTGTCATTAAGAACACAATACTGCTCTTTCTTGGGCTTTCCAACGAATATAGTTATGTTCCTGGGAAAATATGGAGAGAAAGAACTGAGACCAGTGAAAAGAGATGAATAGGAGAAAGGATTTTGAGCCTTAGGAATTGCTGTTCATTTACTTATGAGGATTATGTATGGTGTATAAATAGCATGAGATTCTCTAGGAACATTACACAACAGACAATTATGTTGCAGGATTGCTGATTAAGACACACGGTACAGGTTTTTGAACAATGCTATTACTCAGACCAAAACCTGATCTATTTCTCATTTTCCTTCCATCAGTGTGACTCTAGAATAATTCCATTTAAGTCATTAGGGTTTTACATGCTGGAGCTGGCAATTAGTCTGGGAAGGTTTTTGGACAGTGACTGCATACTCTGTGCTGTGCCAATAGGACTTTTCAGAAATTAACACTTCAAAGGCTAAGCATCAGATTCTGATCTGCTGAGAATAAAATGATCTTGACACAACACAACTGCCATCAGCAGACTACTTATTACAGACTTACACCTACATGGACGAGAACAAAAATTAGACTTGTCTATCAAAGAGTCTGCTACTTTACCTAATTCAAAGCTAGTATTGCATCAATTCTTTCTGCTTCATATTTATGATAGAAATTGAATTTATACATCACAGACATTAGAGAGGATCAACTTTCTCTGCAATGATTTTTCATCTATGCTCAAGAGTTCCCCAGTGTGCTGACACCTGTGTAAGAGATCTTGCTGCAAAGAGCTGACAACCTTACTTCATTTAAGGACTTTGTTTTCAAAACTTGCTTGAAAGAAATCTTATCTCTCTGCATCACCAATGTGCCCAACTAGAACTATCTCTTTATTTCACATTTTTATTCCTGGGAAGCAGGGTGTGGTCCTCCAGGCATACAGAAGACACCTTGCAAGTTCCTGTTTCCACCTTGCCTCCCATCCTTTCCTTCCTCTGCCTCCAGCAGCCCCCAGTGGATCTTCTTAGCTGGCTGCAGACTGCAGGATGTTAATGGAGATGATGCACCCCAAAAGGAACAGGAATGGTTGGAGAAGTGGGGGATATCTGTGGGAATCCAAGAAGTGCCATTCCATGCTTCTGAATGGCCTCTTCACTGAGTGTCCCCTGACTGGTGCTGCACAGGAGCCTGTTAGATGTCCAAGTTCTGTGCACACACACTTCACCAAGGGAAATTAGAATTGGGGAGAGTATCAATAGCAGTAGCAGAGACTCAACAAAAGTCTCTCTCTAATTTATAGCACAGAAGCTTAGTCATTATGGCTGAGCTGTCTCTGAGGCCACTACATGAGAACAACCCATGAGCTATGATCCTCTTCACAATGTGTCTTTTTGCACAAATCACCCTTGACAGCATCTTTCTAGACTCCCAGAGTGCCTGACACTTCTTATGAAGCAGGGTGATGTCCAAGGGATCCACAGCTTTGGGAGCCTGCAGTGGTTTTACTGCCCTCATGACAGTTGCTATTCTTTGCTCTGTCACTATCAACCTCTATTCTTTCCGTTCCCATTCTCTCCAGAACATTATGATCAAGTGCATCAGCCAGATTAGGAACACTTTCAACTGCTTCCCTCTCAATGCCATGAATTGCCTGCTCCCCTGGCCAGGGTTACCATCACAATTGTGTCCAAAGGGGAACTGGACCCACCTCACAGCCCAGCAGCCTGAGAACTCACAAGGTAACAAGAACCTGTCACCACAGGTAAACTGTGGAGTGTGGTTTTTCTGTTTGAGGTTTAATTACAGGTGGCGAGTGTGAGTTTACAGCTGGAGATGAGGCTGTGTGTGGTGTCTGCAGAGTAAGATGCCAGTATCTTTATCACTCTTTCCAGCCAGTTCATTTGGAAATTGCTTCATCACTTTGAGAGGTCTTGGAAAATACTTTAATTTCTCCACAGAATTTTCAGACTGTGATTAGCAAAATGCTTCTGAAGGTCCATGAGACCATGAACTTTCCTCAATGCCATTTAAACAGGCATTTTTTGGACTTCAGGCTGTGTTTGTGTTCAATCTATACGTTTCATTGCTGTAGTCACTCATGTATGCTCCTTGCTCTGTGAGATTTTGAGGGAAGAAAATGGATGCAGTTTTCCCCATTAGCCACTCCTTTTCCTTGTGCCAGTGTCAGGCTTGCTGTGAAGAAGACTGACAATTTGTTTTATCACATGCATCCCAAGGTGGCTGCTTTTTTTTGCTCCCTGACTCCCTGTGTCATCACAGCCTTCAAGGTCTTGATCTCAGAGCACTCCTTACTGAAACACATGAATGCTGCTGTTCTCTTCCCAGCTATTCCAGCTGCTTCTGCCTCCCCATTAGAGCATCAGTGTCAGTATAAGTAATTACATGTATTTAATCTTTTACAGAGCACGAAGTCTCCATGTTTTCAAAGCACCTTTGAACCTGGGTGGCCAACACTCTCATTATTTAACAGCACACTGACATTCTCTATCACTAAGCTTTGACAATAATGACACAACTTTCTGTTTGCAAAACTCACTTTTCCATATGGGCTTGTTTCACCCTTCCTCCTTATTGTGCCTGTGGGCCTCTCTCAAACCACTTAAGAGAAATAAGTTTCTCTAAAAGAAGACAAACACAGCATTAAAGCCACTTTCCTCTTCTGCTTCAAAGACACCTTCCCTGCATATCCCCCTGCAAAGCAGTTTCTGTATTATGAGCCAGGAACAAACTCTGATTTATCCCTGGTATGTAACAACCCAGACAAAGCCAGAACACCCTGAGACAGGAGGTGTAATAAGCTGATAAGACTGTATTTTTTGTGTTCACTTTGATAAGCTTGTATGCAGGAATAGTTTGAAGCAGAGGTGTTTGAAATGTCCTGAGATCCTGATAGAATTGCTGCTTTCTTCATGTCTAAAGCTGTCCATGAGACCACAGGTGAATGGAAGGGCATGAATCACTCACAGCCCACCTGCAGATTGACTGGATGAACTTTTTTCCCCACTTCTCCAAGAACTTCCCAGTCATATATCTATCTACAATAAGATTTTAGGACCAAAAATTTGGGGTAAGGTTGGAGATTATTGAACTCATTTGCACAAATTGTAAAACTTTTGGTCAAAGTACTGTTTTGAAACAAAAAACCTGAAAGGATTCAATCAAAAATTGACAAAAGGAAATATTTAGATTTTTTTTAAAAATATACTGTCTTGAGGTAGGTGGAAGAGAAGAATTCACTGAGTTTTACCAGGAGACACTCATGATGTTGGTTTTGGGAAACCAAATTTTCTTTATCCTTATGCCTTTCCTTCATGATGCTGCATATATTCCTTAGCATTTCACTGCTCACCTGTGAAATGCTGCTTCAAGGCTTCTCTACTCACCTTCTAAAAGTCATTATTATTTATGCCACACACTGATACCCCAAAGAAAAGTATCTTAACAAGTGAAGTATCTTTGTTGCACAAATCCAGGACACTCCACATTCACATAAATTAATCTACATAAATTACAGAAGGAAGAAATAATGTGGGGAACAAATAACTTTAGAAAAATACTCTCCATTTAGTACGAGGTACTTTGTCTACAGTATGTAACAAAGGGTGAGATATTTCACTTCACAAAGGCAAATTGCTGGAAAAGAAGAAAAAGTCATGGTGCTATCTGTTAAAAATCAGTTTCCCCTTACCCAAGACATAAATCTCCCCGTTGACCACGGCTGTGCTGAAGCGGTACTTGGAGAACTTCATTGGAGCTCTCTCTGTCCATTTGTCTTGGCCTGGGTCGTACCGAAACGTTCTGTTACTTAATCGATCCGGCTCCTCGTCAGGCAGATCCATCTGTATGAAATATGACAGCCAGATAATAATACAACATTTGGAGCCCTCCACACATGCCTGCAGGCAATTAATCACAGCAGACAGCTCGGCAGATAAATAGCATAAACACATCAATTACAGCTGCAGGGGATTGTACTCCCCAGGGTATAACAGCACCCATGGCTGGTGGCTGGGAGTCTGCTGTAGAAGGCAGAGCAATAAGTGGGTGTCTATATCCTGCAGCAATAGAGCCAAGGATTTGGGTACCAACAATACATTCAGGGTTAGGGTTAACCTTCTTCCCAGCTCTGGAAGAGCATACCCCCTTCCACAAGGCTGCTCTACAGTCCTAGTAATAATGGGGGAAAACAAGTCTGTCTTTTTTTTCCTGCTAAATGTTGAAATCTCTTTCTACTATTACTCAAACTGTACCATGAGTCTCAGTCAGGTATTTTGCTGACCTTTCTCAGTCCCATATATACATACATACATACATATATATATTTATATATATATATGTGTGTGTGTGTATTTGTATATATTCATATGTCTTATCCTAATAAACATTTGCATGTTTATTTAGTCAGCCTAACCACTGTAATGTTGTTGTTCAACAGCTGTAACTTCAATAGTTTTCATAATAAGCTCCTAACCCCCTCGCTATATCTTTGCTGCCATAACACTTTTTATATTCACTCCTACTCCTCTTGTTCTCTCTAATTTTCTTCCCCCTTCTCTGCCTATCTTATACAATGCAGTGAATTCAGATGCTGTTTTCTGGGTACGACACCCTTGAATGTTAGCAGTGGGATGTGGAGGGAGGATTCTGAAATATTTTGGGATTAAAGTTTTCACATAGAGAGAGTGAGAAGGAGAGAAATACTTTGCTTGCTTGTGATGGTGTTACATGTGTCCTTGTTTTCTTGTTATTTTTCTTTCCCAAAAGATCTTTCCAACACTAATGTCATGGACAAGATAGTAGGAGGCAAACTAGAGAGTAAATATAAAGCCCCTTGGTTATTCCCTGTAAGTGCCCGGGGCATGTTCTTTCTCTGTGGTAAGTGTGAAGCACTAATTTATTCACTGAAAGAGGGGTATTTGAAAGCTGTGTATTTTCAGCACAGACTAAACATGTACTTAGGAGAAGACACCACTTGACATGCTGTAAATTCACATCCAACCTCATTTTTGTGGTAACATTCTCCTTGGAGTGCACCCTGTTCTCTCTGTGTACAGAAAACATAACTTCCAGCAGCCCTTCTCTGTGTCTCAGGGGTCTGAAATCTTCCTCTCAGCCTCACCAAACACTTTCTTCCGTTTTAGCAGCCCCCAGTTACCAAGGCTGGAGTCACTTTGGATTTTAATTGTGCTGGCATCAGGGGCCAGACCAATGCTGAGCAGAGCAGCACTGCTGTGGGCGAGTCCTTGCCCTCCTAAGCTGTCATTTTATGTCCTGGCTTGACTTTGTCTTGTCTTATTTCAATTACAAAGCCTGGGTGGGAAGGGTATTTATCTCTGTCCTGTAATGGACACATGCATTTAGGGCACTCTGTCAGTGCTGTTGTTAGTGTTTGTTCAGGACTGACAGAACATTCAGTGCTGCTCCAGCACACGGACAGCCCCTGGCTTGGCCAGCTCATTTGCTTTCCCAGTGCAGCTGTGGTAACCCCACATATACAATCACTGCATCTGACAAGGGGAAGATAGATGGTACCAGAGGAATTCAGCACTCTGTAGGGCTGGTCTTAGAGCACTTTTTTGAGCACTTTAGCTAATTTATTCCAGTCTGTGCAGGTATGCCATAATCTTACAAAGCTGTGGGTTTTGATCAATTGCTGTTAATCTGCTCATCTCAAACTTATTTCTATATAAACTCAGACACCCATGCATTATTACTGATAGTACTTGTAGGCAGATATCCAGTTTAGGTGGGTTTTTAAAAAATTATTGTTGGCTCAATATTCCTGACTTGTGCTTCTAAACCACTTTTCCCTCTCACAATCTGTTCTGGAAAAAAAGCTTAACAAAGCTGGTGGTCTGACTTCAACATCTATCTTTGTTATATGAAATATCTTTCAGTTCAGGTTTTTTTACAGACAGATGGTTTCTACATCAAGTGTTTTCATATTTTTGTTCTTTACATGTGAGATACCCTTACACAGTTGTTATGGTATCAGAAATACTCTCTGATCTTTCTGTTGCCTCCTTGGGGACTCACACACTCAAAATATTCAAAGAGGTAGAGGTCTTGTTAGCTGAATGCATCTCACTTTTAAATACTTTAAACAGTAATTTATTTCAAGAGGACAGAAACCATTGAGTTCTGATGACAGTCTGAACATATTGCAGTGAGGATTACAGATGCTCCACTTCATTGTCAAGTGAATGTGGGGCTTTTTCCTGAGCACTCAAATTTAAAATTCACCAAGCAATAAAGAAAAATAGGCTAGACTCTTAAAAGATATTTTGCACTGGGAGCAACAGGAGAGAGTGAGCACTGCCCTTGACATCCATCTTCCTTGTAGCATAGCTCTGTATAATCTCTGTACTACTGAACATGTATCTGTGGCCATGCTGAAAATCCCTGTAAAAACTTTACATGGCCAAACAATGCAACAGAAATAAATAAATTGATTGGTTAAAGGACTCTGTTTCCCAGAGAATGCTTTGACTTTTCATCTAAAATGTAATGTAATGAAAATCCAATAAATTAACTTTAGTTAATCAAGAAAGCTTTCTGAGAAATCAAGCTGAACTTTAAATGTCATATATAAATCTCTCCCTAAAATGTACCTGTGTACACGCTTTTTGAAGACAGGGCACAGTTAAGGGTCCTTGTACGATTAAATGCCATTATTTATTATATCCAGAAAAATTAAGAGGATGGTAAATAAGGAATAGAAAGGATGGAACCTATAATGACAAAGGAGATGTATTTTAAACTGTAGCCCACTGTCTATATCTCTGTGAATAAAACCAGCCCTTCCTGCATTTGTTATTTACAGTGAGGATGGCATAGATAGATATTATTCTTCTTTACACTGTTTGGTTTTCCTACAGAATATGTTTAGTCAGAGGAATGTGAGCAACTTATTCTTCTGTTATCACTGCTGTATTTTCCCAAGCAAGAAGCACTGTGAAATTACACAGCAGGTCTTGTTAGTGCACAAAGCAAAGGAAGTAAATGGGCACAATTCTCAACCTGTGGTGTCCATCCACCCAGCACGTACAGCTTGTCCTTCACTGTCACCACCCCGTGGCAGGCCAATGGGACTGGCAGAGGTGCTGTGCTTCTCCAGGTGCCCTGCTCCATGGAATACTTCTCCACACAGTTTGTGACCAGGTACTGGTTTTTCACTTTCATCTGCCCTCCTATCACGTAGAGGTCGTTGTGGGCAGTGCCCAGTGCGTAGAGCTCACGGAGCTGAGTGGTGCACAGGCTGTGCCAAAAGTGGTTTCCTCGCTGGTGGTATCTGTAGGAAAATCCAGAGTTGGAAATGCCCTGGTTCACCCAGGTCCCATCAGCCTGTTTGGGAATGTTACCCCCTTTAATTGCCAGTATTTACTCAGTGCAGTGACAAGAGGAGCTCTCTCCTTTACAGAGAAGGTGTGAAATCGAGCCCAATGTTTGCAAGATCAAGCATTTTTAGTATGAGGAATCTTAGGTATCCTTTCAAAGGTATTTGACCCTAATTAAGGTAAGAAGTCACTTGTTTCTGCATGTGCTACTTAATCACAGTTTCTGCTGAAATTAGCAGGAGCAGTGAGAACTCAACACTGCTGAAAAAGCCACTTCACCTGCCTCACTATGAATTTATTTCCTCAAATTTAGACATTTGCATATGAAAATGCTGTCACCATTTTAAAATCATATCTTTAATCCAGGAAATGTCTGTTTTTCTTTAAAATGTGTGCATCTGAAAAAGATAAGAGTAAAAACAGAATGAGGTTTTTGAGCTATCAATCATTATCTTTAACCTACGAAGCAGTATCATCAACATCAACAGAGAAGCATGTTTTCTCTGTGTTACTGGGCTCATTGGATCTTTCACTTGGCTCATTTCCCCCTGCTAATGACCTAGAAAAGAAGTATCCAAGGAAAATACTGAGATTTGGGTAAGGAGAATATAACATCTACATGCATTGATCTAATTGAGCTCATTTACTCAGAGATACCGCAAGACTAACTCCTCATTCTTTCAGGAGAAGAGGCATCAAGATTTTGTTGCATGTATATAACTCAGAGCTATGAAAATAAGTTGTGACAAATTGATTAAAGTAGTCAAAATCTCTAAGGAAAAAAATCAAGTAAAAAATGCTTTGTGTAATTTTTTTTTCTTTTTTGTCCCCAGGGACATTATTTAGACTTAAAATTTTTAAATAATTAGGGAATTTCTGACAGAGGGTACACACCTATAAATTTCAATGTTCCTGGTCCTTTGTCTAGACATTTTGACGGCGCTTGCCTCGCCTGCCACAATGATATCATTTTTCTCAGTGACAACACCAGTGCAAACACATCCTAAGCCCTCTCCATACTTCGGGGAGGAAATGAAGTAAGTCTTCCGTGTTGCAGGAGCGTAACAAAAGCTGGCATCTGCATAGCTGCCGTGCCTGGACCTGATGCCCAGGGAGTTGTTGCCGATGCAGAGCAGGAGATCCGTGGTCTCCATGCCGTACCGCAGGCTGAGGGAAGGGTGCCTGGACAGCTGGATGGTTTTCAGTGCTTCCTCAAACATGTCACTGCATTCTGAATTGCACAGGATCATTGTGTTCCTTTTCCGGGCTTCCACAAGAAAAGAGGGGCTGATCAGTACCAGTCTCACTTGCTTGAGGAGCTCAACAAGGTGTTCTGAACGTGACTCTCTGCTGTGCTTGACCCATCTAATGACGAGGTCCAGAATGCTCTCCTCCCTGGAGATATTCAGATCATCTGATTTGATGAGAGTCATCAGCTGCTGGAATCCAATCTCTAGTATTTCTTCCTGCAAGCTCACCTCAGCAAAATGCTGATACATGTATTTCCTCGCTTGGTCACATAAATCCTCTGCCCCAATGTGGTTTGCAAAGTAGTAGATGCCCACACAGTTGGAGGCATCCATGTGGTCCATCATGTACTTCTGGCACATGCTGCAGACCTCTTCCATCTGCATGAAGTAGGCAGTGAGGGCCACGCCCTGCACGTTGAGGCTGGTGAGGCGCAGCTCGGAGCTGTACATGTAGTGCAGGAGCACAGCCACGCTCTCGGCAGGGATGTCGTGCAGCACCACTTCCCTCTGAGCACACTCTGCCAAGCCACACGTGAACATGGCTCTGAAATAGGCACTGAAGGCAGCCAGCACCACCTTATGGCAGGGGAACTCCTCACCTTCTGCAATCAGCACCACATCGATTATCTCTGCGGATTCTTTCATTCTCTTCACTTGCTCCAGTAAAGTCAAGCTATGGCGTTGCTTTCTCCTCTCCTCAGTCTTGTGATCCATAGTTGATCTCCAAACTTCCTCTTTTTAAATATCCTCAGAGCTCAAGGTCTTCATTGGGAATGTTTCTGAGATAGAAGCATAATATTGTCCAATAAGAACAAACTATTGGGCAAATTAATATTGCTGTAATTATCTAAAGTTAATCATCTGTATGGTGTGATATGAATCAGTAATGTATAAAAATCATGCAAAATTAGGGTGTGGTCTCAGGTTAAAGGCCTCTAAGACAAAATGTATGAAAAAAATCAACATTTCAAATGACCTTTAGTATTCAATACTTATCCTCAAGTTCTGTGATTATTTAAAGACAATTACAGGCTTCCCTTCCAAGCGGTCTTTCTCAACTGCCTTCTCCTCTTTCGCCTGATCCTGATACAGAGCTTATAAAAACTGAGCTGAGAGAGTCAACACATTGCTGTGGGTAGAGGCAGCTTTTACCCCCAAAGACTGGTAGTGAAGTGGCAGGAAGCAACTTGGTCCAGCTGGCCAGATTCTTTTCTCTCTCACACCAAAGCATAGATCACTGGTTTCTACAGAGGTGCTACCAGTTTCCTCTTGAAGTAAAGGATTGGTAGAGGCCAGCCTTCAGCCTGTCCTCCTTCTTCTTAGCAGGATTTTATGGCTGCAGAATCACAGTTTAGGTTCCACTCACTGTAAGCTCAAGGGACATTTTACATTAAATTGTAATTATTTACATACTCCCTCCAGTTTTATTTATGGGGGAAAAAAGGAAATTTGTGGTCTCATTTCTATTTGGGTTTTGGTTTGGTTTCTGGTTTTTTGTTGTTGGGTTTTTTTTTTTTTTAAGGCAGATCCTTTAGTGAATTTCTGTCTTTCTGCAGAATGTGAGGTACAGGTGTAGAATTTCAGTGGGAGAATGACATTTACCATCACTTGAGGGATACCAGTCCTTATCACAGTTTTTGGCTGTAATATGGTAATGAGACAGTTCTGTTTTCGAAATGCATTAAGGACTCATGTCATGAATCACCAGTACACGAACAAGTCTTAAGGCTGTGGTATAACCATGTCTGAAACACATTGTAAACATGCTACAAAGTGCTTAATGAGACTGTTGAAATTAGTAACATTCCTCAGCAGCTTAAATATTTGCAGGATCAAGGGCTTATATCACAGATTGAATTGGTTTTCTCAAATCCTGGCAGTACCAAGAGAAGTCTTAGTTTCATTAAAGAAACATGTAGCAACATAAAAAATGCGTATATGAAATTCTTTGAAATTCCTCTAAAGGTATTTTTACAAACAGTCCAGATTTTTCTACAGATTTAGATAGATAGATCTTTAAAAATATTACAGTATTTCCCAGGTGGAAAGGAAATCTACAGCTGTATCATCAAACTCAAACCTACTCTTTTAGCTGTTCAGTTGCTTTTGGAGCTAGTCATCATTCTACAAGCTGGGTAGATTCCTCATTTTGAGTGCTAATTTAAAAGCCAAGCATACTTAAAGATTGGTATCTCCTTGATTTGATCAATTCTTCCCATATTCCAAATTTAGAACCAGAAGCAACAAATCTAAGAAATGAAACTGGGTATTACCAGATTTTAAAAATTGATTTGGAAGACTAAACATTAACATCTGGATGTGTGCCAAGCTCTGAGCTCTTCTTATGATACTTTTAAAATTCAATCAAAACAGTAAGTTTAGTACGAAAAAGAGAGAGATGATATTTCAAAATCTAGATTTTTTTTTCTCCCTCCTTTGAAATTTAATACTGCATTTGAGAAAACATGGGTCTTAATCCTGTATCAACTGCCTCTGGAGCAGTCTTTACAGCCAGTAGAAGCTTTCATGAGATAGGGAATGCTCTTTTTTT
This sequence comes from Toxostoma redivivum, assembly GCA_013397375.1. NCBI lineage: Eukaryota > Metazoa > Chordata > Aves > Passeriformes > Mimidae > Toxostoma > Toxostoma redivivum. The sequence continues at coordinate 431,328 of VXBI01006644.1, forward strand.
TTATCCTATATGACAATTAGTTCATTGTTTTCCTTTGTGCTGTTTAATCACTTTGTAATATTTGATCTTCACTGCATTTTGATAAAGGAACATCCCTATATATGAGAAATTGTTCTTACCATCTCAAAGACCATAAGCACAGACATCTTTAAGATGAGCTGTAGTGTCTTGAACCAGGTTGTTCATCTGCAGCTCTATGAAAGTGTTAGTAAGCACCAACAAACCCCAATCCTGTTTCACAATCTGACTAATCATGACTTTTCCTCCAAAATTATCAGCTTCTGTCCTTTCTCTTTTATGATGTCAGAACTTCATGCATCCCCCAGCTTTTCTATAATGGTCAAAATTTGTATTTCTAATGTAAAGAACAAGTGAGATAATTAATCACCATAATTTCCCTCAGACTTTGTACAGATCAGGAAGAAGCTGTCTGTAGAACTGAGCTATGATTTCATTTCCTTTGCTGGTCACCTTTAAGTTTTCTTTCACTGTTAATTTAGCTTTCTTAAGAGCAACATTTGTCAGTGATTACACTGTTCATTAGATTTGTGAATTTTGAAGTGTTCATACCAGTGATCAGCACATCTGGCACAATACTCTGGCAGCCTTCTCCTCTGCTCTTTCTTCGGTAAGGCCTCAGCAATAGCAACGTTGAGGCAAACATAGCTCATGCCATTTATGTGCTACTTGAGGTATTAATAATCTGATGGACAAGTCCCACGCCCACTGCCCCGGAATGAAGGGCAGTGCCCATCTGTACCCAGGGCAGGAGGTCTCTGCCACCTCAGAGCTGCTCTGGGTGCCCTCCCCAGCAGTGGCAGCAGGAGATGGGGTGGCCCCTCCTCCTGGACCTGGTCCATGCCAAACCATCACCTGATCCTGTGCAGAGCCTGCACTTTCCAGGCAGGATCACTCCAACCTGGCTTCACCCACCCCATGAAGCTCTGCAGAGCAATGCTGCTTCCCCAGGCAGAGCTCTAGGAAGAGCGTGGTTGCCTCACACTTGCAAGAAGACAATATTCACTTTTCCTTCAGAACACACCTTCTTTATCTCTGTGCTTTGACAGCACAGCCAGCTCCTGACTGAACTGTACTCAAAATTGTGCTGTTGATTTGCATGTGAATCTACTTTCTCCATTCTACAGCTGAGGAAACTGAAGCTAAAAGGTTAAAAAGAAAACAGGATTAAAACCCAGGGGTGAAATCCTTTCATTAACTTCAGAAATTCATCCCCTGTGCTTTAGCTGCAAATTTGTCACTTCCCTCCTGGCTTTTAGCAGCGTTTAGGTGAGGTCATTGGAAGGATATTAATATTCTCCTTTATATCACTAGAAAGACTATTAAAGGGTAATAATGAAACACTGATGCTTTGCTTTCCTTTCCTTCTGGGTTACAGAGGGAGAAGGATGGTGCATTGTTAGGAAAAGAGAGGATAAGTGTGATACAAATATAATTTGCAGCAAGACACTGCTCTGAGATTGTGTCAGAGGCTGGGTTGTCATTATAAAACTTCCAGTACAGGGTTCAGATCCTTTCTAATGTCACCAGGAGCTGAAATCAGAGTTAATGCCTCACTCAGAATTTTGGGAAACTTTTTTCTTCTACTGTAAGAAATGGATTCAGGTGCAAACCTCCATCGGATGTTACTTTATTTGAGTGCTGGGCTATTAATTTTTCTCCAGCTCTCTCTGCTACTTTAATTTTTATATCAACCATTTATTTAGTCTAATTTCACCTTTTCTTTTTTGCCTTTGTGCCATGAACCTTATGAAGACCCATATATAATGGTATGCAGGAGCTCCAGCATACACTTTGCAAGGCAGTAGTGTGCATGAGCAGTTTAAAACATAAATAAGCACACTGCTGTGAGCTCAGCTCTCCAGCTTTTATGAGCTATCAAACTATAAATAAATGCTGTCCTCAATTCTCAGTTACACTGCAGGCTCTTTGAACCACCCTAACGCAAAGGGACTGTAAAACAGATGGAAGTAGCTCATCAGGAATTTCCCCCAACCTCTGGGGAAAAAAAAAGCTACCCTGTAATAAGAGACATTATTTTGTCTGTATTTTTTGTCTGGGACATAGATTTTTTTGTCTTTTCCCGAGGACTCTCCTGTTTCCATGTCATGGTGGGAGGGTGGGAGCTGCAGGACCTGGCCCAGCAGAGGTCACAGCACCCAGCGTGGGGGGCACCTCCTGCATCCTCCTCTTCCCCCTCTGCTTTTTTTTTTTTCTTTTTCTTTGCTTTAATGAGGCTGCCCTGCCTTCAGCCAGCCTCCCTTCAGGTGCTGAAAGGATCAGAGTTCAATCACATCAAAGAACCAGTGCCTCTGCCTATGAATTATTTGTGCTTCCTTTGTTATCAGTAAGCTGAGAAGCAAATCTGTTAATTGTATGCATTATGACATTTGGCTGACAGCCACAGTGAGGCAGAAATCAGCACCCAGATGATAATAATGTTATAATCTCAGAGTTCAATTATGAAGGCTGTACTGGCATTTAAGATCAAGATTTTAAACCATGCAAAAGATCCCACAGTGCTCAAAAAGGGCAACTAATAATGCTAATCTTAATACAAGGAAGAGGTATAATAAGATATATAAAGGAAGCTTCCAATGAATTATAGATGTTCCTGTAGCTATAGGATAATAGGAATCATTCTCTTAATTCTGACACCTGGAAAGATGCCAGAAGAAATTATTATGTGATTGAATTATAAGGATTTAGAGGGTAACAAGGTGATAAAAGCTGTTATGGCACCTATTTATCAAGAACAAATTGTGTCAATCCAATCTAATTTTCTTCATTTCTTTCAGGGATAATAGGGGATAAATTAGATACTTTGTCTTAAGACTACTGATATGGTCATATGTGACAAATTGTGATAAAATCCACAGACTAAATCAACATCAGTTAGGTGCCCAACTGATTGAAAAAGCATGTTCAAATGATAGTTATTGGTGGTCAGACTGGGAAGCATCTTTAGTATGTGGCTGGAGATTTGTGCTGAAAAGGTCACTCACAGTTTCAGGGAGTACTTACTTTCTTGCTTTGATTCAGATATAATTTCTTGAATTAATTTCATCCACTCTGTCCAGATAAAATATACAGACTTGTGGGAGATCAATAAGTGGGAGAACAGCCAACTCTTTTTAGGAAATTTATGTTCATATGGGCATACAGGTAAGTAAGGTCACTAAAAGGTGGTGCTCTGTAACAATTGTACATTTAGTGCATGGACGTGTTTCAAGTATCACTGTAGCTACCAGCAGCCAGGGTACTTTTCTGCAAGTTTTCCATACTCAGTCAGTTGCCAGTTACTTAGAGAATTAGGATTTTCAGGCTTTCAACGGCATCTAATTAAGTTAAAAGCCCAGCTCCTGCTTCAGCTTCCTGGGCAATGTAGGAACTGAAGTGTCTGCATCACTTTTAAAGGTAAAACATCAGCCTTAACTAGCTTAGGGAATTCTAAAAGATTTGCCAGATGATGAGATTGCCTTCTATCAAAGTAATAGAAAGAACCCTCCTTGCTCAGCCCTCTTGTTCTCCCAGGATCAGCCCCATAGCAGGCACAGTTCAGGTGATCTGAACTGATTTATTTCTGGCAGGGAAGGAGGAATTTTGAGGTCTTGAAACTAATAACCTATGAAACTAATAACTATCAATGAAATGATGCCATTGGCCCATATAACCCTTCTGAGAGAGATTTTAACTCTTTTTCTCCCTCCACCCCTGTGGCACCTTGTTTCTGTTGCTGAGAAGCCTGAGTCAAGGCACCCTGAGCTCTCAGTATATCCAAGCACAGGTCAGTTCTTGCTGGGATGTGCTGCTAGGCAGGTTCCTGGGAGCTTTCTTAGCTTGTTACAGTCTGCAGGTTGTGCAAAAGGAGGCTCTCAGTGCAGGGAGACAGGCTGCTGACCTACAAGCTGCCTCTGTAGATGTAGGCAGCTGTGGCAGTGTTGTGTTCCACTGTGTGCATCCCTGCTGCTCCAAGCATCCCACTCCAGCACAGCCTGCAGTCATCTCCACTCAGACTGCAACACACACAGCCTGGCCTTTCTGCAGAAACTTCATTTTCCTTCTCATTGCATTGCTCTTAAAATAAAAATAAAATGGGAATCAACAAGGTTCTCTGAGCTAGGAGAAACTTGGTACCTACCAGGGAGATTTTTTAAGCAGTCTGCAAAGCTTCAAAAACCATGTTTGGGAACATGATTGACCATTGGAGACCTGAAGATGCTTTGATCAGTTTTCAAAGCCTTTGGGTAGTTTATGATTCTGAGAAAATTTGACAGTTTGAGCTCCATTTACTGCCAACTCAGAGACCTAGATGTGGGATTGGATTAATATTGATCCTATCTCAGCAAATACCAGGCATATTTTTTTCTTTAAACTGTTATAGATTCATGAAAAAAATCAAAGCAGCTGGAAATTAAAGACCCTATGGGCCATCTTTTTGAATGTGCCCTCACCTGACTTAATCTGCTTCAAAGCTCAGTGAAGTCAGTGAAAAGAATCCCACAATTTAAGTAGAAGATTGATGTGGCTCTGTTAACAAACAAATGCCTATGAACAAACTCCAGTCTGAGCCAATTATGTGCATTAATTGTATGAGAAGAATAGAAGCTAAAGTTATACGTACCAAGCCCATTTCTTTTACAGTTCACATATGCAGATCATTTTTCTTGCATATAAAAACTAACTGAAATGGCAAAGTGCTCATTCACAGAAGGAGGATGCACAAGTTTTTTTACAATGACAGATGCCAGCAGAAGGAAAATGTATTTCTCATTTCAGTAGCTCTTTAAGCAGCCTGAGAAGGGCCTTAGGGGTTTCTCTTTTTGCATTTCTTTAAATATACTGGCTAGTATAGAAAGGCTCACTTTCCAGAACAGTTACATCATATAATGTAAACAGGACTGTATCACAATTTAAAGAAACATAATTTAATAAGTGTGCAAACTAGGCTCTCTTTGCACTTTTATAAAAGATTGTGATCTCTAATTGCTAATATTTACATAACTCTGGAGTAGGCATCCCTCTGGTGAGCAAATGCTAGTATGTAAAAACTTTAATAACCCATCATTCAGCAGTGAGATTAGAATAAAGTGCAATTGTAAACCCTTATAACTCAATGTCAGGATTCCATTAGTTACTCTTTGAATCCAAACTTAACACTGAATTTCTCCAGTTCCAATTTCAACCACTACCAAACAAATATGTGGGTATATCTGTATTCAGAGAAACCCCTGGCAGCAACACAGCACCACCTCCAAAACGGCCCCTGAACTGACACACACACATTCAATATCTCCTAAATCTGCAATCCCCACTGAACCCTCATATTGAAAATGTTCATCCCTTTGGCAGAGATCAGTCCCGGGCACATATAGATACCTGATGGAAGAGGCAAGAGTTTCTCCAAGATTCCTATCTGGAAGCAAGTCCAGATGTTTGCAGGTTTGTGGAGTATTCAGATTTCCCCACTGAGCACAGACCTCAGGCACTGCATGCACTGGCTGATCCTATTCCCACACTGCTGACAAACCCCATATAGCTGCAAACAGACCCCAGATTTTATATTGATCAATGGTTCCTGTCCTAGCTTTGTAATGAATCTCTTAAAATTCCTTTATGAACTGGACAGCAGGCATTGTTAGGAACTGAGAGGGCTCAGTTTTGGCACCAACAGCAGGTCCTACAGCCTCCTCCCCCTGCTGCTGCCTTGCAGCTGGCCCTGTGTTTATGCTCCTCTGCAGTACCTTTAAGGGTTCCCCAAGACAAACATTCAGGTATCCCTGCCCACAAGTTCCCCATGCACCCAGAAACCCAAAGCAAGCTTGGCCCTGGTGTTTCCACACTGCCCATCTGTCCCAAAAGCAAACACCCTTCCCTTTGCTGTTCCCAAGGGGATGGGATTTCAATGTACCTTGTCGAGGCTGGGAGCGGCAAGGGGCTGTGAGAGTGCGTGGGAGAGGGAAGCAGAGCTCTCCCACAGCAGCACAGGGCTCCTGGTGACACTGAGGTGCCAGGGCTATAAATAGCCTTGCACTGGGCTCCCAGCTGGGATGAGGAGCTGCTCTGATGTCAGCACAGGGGCACATTAGGACACAGCCAGCAGGCACCAGTGCTGTTCTCCTTACCCCTGTCCATGTGCTGCCTGCCCTGCTCCTGCCAGGCACTGTGCTAGGGAGCATCAGGCTCTTCTTTGGGGTGGTGCAGCTGCAGTTGGTGTTGGTGACCACTTCAGGAATTATGTCCCCCACAGACCTTGCACAAAACCAGGCATATCTCTGGGTGAAGCACTTCCAGCACAGGAACACCCCCCTACCTCTGAAACATGGATACCCAACCACAGCAGATGCTTTGCTTGCTTACCCTATCCAAGTCATTCCCAAAAACAAGGCCACTGTCTCCATAGCTGACAAAATTTTCCCAAACTGCCCTTCTGTGATATTGCCAAGAGCTGAAGCTACACATGAAAGAAGGACCAAATTGAAGTGTTATCTGTATATTTTATGGGTATCTTGGTCGTGCTGGTGTAGATCAAAAACAGATCCTCTAAACTGGTCAAGAATAGTGAGGCTGCACTGATGCACATTTTGTACTCTGAAAATTAAAGAGGAACAGAGAGGGCCATAATACACTATTTTTATTTCCATATGTTTAAGCAAACATGGAAAAAAGATTAAAGCAGAATTTAGGGTTACAAAATTGACTAATGTTGAGCCAATACTTTTAGTTGAGAAAGACATTAAGGGGTTTTCAGAATGTTCCTTTTTAAATGGCTTTAATTTATTTATTCACCATGCTAATTGGTTGATTGATGGTAATAGCTTCTGAGAAATTGAAAATGAAATGTATTTCCTTATCTAGATCTTTAGTCTGAAGATTTTATTACAGTTTTACTAAAAGCCATAGAGGAAGTGTGCAGAAACATTCTGCAAACAGCAGTTTGTTGGGTTTAGAGGGAAAATTAAAGTACATTATTTTAAAAGCATATTTCATAGCATTTGTGAACAAAACTAGGAAAAAAATCCCAGTGATTAAATTTTTTTTTGTCAGAGAATTCAATAGACCAGATTACTAAGATATATATTGTCTAAACTCCCAGATTGTTCTTATTAAAAGTTCAGATTTATCTTAGAAATAAAAATACCCAATCTGATACCACAGCTCTCACAGAAGCCAAGATAGAACTGTGTGCTGATGAAATGCCACAGCTGTGATAAAAATGAACCATTTCCTGTAAGTTGCCCTGTTCTCCTCTAACTTGGAACAATTTATAGCACGGTGCTGGTTAACAACGGAGCATTTATATAGTTAATTTTATTTATATTAAACCCGTCCACTACCATAATAATAATAATCACGATTCCTTTATGGGTGCATTTCTTCTGATAATTTCTATAATGAGCCTGTTTCACAAAAGCACTAACTAACTTTTAAGGCAAATTTCTCTTTATTGTTCATGCAATTATGAGTATTTCTCTTGCACTTTGCTGAATTAACTGGGACACCCCATCATGCACTGGGACAACCCCTGGGCAGCTCTCAGTATGTCACAAATGGAGTGTGTGCCCCCCATATTTTTGCTGGAATTAAAAGCTTTTTCGGCTGTAAGCCAAGCCTGTTTTCGCCTTCTTCATGTAATTAAGTCATAATCCTTTCATTCTGATATCATTATCCGTTGTCATGGTGATTTTTATTATAAAAATGAATGGCTGAGATGTGGGCGAAGACAAGTTTTTCCTGAACTTTGTTAAGCTAATACCAAAGGGAAGAGTATCTGTGATAATTCAACAAATGTGTGATCTTTTAGCACAGTGTATTTTAAAACAACAAGAAGAACTAGGCATCAGAGACGGAAAAGGCACATTTAATGCAAATATATCAGTGTTAAGGAAATATGTGTTGAATTTAATGTTTTAGAACAGTGTCTGCATAACACCAGTCATACAGTACATGCTGGTGCTGCATGAGCAAAGACATTCCTTTCTAAATCCCAACTCTTAGTGATTCACTTATTGGAAAAATAGCCCTTTCTTTAGGAGAAAGTCTGACCAGTTTCAAAGTGTGTATTTATCACAGTCCAGACTTTGAGAACAGCTACACAACATTCCCACTTCACCCAGAAGCAGGACACCTGTTCTGGTGGGTGTGTGCACAGAAAGTGTCCATGGGGGAAACTTTGCTCTGGTTTGCCATGAGCAGGACCATGAGTCACAGTCAGTTCTAGTTGAACTTCAGAGGAGACCTACATCAGCTCAGTTGAACTCTGGCAGGCATCAGGATGTGGTTTTTATTTTCTGCCACTGAAACACTGCAACCAAGTTTCTGAGCTGAACTCGTCTCCTCTGTGACTCTTGCCATGCTTCAGAGCAGGACCTCATTCTCTGCTGCAAAATACACACTTGTGTCATTAAATGGTGGCACATCATCATGGCTTGGGAGAGGAGACCCTCATGCTTGGTGACTCCATGCCCATGGGTGACTCCCCAGCATGGCCACTGCTCTTCTCATCTCCCATCTCAGCAGTTTCTTGGGACTCCTCAGCCTCTTTTCCTGGAGAGTGAGGCAGCCTCTGGCTTGGCAGCTGGTACCTCACGTTTCTTTACTCCCCACATGAGTAGTTCTGGGGTGCTCATTCCCCCATGTGCATCAGCTGAGTGTGGAGGTGGCTGCAGGCTCAGCCAGTTCACCAGCCATGGCACCAGCACTGTTCATGGCACAGCTGCTCCCTGCTCCCAGCACGTCCTGCAGGAGCAGCTTTGGCATCTCCTGGCTGGGCACTGAGCCCAGGTGCCTTCAGCCCTCCAGGTAGGTCTGCACCACATTACAGTGGTTGCTCTACAAACTATTTGTTGTCAGAGCCAGTAACGATGTTTTGGTTATCATGTCTGTATAAGCAGTGCCAACTTGGGTACATAGGGACAAAAAAACCCAGAAATACAGAGTTTAATTATATTATCTATTCTCTCATTACAGTCCAGATACAACTGATTTGGGCTTTCTTTTCTTGGGGTTAGTGTTGACTTTTAGAGCAGGCCAAAGGCAATCTGGAGCTTGTCTGTGGCCACAGGTCCAGGAGGCAGCACCCTGCAGCCCCCCTGAATTGAAATCTCTTTCTGGCTCTGTCAACTGATTCCCAGGTTGCCTGACAGATAATGTGGCATGCCAGCAACCCGCTGCTTTTCCATTTAAGTAAATGATAAAGTTGTGGTTAAATTAACACTCCAGCAGAGGTAATAAGGACCAACTCAGCAGCTGCCATGATGTATGCAAATTGCAGTTTCACACATTAGAAGCTAGATGTTGCTTAATTTGTAGGTCTTTCTGTCTTTTAAATGAAAGAGCCTCCATCAAGTTCAGGCAATCTTAAAACAAAAGGCAAAAGAAACTCCCCAAAGTCAACTACTCACCAGTGCTTCTAGCTGCACCTACAGTTCTTCTTATGGGGTTTGCCTCCTGAGCCCCAATAAACAGTCATTACTGAGTTACACTGTACTGCTGGGTGCTTTTAGCAAAGTATCTGCTGATTTCCAAAGAACAGACAGCCTGATTAAGGAGGTACTGCCAGCCCTTTGGTATAAACAGAAACCTCATTTAATTTGCAGTGGTGCCACAATCCAGAGGCTCAATATCCATCAGGGCTTTTTTCTCTGGAAATGAAACTGTAACAGAGCAAAAGAAGAACTGTGGCTGTGATAGCTGCCAGTTAATCAGACAGCAGGAACAGGCTGATAAGACAGTCCTTTTCTCCTTTCAGATCAGTAGAGATGGGAATGGAGATGCAAAGAAGCATGTAACTGGATGGGGTTTTGGAAAGGTTGGTCTGAACATTAGTTTTAATGCTCCTTAATCTCTCTAAGAAAATTATGGATGTAACTGTGTTAGAGTCAAAAGATTTCCAAATGGACACCCAAGCTGAAACTCAGTAAAGGAAGTGCATCCTTAGAACAGCAGAACTTGGGTTTATTATGGCCACAGAAAATAGGAGTAACTAATGTCCATCAAGGTGTGGTCTTTGAGAAAAAGAAAAATATTAAAACATTCTGAATAAAATTTTAGCTGGCTCAGAAATGTGCAGCCTCTGTATATATGGCTAAAAATATACTTGAAGCTCACACAATCTTTTCCAGGTTTTCTTCAGAAAGGCAGAGATTTCATTCCAAAACAAACCCCATCCTCATAATTTAGGGATTTGCCCATCTTTCTTGCTCTTCTGACTTATGCAGTCAGTTCTCAAAAGCTATTGCTGCAGGTCTTTGAACACCTTTGGAGGAGATTCTCCTTCCTCTGCTCTTGTCACCAACCCCTCCATGCTCTTTTCCTGATCCTGGATGTCACCTTCTTAGCCTTCACCTCACCTAGAGATGCCTTAATGATCCCTGGCATCCCATTAGCAAAGAAATAACAGGAACTTGCTCTGTCTAGTCATTATTTGGCTGCAAGTGTTGAAACAAACTCTCACAGGAAAACGCAAGATGAAAAGCTGCAATGAATTTGTGGACAATAAACACTCGGGCTATAACCAAAACATGGTGTCTGAGAGTGATTCCCAGTTCCCAGGAGTGAATGCATAGTCAGGCTGGTGTCCAGCTCCCTGCTGCAGCCAGAGCTGGCAGGTACCTCCTCTCCTCCTTCTCAAGGAAAGGAAATCTGAGCAGCCAGGTGGGATGAGAGCTGCAGCCTGCCCTGAGCTGAGCTACTGGCAGCAGGGACTGAGGGAAAAGCCCCAGGTGCCTCCATTCTGCTCTTCAGATGTGCTCTTGCCAAACTTGGGTGGTTTACTGTTCAGAACACCAAAGAAGATTGCAATTCTGTCTGCTCTGACTCTGTCACTCAGTGCAAGCCCCTGCCACTCTCCTTGGTCTTTGTCTCTCATTGCTGAACCTGGATAATGATGATTTCCTAGCAGTCTGAGAGATTCATTAGCATTTACTAAGCTGCAGGGCCCGCTTGCCAATTGTGCAAATATATGTTTGTATAGTCCAATAAATTCTGCATTTGGTGCAACCTGGGACACAATGGGAAAAAAAATTAAAAAAAAAATTAAAAATTAGAAAAGAGGCATTGTTCTTCTGACAAGCAGAGGCAATAACTCTGAGACACACAGTACTCCCATCATGGGCATGAGGCATTTGTCCCTAAAGTGGTATGAAGATGATTGATATCGGTTCATACATGTGCAGTCCTGAGATGGAGGAGGTTCCTCTCTCCCATTCCCATGCTGTCCCAAAGGTGACTGGGATTTGTTATGTAGTGCTGAAACTCCAAGCCACATGATGAAACACTGTACCAGAGACACACAGAGAGCCTGTACTGTCTGTCCAGCCCTGGGTGTCAGAGTGACTGGGAGGCAGATGGTCACAGCAGGAGCATGAAGGAAGGACCAGCAGCAGGGCTTTACCCTCACAGTCCTCAGTAAATGGTGACATCCTGACAGGCTGGAGGTGAAAACTTGGAAAGATCTGCAGTATCACCACTCTTTTAATTGCCCACCTACAGTTGCCATAAACATGCAGTTGATTTTGCTCAAACCTTGCAGCTGACCATAGTGGTTTATCCTAGAGCAGCACAGAAAATAAACAGGAATTAGGATCCTTCAAAAAAATGAAATTTCTTCTATTTCTGTTCAGGAAAAAAAAAAAAAAAAAAAAATGTAGCATCTTCCAAGCTACATCCCATGTGGCAATCCTCCAAACCTCTTTCCATATGTTCCTAAGTGTTGAAAGCCCAAATGTTCCCTATCTTGCTGCCAAATTCTCTGCATCAATCCAAATGGCTCTTACAATCTAGTTGAATATTGTCTAGTGAAAAAACTCCACATAGATAGATTGATAATTAAAAATATATTTGATCATCAGATAGATATGAATGGCCAAGGGGTGCTCTGCTGAATGAATCATTCATGCTCACATATTTCAAAGCAGAAGGATATCTTTCTGATCTTAATGGAGTTGCCCCAGAAATCCTTAATTGTTACAGAACATATTGCTGAAGAGATTTGAAGGTGGGCACAGAGGAGGAGGCAGATGAGCCCCAGCAGAGATGTGCACTGCCTGGTGCAGTCTGGGGAGCGTGTCTGGCTGGCTGCAGAGGGAGCCTTTGGGCTCCAACAGGCAGCAGTGCATTGCTCCCAACCCTGTCTCATTTCACACTCAGCCCCGCAAAACTCAAGGCTAGGAATTTACCCTTGTTTTAAACCAAAGCATAGCTACTGCTGTAATCCCATCCCTGCAAGTGCTAGGCAGAGGTCTTGGGATGGAACTGAGGCTACACATGTTGGTCAGTGCTTCTTGTACACGTTTTAAAGCATGGGAGGGGAAGAGAGATTCTCCAGCTTAGGAGCTGAATGTTGCAGCCTCTCATCTTCTGTCCTTTTCCTCACACCTCCCAAGGTCTAGGAATGATGGAGCTTCACCTAGACATCTCCATCCAGGAGCAGTCCTTCCTCTTGTGCCTGAAAGTGTAGCATCTCCAAACCTTAGTTTCCATTAAAAACTTACTGTAACTCCACAGAAGTACCCAAATGTAGTGTACCAGTAATGTATCCAAAAAAGTCAGCAAGTCAGCAAAGTGCTGGTGTCAGAGCATAGTAGTGTGGACTGGAAGGTTCCCATCTGCAGGAGCTCAGGAATCCCCTCCAGTGGGACTGCAACAGGAAAATGAGCTGATGTTATGAGTCCACAGCAGCTGCAGATGCCACTGGCTCCACAGCACAAACAAAACCAGGGATACCTTTACTACATGAGAGTCACGACTGTAGCCAAGATACAATGGATAACTTGTGTTGGAGGAAACAGAATGAGGTTTGGGGGGGTGAACTCTGTAACTTTCGATGTTATTAACCGTACATGCTACTAATTTACAATAAGATCAGGTCACAGGTGTTGATGGCCTTGGGGATTGAAGACACATCTCTAAAGCATATGAGGCTCTGGTAACCATCCCTTCATGTCCTGAGATTGTCCAAGAATCATTGCCATCTTATATAGGAGATACTTTGGGATGCTTTGTCTTGTTTTTCACTGCAATGCTTTTCATTCGACTTCTCCTTTCCATGTACTCCTGGGTCAATTACCACATGCATTAATTCAGCCTAGGAGAAAAACCAGTGAGTGCATTTTCCTGCACTAGAAGGTATAAAGTAATTGTAGCAGACACTGTAAAAATTAAATAACTGAGAGGGAACAATTATGAACCAGATGCAAACAGTAATGAGTCTGGTGCTTAGTAGAGAATAGGTCACATGTGATTTCATGGTATTAGGGCACAACACTGAGCACAACTGGGCCTTAGTCCTGTTGGTCACCTGGTGCTACCACAGCAAGAGAACCCTCCCAGGAGCTAGCAGTGCATTTGGGATAAGGTTTCTGCAAGACATTAAGATCCTGCCTAACAATATACCAGGATGGCAGAGTATCTGCTACAGTTCTTTTGTTGTTCCATAGCACATTTATTTTTTTTCTGCAATGTGTCTTTCACACTAGGGAAATTTTTTATTTTCTCTGGTACTACTCCTGCTTTGCATCAGTGTGAGCAAGAGCAGGATCAGACCTCCAGTTAAATAACTAATGCAGCTGTTTTGCTGAACCAGCTTCCTGGCTGGGAAATTAATCCAGTCAGCTGTGGATCACAAACCCCAGTAATAGAGATTTCAAAGATTTCATACATTAAATTTTTTTCTTAATATTTGAAGAGTTACTTTTCTTACAAAATTTGTTGGGCAGATGTTAGGAAGTAATTACTGTACATGAATCAGAAAGAGAATGCATTTCTTACATTGAACATGAGTGGACTGGGTAAAGAAATTGATGATAGATGAAAAAAAACTAAAATATAACTGAGTGAAATATGCCAGGATTTGCCTCAGGATTATAAGGAAGAAGGAGCACAAGGCAAGCTCTTCTCATGAGCTATGTGTTCATTGTCTTTCCAAAGCAAGCAGCCCACTGCTTTTTTTATCAACAGCAGAACCATTGAGAGAAATTGGCCCTGGCTGTGCAGGGAGAATCCCCATCAACACCTAACATCTAATTGCTTTCCAGGAAATTGCATCAGTGTCCAGTGTGGTGGACAGAACTCAAACATCACAAAACTAAAATACTCTCAAGTATCCTAAAGAATCCTTAGATCATGGAGCACAGAGATAGGACTGATCATATCAATTAAACTCTTGTCTCCATGTACAGATTTATTGTAAATTTAATGTATAAATACAAACAATCTTCAAATGATGGTATCAGGAGTAATAACGCCAGAACAATAGGATAGAAAGCAAAACTGGAGGGAAAATGTTGCACTGAAGAATGCAATTGTCCATGCTGTGGTTTTGTCCAGGCCATAATATTCCATATATTTACAAACCTGGGCAATCTTCAGTGGCTGAAAAAGTTGCTGCTTTCACTGTAACAATGCTTTGCTAGATAGATTTTGAGATGAGGTGGGAGTTAGTAATGGTATAATTGGGTAAACAAAATCAGAATCCATTAAGAACGGATTCTGCCCTCAGCTTGCCTCCAGCATTGAGCCCCACTTTTCTCTGCCCTGGTTTCTCCTATGTAAAACACAAAAATCATTCTTCCTTTCTGAAGTACTTTAAAATCCCAGGTTCAAAGTACTACATAAGAGTTAAATAAAATATCTCCACAACTGATAATAGACACACAACTGTGTGTCTTTTTCCATTACTAGCAGTTAATGCCCTTCAGAGATGGGGTTTCTGTAATTACCTTTATGTCACAGTGTGACTGGAGCAACTGAGGCTGTAATCAAGGAAATTTTCACCTGTACCGTGAAAGCTGCCTTAAGATGCTTTTTAGGGACATAAAACAGACCTTCAGATTGTGCTTATTGTCACACATAATTTCATTCAAAATACAAATTTCACATCAGTAACTACAGCCTTCTAAATTCCATTCCAGAGTCTATAACCTATAAACACCATAAACAGAAATCTTACAAAGGAAGCCTTTAAAATTACAAACCAGCCAGAATGTTTAATATTTGAAGTCTAATTTACAATATAAAACCTAATTTTGAGAAATGCTATGAAAGCATTGGGGTTGGGTGCATTTTAGAACAGCATTTGTCACAAAAAAGAGCTTGAACATTTGGGTTGCCAAGGCAGAAACAAGCACTACAGACTCATTTTACCCTTATGGGGATTCATCAAGGTTGTGCAGTGCAGCTGTTGTCTTAGTAAAAGAAAGTATCGGCCCCTGGCTGAAGGAAACAGAAACATAATTATGTTATGATGAGCTGAAAAACGTGCAAAGAAAAATTGGAATGCGAAGCGTGATAAATGACGCTTTGTCAATTGCAAGGCAGCAAGAAAAGCATGTGGCACAATAAGAACCCTTCTCCAGTCAATGCCTCCAGTTCAGCTACCAAAATAAAGCACCACTCTAACCATGGCAGGGTAGTGCTGGCTTCTGGCTGTAGCATTTAGCCCTGGTGAAATAATGCTGGGTTTGTAGAGTGGATTATTCAGTCAACCTTAGGAATAAAAATGGAAAAAGAACTGGTCAGGTACTCCTAAAAATTGAAACCATAATTCCTGCTAATAATAATAATTCCTGCATAATTTCTCTGATTTTTATGCATATTAAAATTCAAAGGTTTGGACCTTTTCCTTCAGGTTCATTTGATTATGTTTTCTGACCCCAAAACCCTTTTTCTGCCAAGGTGACCAACATTTTATGAACATTACTATGGCCATATGCAAGGAAATGCCATTCTGTAAAAAAAAAATCTTGAAGCTGTCTGTGCTCACATTGACAAGGGCAGGATTTCCCTTCAGGTAAATCACTGAAGTTCATTCTAGTGATGTGAATAAATCCAGAGGGAAAATTGGACTAATTATATACCAGCACAGGAAACTTTTTTTTAGAAATTGCAAAGATAAAAAGGGACAAATGTCTAAAGAAAACCTCTAGATAGATAAAGGGCAGAATGAATAAAAATAACCCAAGCCAAGCCAGCTGAGGGTTTTTTGGTAGCTGCCCTTGTCCAGCAGAGCTGAGGCTGTGCCCTCTAGTGCCAGCCACCTGCAGAACTGAGCTGAGACACCACTGCTGAGCCTGTGCACTTCCAGAGCTCTGTAAAAATCCATTATTCCCAAGGCAGAGCTATTCTCACGCAAAAAGGCTGCTAGAATAACTCCATCAACGGCCCTCTCATGGAAAAAAGCTCTAGGGCAGAATTTCCACTCTCATTTTGAATTTCCTGCCTTTGGAAGATGCCTTCCTTTTCATACTAAGAATGTCTCAGAATCTGGTATTAATAACTTCGTGGGGTTTTTAATAAAAAAACACCCAAACAAAAAACCAAATGAACCACCCAACAAAATACGTATTCTTTCTGTAATTTAAAAACAACCAATTCTCAAATTAGCATCTATGTAGGATAGGTAATCTTCTATACACCAGTTCAAAAGGCTAAAACTGATATTCAATTGATGTATTTTTAAGTGTGTATTTTTTTCCCTGTTAAATAAGGAGCACAGGCAAGATACTAATCACTCACACAGTTACTGTTTGCAAGTCACAGATTTGTGACTTTTCACGACAGCATGATTAGCAAGTTTTTATTACCTACAAAAAATTAGAACTATTTTTACCACTAATTATTTTTATTTACGTAGTAAAATTACTTTATTATTTGACTGTAGTTTACATCTAGGGGTATTAAACCACTTGAATCTTAATCTAATGATTTTATTCCTACTGATTTGGGAAGGTGAGGTTACTGAGGGACAACAAATCAGTGTAAGCCTGCAAACAATTTCTGTGATACTCATGTATTCCCTGTGCTTTCCCTTCAACCTTTCTCCATTTCACACTAATTTGTGAGGAGGTCCATGGGGCTGTAGAATTTTGCAGAACAATCTTGAGCTACTTATACTTCCTCCTGACATTGTTAAGATTAACCTGATCAATACAATATTTTCCTCTAGTATTTTCTTCCTCAATCTGGTTTGCCTGACATCAAGCTCCTTTTTTGGCTGCAAGATATTAAAATAGATATTTTACAGGAAAATGAGAACAGTTCAACCCAGCCCCCACTCCTGCCTCATCCCCATGTGTGTCTTATTCAGGAATACCAACAGGAAAGCAAAGACAGATTACAGAAATAAGTAAAGGTGAATGACTGGACTCTGTCTAGGGATTAATAATTAAAAATAAAAAAAATAATACAAAAAAAAAGAAACCCAAAACAAAGAGAAGGGCAAATCCAAATTAATTACTCTAAACTGACAGCTTTAGCAACATTGGCTTCTTCGCTTTTCACTTGATTTCAATTCTTCTTCTTCATGCTTCATTTCCCATCATTTCCCACATGTTCTCATGCTTGTGCTGTCTGTTGCTCTCTCCAGCTGCTCCCTGACTACTATAAATTCCAGCATTTTTCTGGTTTTGCAGCAGATTCTTCCATAACCATATGCTCCTAATATATTTTATTATTCTGTCCTCTTCCTATGACATTTTTTTCCTCCTTCCTCCATCAGCAAACTTTCACTTTGTGGTCCTGGAGAGCAGAATCCCAAGTGGTTTAGCACACATAGCCTATCAAATCTACTTCTCAAACAAAACTACTGCTTTAAAGTTTAGGAACATGGTGTCGTCAACAAGAGCAGAAGGATCTCATACAATCTATTTACCTTTGCATGCCAACAGGATGAGATCCATTAAAAATTCATTTTGGGACAAAAGCCTAACTGCAAAGAAAGTCCTTGTTCCTTGTTTCCTTACCCTACTATCAGAGCTACACACCAGCCTGCTGTTCTCTCTCCCATCATCCTTCTCTTCTCTTCTCTTCTCTTCTCTTCTCTTCTCTTCTCTTCTCTTCTCTTCTCTTCTCTTCTCTTCTCTTCTCTTCTCTTCTCTTCTCTTCTCTTCTCTTCTCTCTTCTCTTCTCTTCTCTTCTCTTCTCTTCTCTTCTCTTCTCTTCTCTTCTCTTCTTTTCTCTTTCTCTTTCTCTTTCTCTTTCTCTTTCTCTTTCTCTTTCTCTTTCTCTTTCTCTTTCTCTTTCTCTTTCTCTTCTCTCTGTGATATCAAGTTTCCTTACATGTATTTACTCTGTCATTCCAGCAATTGATCCTTTTCCTAAAATTTGCCTCATCTGTAAATGTACCCCTTTTCTCTATATTCCTGTGCATACCTTGGGAGTCAATGGAGACACATTAAGCAGGGCTCAGCCTTTAATAAACCAAACATCCTTTCCTACAAGGATTGAGCAATTGCTGAGTTAGTGTAAAGATTCACCAAGTGCGAATCTATTTTTTATTAGAAGTTGATTTAGCTTAAACTCTATTTCTGAAATGTATTTCACTCTACCAAGACAGGAGATGTTACAGACTGCATACTCAGGCATCTCTTTGATTTCTCCCAGGGAGCAGTATGCAGTAATTGCTCTGTGAAGCCTGGTGTATAGTCTGGGTATCAGGTACATGAATTCCCCAGATCCAATCCAGTTTTCTCCAGTGTCTTTTCATTCACATCTTAAACTCTGCAAAATAATAAAGCAACAAGTCAGCAGTTGCTCCTCATTCATTTTTATGTTGTTAACATTGAGATGGGGAAGTGTGTATTACCCATAGGAAGAAATGTCCTCAGATTCCTAGGGTCTTAGGGAAGCTGGTGAGAAGGGAAGGATCTGTTGATTCTTCATTCCAGTGCTGTGGTGAGGATCTGGGCCTGCAGAGAAGGCAGGCTGCACCACAGTTATGCTGTCTCCAATTTTAGCTACTCTGAGGTTAACAGGGTATCAAGGGAATCATATATCTGCACTGACCAGGGCAGGCTCTCAAAGCCAGGATCTCGCCCTTGTGTCCCAACAAAGGTCGTTTTCCTTGAGATGCTATTTTTATCCAGAAGTTTAAAAGCAGTTTTTTCCTAAACTCCCTCCACCCCTCTGTGGCCCTGGGAACTCTGATATTCCCAGCGCCATAGCAGGAGAGTAGCGTGTTCCTGGCATCAGATTTCATGGATGGCTGTAGGGAAGCAGTGAAGTGTTCCTGGCAGATAAACCCTGAGCGGGGGAAGAGGCTTCTTTCCTTCTTTCTTTTCTTCTTAATCCAGTTATTATCTGATCTGTATCATTTAAATAATTATATATGTCCTTGCTTCTACCAACTCTGGAGCTGGCTTGTGGTAGCTCTTTAATTCCACCCATTCATGCTTAGATAGTAACTGGCCTAGCAAATGGTACAGCTCCAGGTACAGCTCCCAGGGCTCAGCTTAAGAGCCATCTGACCTAAATCTCACACATTATAAACAACCATAAATGTTGATTTTCTTTATTTTTTCCCAAACAACAGCAGTTACAGGAACATGTAATTTTGTTTTTGCCATTTATAATTAACATCCCCCCTAGGCATTTAATATAAATGACACTGGAAGATGAATAAAATAAAATCTGGTTTTGATTTCCTTTTTATTTTTATACGGCTCATCTCTGAGGTTTTGCATTTATTGTTATTAGTGTTAGCATGTATTTCTTTCCTTTCCTCAGCCTTTGTTCACAGATTTGCACTTGATGAACATGCTACCTCTCTTTAAAAATAAGGTTAATAGCTGCCTCTTCTTAGAAAGGCTTGAGACCTCTAAGCATATGTAGGCATGTAGAAATGAAAGGAGCTGATGAAATGTAAAAGGCATGAATCTGTGCTCAGTAAATCCTAAGCACTTAGCAGTATTAAATGACAAAATTCTGTATTGGGATGCCTTAAAGCTGGGGAGCTATTTTGGCTTCAGAGAACCTTGCTGTGACAATTTTTATAAGCAAGTATCATATACCACCAAATAGATCTCACATTACAGAGTAGCAGCACATGTATTGCATATAATCTATAGTGATACAATGATTTATGTGAGTATAAATCATATGCTGTGTTTATAAATGGCCTTTACCCTGAATGAGGGTGCAAGCTTGGGCACTTCTCTGAAGTAGTATCTGAGCCGGTATGGCTTCAAAGCCTGAAGAGATGCACATGAAACACGAACAGGCGAAGTTTGGTGCTGGGATCCCAAGGAGCTGTCCGGACCGGGATGTCCGGGAGGCAGCACGGCTCCACCATGTCGTCACTCTGAAATTCTCTCTGAAATTCTGAGCGAGCCGCCGCCCCTGGGGTGTCTCCGCTGTCCCCCAGCCCGGCCGCTCCTACGGCCGGGTGCCGATGCCGGGGGCTGCGGGGGGGCTGCGGGAG